>OZ010600.1:43908502-44261002 GCA_963932145.1 Acanthosepion lycidas | reverse complement strand
GGGAAAATATTAAAATAATCCAAAACTTATAATGAGAGCATATTGCCTGCATACGGATAGAAAATGAATTTAGTAGGTACAAAAAATAGTTATACAAGCTATACAGATGTCACAGAAAGTAAACTCCAAGAGGGGGCAATAAAAGAAAGTGAGAAGAAAGGACTAAACATCAATTGTAAGAAGACAGAATTTATGGTTGTCGGCCCAGAACTATGAATCGTAGATATCAGAATCAAACGACTACAAAAAATGAAATATTTTAGTATTGCTTTAATAGAGGATGGAATATGTGACAGCGAAATCAGAAGGTACATTGGGATGGCGAAAGATATCTGCCAAAAGATAAGCAACGTTTAAAGAAACACGGAAATTTCGTTAGAAATAAGTAAAAGAGTGCTCAGCGGTCCTTCTCTATGGCAATGAATGCTGGACAATCTCTTCCCAAATAAAGAAGAGATTTCAGGCAACAGAAATGTGATTCTATAGAAGGATACTGAAAATGTCATATACGGAGCATGTGAAATAACGAGAAAGTTTTAAGTGAAATTTAAATTTCTAGGGTATACAATTATGAAAGAGGGTTGGATAATTTGACACTAACGGGACAGAGGAAAGCAGCGATTGACCTACCTGACGAGGCTGTGTAAATGGCTGGCAGAACAGGGACCAAGAATTATAGGAAAATGACAAACCTTACTCAGAACTATAAAAGACAGGAAGTTGTGGAGAGCCATGATAGCATCTGTCTTGAAGGGACACGGTACATGGAAGAAGTAAAAATAAAACAAATTCATCTTTTAGCTTGCTGGTTCAATTCTTTTGCTTGCCTCAGTATGGTTATCTACTTAAATACTTGTTCTTTTCTACGTGCACAGGCAGGCGCACACGACAACATTCACTTATATAGAGAACTGTGTCTAAGAACAACATTTAGCTGACCTGACAGATTTATTTGTTGTCTTAAATGTCAATAAGTGTTGGGTGCAGCCAGTACATTTTAGGACAGGAGCAGAAAATTTTGCGGTAAAATGTCAGCTAGAACGTTTGATTGCTCTCCTTGTTCATGCTGTCAAATTCTGTCTGGCGACTCTATGAGACCAAAACCGATATCAAAAAGAACAAATACTACAAATGGCTGAAATTATAGCTGACATTTTTCAATCAGAATTCTCTCGACACTCTTTTCTACAAACCTTCTTTTGCTAGCGGTTAATCTGTATACTTGTAAAATCCAGTAGTTAATTGTGCACTTGTAAACTTCAGAAAAAATTGAGAATAAAACTTTCAATAGCTTACTGGGCTTCTTTGCAATTTCTCAGCTACAGAGTTTTCAAATATCTTCCACTAGTTTATACATTTATTTTATGAAATATACAGTGGTGTCATAATTTATCAACACGGGTGCAACATTGTAAAAAGAGAAATTTCAGAGCCGAAAGAGAAAAAAAAGGAAAAGGAATATAGAGAGTGTGTAATGAGGTTAAACAATAATGAAGAGGAGAATTAATCATAACAGTTGCATCAACTGTTATGATTAATTCTCCTCTTCGGACACATACACGCGCACAAAAATACGCAAAAAGAGAAAAATAAGCAACCCAACTCCAATAATAAGAGCATCTCAATTATCGCGTAAATCGATTACATCAAACTTAGTACAGATAAGGAAAAATGAGAAAAACGTCAGTAAATTCTGACACCTCCTGACGTGTGGACTGAACAATTAAACAAAAGCACGTCTGCGAAACTCTGGAGTCGAGGGGAGGAATCAATCAGCTAAGTGAAAAATTTGATTTGTATTTATCCTACTAGTGCCGGCTGAAAAGTTCATAGTCTGATCAAAATACTCTCATGGAACTTATTTTTCATGTGAAACAAATGATGGTCAGATGGTGACAAATCATTGAGAATGGGATGGGTGATCAATCAGTTCAAAACTACAGTCACGTACAACAGTCATTGAAACCAAGGACTTGTGTGCTAGAGTATTGTCCGGATGGAACCAAACCTCTTTCGTTAGTTTTCATGAGCGTTGGGTTTTGATAACCTTTCGTAACTGCCTCGGTAAGCTGACATCGATGATGTGGCTCTTTTGAAAATAGTCAATAAACATAATACTTTTTGCATTTCAAAAACTGAGGCCATCACCTTCCCTGCAGATGAAATGGTCTTCTTTTGAGCAGGTGAGTAGAGGTGTTTCCACTTCATGCATTGTCTCTGATTAAGAGTGATGAATCCCATACTCATCCTTGGTTAGGAATCACTCAAGGAAACCAGCTGGACATCCCTCAGTGTCATATTATCCCGTGATGTGATCAGACTGGTTCGCTTTTCATCAGAAAATGTGGCACCCACCGAGCAGAAACCTTCGTCATGCCAAGCTCATTATGCAAAATATTCCCAACACTCTCATGGAATATGCTCATATGCATACTGTAACAGTTTCTTGTGCACCACCATTATGTCAGAAAGCCCCCAGGAAAGAGATATAACGGCAAATATACAATACAATCTCTTAAACACCCTCCTACTCAGATGCTTTGATATTAAATTTCAAAATTTCGAAAAGCTGGCTTATATTTCCTGGACCGACCAGGACTGTTGTAGGATAAACTAGCGATCTATATGCAAAAACCTAGATATTCCTGTTGCAGCATATTTATATATGATAGTGCTCTATGCTACAAAGCAAAAAAAAAAAAAAAAATATGCAAGAAAATCTTTAGAAGGTAGAGGTCATTATTTTGAGATGGCTTGGAAATACCACTGAAAATTTTAGGGACTACATGAAGCTTTTGTGGACGCTTATTAAGGACGTCT
The DNA here is from genome assembly GCA_963932145.1 of Acanthosepion lycidas. NCBI lineage: Eukaryota > Metazoa > Mollusca > Cephalopoda > Sepiida > Sepiidae > Acanthosepion > Acanthosepion lycidas. The sequence continues at coordinate 44,258,182 of OZ010600.1, read as the reverse complement.
GGTCCACTGGGATTTCAGAAGAATATTGTTAGTCTCATAGCCAGCATAGCTGGTCATATTGAAATGGTTATCAAGACGAAAGATAGCGATAAAAATGCATGTGTATATTGAAATGAATATGAAAAACTGCTTTTATTAAATTTGATGTAAATACTGCCTTATAGTGAGATTTTGGTCTGTTTTGGGTTGTCTTAAAACTTTGTTCACGATAAATGTAAGAAGAGGTATCTGCTTATCAAGTAGAATGTTTTGTTTGTAAATTCTCCTCAAATTTCTACTCTGGAGTATTTTTGCCTAACTTTCCACTTCGAACCGCGTCTCTATTGAGTGATATGCATATAACCCCATGCATGGTTTCTGCTATCTCTAAACTGGATCCCCACAAAACATGAAGACTTGATCGTAGCTCTGCAACAGTCCTCAAGAAAGTTGCCACTGAACTGGCTCCTGTTCTCGCTAAACTGTACAAAAGATACCTTGCTGTTTCTTTCTTTCCAGCATATTAGAAATCCTCTTCTGTAGTTCCAGCTTTTAAGAAGTCAGTCAAACCTTCTGATTCTACTATCGGCCAATTAGGCTTCTACCTCTTTTTGGGTCTCTGATAAACTCTGAATTGGCTAAGCATCTCACATCGTAGGGTCTACTTTCAGATAAGCGATATGTCTTTTGTTTTTTAGGCCAACAGCTGATGTATTAAGGTTTTTGCTGAAAGAAGTTATCAAACTTTAGATAAAAATGGGAACGCTGGAGCAGTTGCTTTAGATATCTCGATGGCATCTGACTGAGTTTCGCAGGCTGGTCTTCGCAAGTTGAAAGGATATGGTATTTCTGGACGATTTTTTTTAACTGTTAAACTCTTTTTTTTATCAAATCTTGAGTTGAAAATTGTTATGAACAGCCATTTGTCTAGAATTGTTGCATCAATGCAGTTGTCCCCCAGGGCTTAGTGCTGGGGGACAACTGCTTACGTTGTTCCGAATTTTCATTCGTTCTCAACTTGGTATCTATGCTGATGACAATTACATCTCATCAGATCGATAAGCTCAATTTGCCAGCTGATTTTAACTGGGGCAAAGAATGGTTTGTTAAATTTCACACCTCCAAAAGGAAACTTATTTTTATGATCGTCTGAGAGGACCATTTCTACCTTCCATGACTGATGCTAACCTCTAGCACGGTGACATGAAGTGGAAAAAATTATATTTAATCAATTTCGCGGTCTGCTGCTAGGAAATTTTGTTCATTGTGTCGTGCTAAGCAATTTTTCTTGCTAGACATACATTGAATACTGCTGCCATATCTGGTCTGGTGCTTCTGTTATGCATTTGGAGATTTTTGATAAAATCTAAATAAGAATATGTATTTTTATTAGAACTGCTCTCGCATCTCGACTTCATTTTGTCACTGTTCGGCTTCTCTTATAACCTATACAAGGGAAACGCACGCACTTAGTTAACATATTTGCTAAGCGAGAGTCGGGTAGATAAATGCCCAGCACTCTCGTATATTTGTGTTTGTTTTAAAAATTAGTTTTGAGTAGAGTGCGGCGTGTGTGTGACTTAACTAAACGAAAATTGGTGTATAGTTAGAGATATACATTTTCTAATAATTGTATAAATTTGGATTTAATTTATTATCTCTATGTGTAAATTGAGTTTTTCTGCTACAATATTGCTGCATAATACTTATATGAATTACTTGATATTTTATTGAGAATTAGAAAAGTGGAAGAATGAATCTAAAAACTGTGTAAATTTTGGTCAGGTCACGTCATAGAATTTTCTTTTAGATGCCAATCCTGGTTGTATGCTCTTTCGGTACCAGTCATATTTGTGATTCTCTTCTGTGTGGCATAACACAACGGAAATCGAATAAAGGCTAGGTGAGAATAAATAAACACATCATTTCTTGCATCACGTGTATAGCGAAAATAGCAAATTGTTTGATGTAGCTGCTGCTCGCCAGGACAGACGCAGGGCAATATACAGAATCCCCATTTAAAGATTTTTAATGATTACATTATTTTCGCTCCTACCAAACAGTGTCTCATTGATCAAATGGCCCAAACGGAAAATCTCAATAATAATAATAAAAAAAAAACGATTATCTATACGGACGTCAATTAAAAGATTTCAAACGCATAGGCGGACCGACAGAAGCACAGAAAATATGTTTCAATGACAAAGAAAACAACAGAAATATATACATAAAAAAATTGGCCTTGTAATTTTTAAAAGGTGAATTTCGTAGACTGGTGGCAGCGGCCATTGATATATGAATGCTGAAAATAAGGGGACTAGATTTTTCCTTATGTTTTTACGAGCGTGTTTGCGCGCAAACACACACGCACACACACACACACACACACACACATATATATATATATATATATATATATATATATGCGTTGCTTGCATCATTTTCTGTTCTTGAAGAATTCCCAAAAATAGAACGATTCACTCTAAAAGGTTTGTTTTTGCATATCTTTTGTCTTATTTTGTCTCTAAAAGAAGGAAACTCATTCTGGAAACGTCTGCTGGAGTTTAGGTTTTTTGAAGCTTTTCCATTGTGTCACAGGATTTCATATTTTCTATCAGAATATTTTCGGTTGATAATTCTTCGGTCTTTACAATAAAATGTATGAATTCACACAAAGTATTTTCTAAATGACAGACCTCATATTATAGAAACCGGCTACATTGACTTAAAAAAAATACTGACATTCACTAAGAGATTTTTTAATTCTTATCCGACTAGCCATGCTTTTGTTTCTACTTCATGTCATTTTTATTGACTACTTATTAGTAGTCATTTAATCTGAAAGCTGCAGCATATCGAGCCAAAATATGTGATAAGCGACAAAACGATAACGATAATAAAAATAAAATGCAATATGTAGAATAAAATCCTTGCGTTATTAGTAAAGATTTTACAAGAAAATTCTAAGAATTCTTTGCAGTCTTTGTCTTTTGTAGAATATAAAATTGAATCAACCATTACCAACAAAGAAATTAAAAATGACACGGCGGTCATCTTTACGCCGCATCATTGTTTCCATTACAAAGAAAATAATGAGTATAATGTTTCATAATTTTATGTACATATTTAAGAAAAAAAATTGATCCGTTTCTGATTTTGGGCTTTGGCAAAAAATTGAAGAAAAAAAATTTAAAAAATTCATGCAAAATCGGAGAATAAAAAATTAAATCTCCCCTTGATTAAGAAAGTATCGCAAATCCCCGCTCTTTAGGTCGATCATCCATAGCTAATTCATCTAGAAAACGATTAGCTAATAAATATATAGATATTATTATATATATTTATAATTATGTTTACTCTATATGGATTTTTGATTTATAGGTTTATATTAGTGCATCTATTTATGCCTGTGTGCGCAGATAGTTATATGCATACTTATATATATATATGTACATGTATATATGCACAACAGATATTTGCATATTAAGAAAATGAATGACAAAGTGAGTAAAAGTCACCACATGTGCACACGAAGGGGAGGGGACGCTGAAATTTTAAATTATTTTTTTTTTAGTATGTGCATGGATACATAGTGTAGTCAATTTCTTTTAGTTTCTTTTTGTCACTTTTATTATTAAATATCCCACATTATTAAAACACTTTACATACACTTTCATCTTTGTAAATTGCTTTCTTTTAATTAAAGTTGCATTTTTTAAATCGAAGTTATGTTCAGACTCATTACGTGAGCAACTAATGCATTGAGTGAGTTGTCTTGTAAAAGACAATAATAATAATGTTGTCTTGTAAAAGACAATAATAATATTTTTTATACATTTTTCCACGTTGTCAATATTTTTCTTAACATTGCTTTTGTATATAAAAATTTATAATTTTCCTACCTTCATATCTGTAACTTCATATAAATATTTTATACAGAGTCTTGTGAATGGGCCTACACGGTCTCGCAAGTTATTCGTAGCATAGTCCGCCAAAATACGTTTGATTCACTACTTGTAATTTCCATACACAGAAAATAGTAAACAAGTTGGTGGTCTTAATTTATGACACCTACAAAAACTTTTATATTTGTTCATTTTTTTTTTTTTTTTGGTTTCCTTTTTGTTCAACATCGGACATAATTCTGAAAATATTCAAAACGTTTTATTAATTAGGGGTTGGGTGTATTTTTTGATTATTTTTCTCAGATCCAAATCCATTGGTTGCTTTAAATCAAGGATAAGTGTCTGGAAAGGCGAGACCATGAAAGGGTTACAGTAAAAAATAGACATGGGCAGACTAACAGGAAAATAAGACAGATGTCAATAAAAACAGGAAAGCAAATAAATTAGAACAGATGAGCATATATTGTTTATAAATGAATATCTAAACAAGCATAAGTAGACACATATAAAGAAGAAGAGGAAGAAAAGAAGAGAGAGAGGTGGGGAAAGAAAGAAATGGAAATAATCCTTTTTACTTTTTTTTAGCTGTCCAGTTAGACAGTTACATATGCATATATAATATCTGTGTTTTTATTTTTTTCCGAGTTAATCAGACTCACGAATTTTCATTACATGCAACATAAGCCCAAGATATAACGTACATAGCCCGCTTGATCTCTACAGACAATGGGGACTTTTAAATTAACATTTGATCGACCAGCGAATGTTTTGCGGAGATAACTTTTTACAGTAGAGTGGTAACTGACGTGTCTAGTAGTTGAACAAATACATAAAGTAAAGTCTGGCTAATTAGAATATATTTGCATCCTGACAGTAAGCTCGTTATTTTTCTTCATAAATCTATTCATTCATGTTGCGTATCTGAACATTGTTGATAACTCAGAAATAAATACAAGCCGATATACATATAATGATCTCAATTATAATGATACGCTTATAAAAACGCCTACGCATATCTGTGAATAAATCTGCAAGAATATATTTGCAAAATTTGCGTAATTTTTTTCTAATTTTCTCTCGACGCGTTAATAGGGGAAAGTAGAGAATTCTTTTTTTCACAAAGAAGTAAAAAAGAAAAAAAATTATTCCATGGATTATTCCCTTTTATATTCATATTTACCTAAATCATTCTTTGAATAATCACAAAACATCATCTGAGGTTTCGCAACAATATCAAGAGAGTCTGGTTAATTAGAATTTATTTGCATCCTGACGGTAAGCCTGTTATTTTTCTTCATAAATATATTCATCGGTCGAAATGCAGATGAGAATATTAGTCCAAATGATTATTTCAAATAAAGACCTTATTTTATCTGATTTTTTATAAAGATGATAACGTGATCTACATATGAAGAAGATCAGAGAACTGAACCCTTCAGAATAATCACAAAACTAGAAAGTTACGAGCTCGAATGATTTATGGTCGGTCACTCATTTACTGATTTTCTGATTATTAAAGAGAGTAATTCTTTTCAGATTTCGAAAACAATAATAAAAAAATGATTTCCTAATTTCAAACAATTTTCAAAAGCTCACAATACTCAACACAACAATATTGTTTGCTACAGACTGCAATTTTTTTCTCGTAGAAGGAAATCATTTTGAAAAATTCCCGCTGGTATTATTTGAGATGTGTGGGTAGAGGAAAGGAGATATAAATGAGGAGTTTTGAGACTGGGGGATTTCATTTGTCTTTCTATGCAAACCTCTGACCAATTCGCGGTGTCAGGTTTGACGTGTGAACTCTCTGGGTATCGGTTTGATGCGCCATCTTGTGTCAGCTGAGGAGAGAATCTAAAGCGGGTAATGTCTTAAATATTGTCTTTCCGTTTGACTTAAGGTCAATTATGATGACCACTCGAGAGCGGATATTAAGACTTGTAGGCTGGCATTAAGGTTGGCTGGTTGAGGTTGGTTGAGTGTATTGAAGATGGAAGGTGGTGTATGGGAGTTTCCAACTAAATATTGATGAAACGTCCTTCCTGAGTTGGGAACTATTCTTCATTGAACAGCGGCCAACCTTCTTTTTTTTTTTTTGGCTTTTATCTTCACACACATACACATAATGCTCCGAAAGTAATAATTCCTATTATTTTACTATTGTTTTACTATTTATTTCTGTAGAAATTACACAGCTGCTGCAGATAGTTAAATAGTATTGAAGGAGTGCAAGTTTTCAATTATTTTTTTTTCACATAGATACTATCATTAGGTATGCAGTTTTCGTCAGCGATGAAAACGCATTGTGCAGGTTCGCTCGGCATGTAGATGGTGATATAAATCACTGTTGCCATTACAGAAAAACTATACGTCACATTCAACATTTGGTCGAATTAAACATTCAGCAATTATCGATAAATGTCAATGGGTACAAATGAAGGAATTCACTGACATACTTCTGCTTGTTGCGTATTTTCATGTCAGAAGCCGTTCAGTCATACTGCCGCTCAGCGGTTAGTTGTAAGAGAACAAAACTATAGAATAATGGGTAACTGTCTGAATGATTCAACCCCAACTCCCATACATTCAAATATCCGCTCTGATGTTGTGTTCGACCATTATAAAACAAGGGTCATTATTTTCGAGTGACTCTCGCCTGTTCTATTTAGATAGATAATTATATGATGCTTGGAAACCCAAAATAGTTACTATCAAGCCAAAAACGTAACTTTAAAAATCATACTTTTTTCTTCGTTGCTGAATATATATACTAAAGTCAATGAGCATATATTTTTATACGCGGTGGTGGATTGTAAAGTAGATTGTTTTCGGTATGACTAAGAACATTTTTCAAAAACATTTTGATGGTATTAGTCAGATTTGTGGGAAGTTAGTCGAACCAAGAACAGATATAAACAGACATTTTGTGTTTATTCACCTAGATATCAATGTTAATCTCACAGTTAATTACAGCAGTAGCGAGGTCGACCATCACGAGGTGCGCCATATTTATGGTTTCTATCCAAATTGAACAAAAAAAAAATATGTATAACGTTGTTCGGAAAATAATATCAGTTTATAGAATCAACTTTTATCTCTGAATATATTTAAACAGTGTTTAAATCAGTCAAAATAGGAACTCTAAACACGTATACATTTCTGTCAAGTTATAAGGCAATTTATGCCTTTACATTAAAACACTAAAAGGTTTATTTTAATGCTGTTTCTGCATATTCTTCGCAATGGAATGTCCTTTGGTTTAAAAAATTGCTTAACTGAATAAGTATTTCATTCAGTTGCTGGCAGTAAACTTCGGCAGTGATGCTCCGGTTAGATTCCAGAAATCTGATCTGGATAACGCCAAAGGCAGATCACTAAAAAGTCATCATATTCTTTTCGTTGGTGCAATGGTTAGTTTTGGAAAGTGTTTGGGTGTTTCATCATGATCAAGCGTTTACAATTGTGATAAAGGATCCATTTCTCATCACAAGTCACTATCCAATCATGAAAGAGATCATTTGAATTTTGTAAATGCAGCAACGAGCACACTTCAAAACGTCAAACTGACTTTCACTGAGTAAGGTGTTTATCGAGGTTCTTCACCTTGCCAATTTTCTTGAGATGGTTACATATTGTTGATATACTAGTAACCATTTTCTGAGACACTTCTGACATTTTGACGCGGGTTTTATTCGACTAGTATTTTCAGGTGTTGATTTTAGATGGACGTCCTTTACTGCCATACTATTCAATGCTCGTGTATTCTTTACCGTGCAACTTTAGATAACCAACGCTGTACTCTGTTCAATCATAAGTGGATCTTTCGCCTCATATTCTGTTAATATGGGCAGCAGTTTGAGAAACATTATGAACTCATGCACGAACTCATGCAAAGAAAGTAAACGCATCATGCATATTCAAAATGAGGAACATATAATATTTCATGTTAAATTGATATAAATTAACAAACATGACACTTTAATCATTGCAAGTAAGTAATATTTTTTATGCAAAGATTATAATATATTAGAACACAAAAGAACACAAAAGGTTTATTCTAAAATCGAACATTATTTTCCGAATATATATAAGGTTATTCTTTTAGTGTGAACAATACTATAATATCGGGAATTCGTACTTGCACTCACACAAACGCATATATGTGCAAACATATATGTGCCGGAGTACGTACCTGTATGTACGTACACGTGTTTAATCAGACAAAGTAAAACTGCCTCTGGTGTGTCTATGATCGAATTCGAAATGTCTTGTTTACTCGCCACGAAAACAGAAAAAATGAACAAGTGCAGGCATGTGCCAAAACGATGTTTATTTATATGACTATAGGAGCGCACGTACACACAAAAACTTGAGAGAAAATTTATAAAGCTGTTACACTGGCAACCTTTAAATGGAAACATAAACTGCGATTATCGTGTTTTTGAGGACTTCTCTGGTAACACTAACAAGCGTCCTCTTTTTGTCGTCTATCTCAGAGTTTAAGGTTACAGTTAGGTCTCAGCGAAAAAAGCACCGACGAATGAAAATAATGGCTCGATGCCAAAGGTGAATAGTGACGTATTTTGCAAAGTGAATCATCTTACACAGGCGCACGCTCACATATGTATGTATGTATGTATGTATGTATGTATGTATGTATGTATGTATGTATGTATGTATGTATATGGGCGTATGACCCGAGTTGTTAGTACGTTCGTTTTCCGAATATGAAATCCAGGTTAGAATTCAATTTATTTTTCCTAGCGTGCGGTACCTTCTCAAAACCATACTACTCAAGCTTTTTAAGTAAAATTGGATAGACAGAACTGTTCGAGGGTGGAGTCACAGAGGGTTTTAGCATGCTGGCGTTGTTTAAATGGCCGATGATGATAGATTAGGCGCACTTTCCCAGAAACTGTAACTTAGGATATGAACAATTTAGTAAGTGAAAATAACTAGACTTTTAAGGAGGCAGTTTACAAGGCAAGTGCTGATGTTGTTGGATTTATAGATAAGAAGCATCAGGATTGGTTTGATCAGAAAGACGAGAACATAGAAAAGCTCTTGGAAGAGAAAAAATAAACTCCACTCTCCATTACTTCACGGTCATTTACTTGGTGATCAGAAGAAGGAAATAAAAGGAAGTTTAAGTCAATAAAAGCTGATGTACAGCGAAATTTGCGCACGATGAAGAACAAATGGTGGAGTGATAAACTGTTGAAATACATCTTGCGTCGGATGTGAAGGATAGTAAGGTTATGTACAACCTACTTCGTGACGTTTACGGGCCTTCTTCTTCACATGTTGCTCCTCTAAGGATTAAGGATGGAAAAAACTTCTTCGACATCCCAATGATATTCTGTTGAGATGTCTTGAACATTTTGACGAGCTTTACAATAGGCACTCGGAGGTTGACAAAGAATTTATCTGGTCTATACCTTAAAAGCATGTGAAAGAATTTCTCGCAGAGCCTCCAATATTTGAGGAGGTTGAAAGTACTGTCAGAAATATTAATGGTGGAAAATCGCCTGGAATGTATGGGCTGCATGCCAAGATTTTTAAGCACGGAGGAGAAAGTCTTTTGCATCGTCTTCATTCGTTGTTACTGCTAGTAATAACAGTGTTCGATGACTGGAAAGACGCTGTCATGATTGTTTTGTACAAGGACAACGAGAAGGGGATAACTGTGGAAATTATCGTGGCATATTGCTGTTGTGGCAAGGTTCTTTGTGGAGTTCTGCTAAATCGCTTGTTGCACCACATTGCTAATGAAGCACTTACGGAGTCACAGTCGAGCTTTAGGGCTGGACGTAGCACGGTAGATATGATCTTCACAGCCAGACAACTACAAGAAATGTGTGTCGAGCAGAATATGGATCTCTACCAGGTATTTGTTGACTTGACAAAGGCATTTGACACCGTAAACCGGAAGGCTTTGTGGAATATTTTAGGGTAGCTGGGATGTCTCGAAAAGTTCGTTTCCCTTTTTTGCTTGTTTCATGATGATATTGAGGAATGCACTAATGTTGGTGGAAAGCTCTTTTCAGCCAGTGACAGTTGAAAATGGAGTCGAGCAGGGCGACATTCCGGCTCCAACCCTATTTGCCATTCTCTATCGATTTTGAACAGGACTTTAAGAACTGCTACCTTGGCATTTACATTCGCTATCGTTCAACAGGAAAGTTGTTTAACATCAGGAGGTTTGATGCAAAGTCGAAGGTTCACTTGTCGCTAATTAGGCATTTGCTATATTTTGAATTGCACGATAATGTACCACCCTCTGTTGGACCTCTTAAGTACCCTGTTTGTACCAGAGTATGTAGATCCCTTTTTCAGCTAAAGAGCCACATTCGTTCAGCACATTAATAGATATTCTCCAAAAACATATGTAGTGATGTCTGTACTTGGGCACGAGTTGACAACCACCAACTAATATTTTTCCTAGCGTGCAGTACCTTCTCAAAACCATACTACACAAGCTTTTTAAGTAAAATTGGATAGACAGAACTGTTCGTGGAGGAGGGGTCACAGAGTGTTTTAGCATACTGGCGTTATTTAAATGGCCGATGATTATAGATTAGGCGCTCTTTCCCAGCAACTGTAACTAAAACCCACTCAGGATAGGAGCAGTATAAAGTAAAGGTGGACATAATGGGTATTGAAAAACATAAATTTGCCTGAGCAGGGCGTCTGCAACATAGATTGGCTAGCAGTTATAATAGATGGGTGTGCTCGTAAAACTAGTAAATGGCTATTATGTATGTACGTGTAAGTGTGTATATGTGTGTGTGTGTGTGTGTGATTATAATTTTTAATTAGGCATTAGTCCTTAATTTATTTTGCAGTTAACAAAGCATGTAATTGTCAAAATATATTGCATGAATATATTGCATGAATATATTGCACTCATTATATTAACAAATGTATTGTACAAATGTTTTGGATCTAACGCTTTCTATTTAAGGGCATTATTAAGATCAAGGAAAAGTTATGGATGTTATTTCTTTTTTAAATTATTTTAAATTTGTCACGAGAACGTCTTATATTTGTCTTCTTTGATGATAGGCAAACAAGATTTTTCATACGTCCATCAAATAGAGACAAGAAGAAGACAGAAATTTGAAATGAGAGAATAATATTTATTGTATATTATTTGACCATTTGGAAAAATGATGAAATGATAAAATTCCGTACTTTCGGACATGCCTCAGTGATTTCTCAATAAAAAATAAAAGGAAGTTTGAACTTTTTTGGTAGGGGAGAATTAGAGTATTTTAGCCTCTTCATTTATCTGGCAACATAATTTTTGAAGATCAGAGTTAAAAATCATTTTTAAAAATTGTGAGTACATTCTAGTTCTAAATAAAAATACAGTTGTACCCAATGAATACAATTTCTACAAAATCCATCCGTAAACCACCACTACTCTAATCGTGGTAAACAATTAACCAAAAAATACTAGATATAATCAGTAAAATAAATCGATCACGCAGACTCTGACACTATCGCATACCCATTCAGACACATTAATGAATACGAAAATCCCACAATCACCAGTGATGTAGGGGAAGGTTAATCGTGTATAAAAAAAATAACCTTACATCCCCTACCTAGGGTAAAACATTATAGACCAAGTCCCCCAAAATACTGTATCCGTTATTCAAGGATCAATTATCCACTAATGATTACGATCACTTAAAAAATACGAATGCGCAAAACAATCTTTTTTTCCCCAGAGAAAAAGTCTATGTTCATTTTATTTTTCGATGAGAAATGACACAGTCGTGACAGAAAATTTGTATCTTTAACATTTTTGGAAGTTTGTATTTAGTTTAATGGCCTAATATACAATTATTATTATGTATTTGCGAATTTCTTTCATCGGCCTACTATAGTCACTCTCTCTCTCTTTTTCTTACACACACACACACACACACACACACATATATATATATATATATATATATATATATATATATATATATATATATATATATATATATGTATATAAATGATGCAGGGTGGCGGGAAAGAAACTTCCCATTGAAAATTACTTACAACTTTTGTTAATACGACATTTGCATGAAACAAAATATATTGTGATCCCTAAAGCGTTACAATTTTATTGCTACGTTCTGTTTTTATTTCAGTGTCAAGTGTAACTCAGAATGGCACAAAATCTGACACTGCATGATCGTGCTCATTAGGCATCCCGTTACAAAGTGTGACACAGTCCGTGGTACAAGTGCTTAACTTGTGGTGCATTGTTCATGATTCAGTAGATACGAAAACCACCAGAAATTGTCATCAGTTGATGAGTATGGGATCTGTGTTAGATAGCCACAGAAGTTGTCGTCCTTAAAAAATCCAGTTGGCAGAAAATGTGCAAAAAGCGCAGGAAATGATGAAGTCACTCAGGAAATGATGGTTAGACGATTGCAAACAGTGGTGGACAACGCTGGAACCTATGTAGAATGTTTACATTTTGTGTTCATAAACATGTCTGAAAATCTGCCAATAAATTAATAAAGTTATTAACAATTTTAAATAATATGTGTATGTGTGTGTACTTAGGTTGAGATGACAGGTGCCTTAATGAACCTCAACGATAACTGATCAATGATTAAGCAAAAAGCTAAGTAACATATTTCTCTTAATAATAAAAATTGCAATGCTGTTTCAATTAAAAGATTCCCTTTTATCAGAGCACAAATACTAAATACTAAATACTAAACCAGTCCGTGTACTTTCTGAAGTCTAGCTTTGCTACAAGGCCACCATAATATTACATTGCCCTGAAACAACTATCAGCTGAGGCATTTCGCCAAATGATTTCATCATTTGGAGGTATTTACAAGTTTCTCTTGGTTTGATGCGAAGTCATTGAGGATTGAACCCACTAACTTTAATAAAAAGACTAAACAACATTTAATATTGCATATGGCTGCAATGATGCAAATTTCAAAATTACTAACAATGGTTACTGAGTAATATTTGTATAAGATATACTATATTCTTAATGAATTCATTTTTTGCTGAGCCCTCTATAAATCTAATTTTGTCCCCAAAGAGGCTAACTCTGGCAAAGATGTATATTATTTCCTTTCTTCCATTTAATTCTTTTCGTTATTCTATTTTCGCCTATTTTCAGATCTATGTTCATTTAGCTTTCTCTAGTCTTTCTTCGTTTCTCCAATCACAACAGCTTTAAATAAGAATTAAGCTTAACTTAGCCTGGCACAAAGATTTAGTGTTATAGGAAGACTGTGATTCAAGTAGGAATACTGTACATTGAATTCGAAATTGAATGTATTCGAAATCCTGCTATTTAGCCATGTTCTTGATAGAAGTTTTATTATCAGTTCAAGTCCATTCGTAAGGGACAACCATATTTATTTTTAATTTTTTAATCCTTCCTTTGGTCACATATTTTTAACATTGTTATGCACATATTTCCTAAGCTTAGTCTATTCTATCAATAGTCTGCTCCAATAACGAACTATGCAGTGAAGAACGAATACACAAGCCATGGTCTGAGAGATTATTCTTGGAATCATTGCTTCACATCAGGTCCCTTATTAGCGACATATATAAATCCTTTCCGATATTTATTGAACATTATCAATTTTGACGCATGTTACTTTGTGTAAAATAAATGTGCAACTAATAGTTAATATGGTTAGCACGTTAACCTTATTACTACGGCAAGTCATGATGCGAGGGTAATAGTTCGAGTTTCCCAAGATATAATTCAGTCCGATCCTCACTAGATACACTATTCGGATGATTTTGTACCGTATTTAGTTTAATATTTAACGGCGTCGAGCTGTTTTATCGAATATAATGTTAGTATTGATTTCACTTTCAATGACTTGCGAAACGAATAAATTACCTCTGTAGTCCGGTCTTTATTAATGTAAAATTTAGATTAAGTACACACACGGCCTTTAAATTCATCACTTAAGTAGGAAAAGAGAATAAATAAGGAAAGAAAAGCAAATAATAATTATAAGGTTAAAGAGAGAAGATGAATTAAGAGAAAGTAAACCGGTGAAAGGGTAACAAGAAACTAAGAAAGGGGAGTGGCAAGGAAAAGGAAGGAAAGAAAATGAAAATTGCCAGTTGAAAAAGAATGGAAAATAGAAAAAGGCGATAGAGAAAAAGGGTGTAAGAATATTAAACTAAAAATCGGAAATAAAAAATGAAAACAAACAAAAAAAATAAGGCGAGAAAGAAAAAAATGAAAAATCTAAAAGAAAAGTTGGCAAGCAAAAAGAAAATAATAAAAACAGGAAAAAGTCAAAAAGAATGAATGACCGGAAAAGAAAACATGAGGAAAAAAGATGAAATCTTGAAAGAGAGACCTACTTTGAAAAATTGAATAAAAGTAAGAAAGAAATGATGGAATAGAGCAAACGTTAACGGAAAAGAAAAAAAAAGAAAAAAATGGAAAGGAAAGGGAAGAGAGAAAAAAAGAAAGGCGAAAGAGAGAGAAAAAAAGGCAGAAGAAAGAAAAGAAAAACTGAATAGGAGATGGAAGGACAGATATAAAAATGGAGAAAGGAGGGAAATGTGCAGGAAGATGAAAAGGACGAAGAACTGAATGAGAAAGTAGGAAATAAATAAATTAAAAAAAAGAAAATTCTTTGAAAGAAGAGAATGAAGCAAAGAAGCCGAAGAAGACAAAAGGGAAAATGTTGAAAAGGAGAATGAAAGAAAGAAAGAAGAGAAGAAAATTGATAATTTCATAGGAAAATCTGATTTGTCAAATATTTTTTCTAATGAGCCAGGGGCCAACTTTAATAACATCCCCCCCTTTTCACTTCACGTAGACACTGTCTTCTCAACTAACACATTACTCAATTCTATTTCTCGTCCTGTGCTAGCGCTGCATTTCATACACAGACGGACACACACACAGACGGACACACACACGCACATACACACGCACACATACACACGCACACACACGCACACACGTACACACTTTGTTGTTATCAGTTCACTCCTCCATCATGTGGTGTTAACCATTTTTATTGCTGGGTTTTTATCAGTGGTAACTCTGACAGTTTTTGATTTGATGACCACCAACACTGGTGAGGTTACTCTGTCGTTTACAAGGAACCACTCTTGTTTCGGTTGATTCGAGCGAACTGGAAACGAGGTCTTAAAATTGGCCTAAATTTCCCCAAGTGCACTTACCGAAATTGGATAAAGTTGTCCTGTTCAACGCCTTTTTCTAATCAAGCTTTCGTAAACCTCGTTTTGTGAAATATCGACAACTGCTGTGTCAACTCTGAGCTTCCCCAGCTCGAGGCTGTTGACTCAACAAATATCTTTTAGTCTTTTCTCATTTGATTTATTCGTTCACACTGTCCTCAGCAATTCTTTTCTTCGACGATTCTTTTATTTTCATTTGTGCTCTTTCATTCATATATTCGTCCTTTTGCAATTTTTTCAGGTGTAATTTGTTTCAGTTGTTCTTTCTTTCGTTTTTCTCATGTTTTTCTTTGTAGATGTGGATGTGCAGGTGGTGTAATGGACAGTGGCTCCGAATGAGAAATCAGAGAACCAAATTCGAATTCTAGTCAGGTTCGTTACATTAAACTTACACGCAAATAACCTTGGGAATGGTATGAATTTATCGCCTTCCACCTGTTAAGTGTTAAATAGTAAGACTTGTAAATTTCATTGTTATGCTAAAAAAAAAAAAAATTTTAAAAATAACAAAACGTCATACAATATTCACCCGAAAAGCAAAAACAAATTCTTACAATCCAAAATATATTTCGGCTTTAAATATCCCACAAAGTGTACGTCTTTCTTTCATTTGTCTCTTTCTATGCTCTATCTCTGCAAACAACTTTAGATATTTCCTAAACTTTTCATAATCCCGTTGAGAAGAAGTGACCCGTCAGTTTTTGTTAGAATCAATATTTTGCGCCTTTATCTACTTCATTCCACATCAAATGTGTATTGAAAAGCGAGTATTTATTAAGGACAAATTCAAATTCCAGATATGAAAAGCTATAAATTCATATCGTCTTTACATGGGCAAAATGGTGGTGCAAACTGGATAGTCTAATCTAGATAATTCAGCCATTCTAGAAGATCAATCCTGACTTGAAAACTGTTGCGAGAAGAAACTACTCTGCCAGTAGTAGTATCTATTCCAAGATGCTACTACTACTACTACTACTACTACTACTACTACTACTAGTATTACAAATATTAAAAGAAAAGTAATAAAAAAAGATGATCGCATATGCCCATAAAAGATACTGTTGGTAGAAGAGCAGAATGCAATTCAATAGCAATAGGTTGTCATACCGTTAGTAGTTACCTAACACATGCTTAATATCGATCAGAAATCAATAGCTAACAACATATTTTCTTCTTAGTTAAATTGTTCCGCACTAGGTGCCTCTTTTAATCTAATCTTGTCCCAAATTCTTTTTTTTCTTTCAAACATTTTATTATCAGTTCCTGCCACTGTATTTATTCTGCATTATGAAAGACAGCAACTAATCGCAATTCGATCTTCTTTCGAATGATAACACACTTCGATTATTTGCTAATGTCAATCACAAGTGAATCTTAAACCACACATTTTTTTATTTGAAATTAAATTTCACAAAACGAGACAGACGTGAAGAGGAGAAAGATAAACACAAACTAAATATTGATTGAGTTGGAAGAGAAGAAGCAATGGCACTGACTCGGATAAAAAAAATCGATTGTATCCATGGATTTGACAAGTTTCGTTCGGTGTGGAAAAGTGATTATTTTTTCTTTTATTTGAATGTTTCAATTGTGATTTCTGGTTGAAAGATTGTTTAGTATTGATTTCATTAAACTATTGCGTGGATTTTATTTATTTGTTTATATTACCAACATAACGACATACCAACATTATCAATCTACACTGTCAAGTTTTATTATACAAATTAATGTTTTCATAATAAAATTGCTACTAAAGATGTGAGTCAATATTCGAAAATAAGAGTTTTATCTTAAATTGTTTGCTAATAATTTTGATATGAAACTCGAAGCTATCATCCTGGAAATAAGTATATACACATATTGACAAAAGCAAGGGAACTACTTATGGGCACTCACGCAAACCCCAGGCAACTTAGGAAGTATATGTGTATGTATGTACGTACATACGTGTGTATGTATGTGTGGGTGTGTATACTGATTCCATGTAACTTAGGAAGTATATGTATATATATGTTCGTATGTATGTGTGTGTATGTACTGATTCCTTGTAATAGGACGTTGTGTGTGTGTTCGTGTGTATATGTATGTGTGTATATGTACAAATGTGTTTACTGGTTCCTCGTGGCGAGACAGTGTGTATGCATGGAGAGTGAATATACACATATACTCGCATGATAACAAAAACACACGAAAATGGAAATAGATCTAAGAACACACAGGGGTCATTAAAAGATGATAACTCCTTCACCATTTCTCGGACCAATCTTAATTGTTTTATAACACTTCACGCAGAACTTTCCTCTGACAGTTCAAGAAAGACATTTGGGTCATTAACACAAAAAAGAGAATGTCATGTATTATTTTTAATAATGTGTGGAAATCTCCAACCTTTGCCTGGTGAGGGTCGCGAGACTTGAAACGCGTGTAGAAAAATTATGGAAAATAAAGCATAATGTTTTAAAAAAATCCGCATTACAACCAAAACGTTTGCAGTCTTCTCTTCTTTTTAATATACAATTTTTCTCTCGATGGAACTACTATAAACTTTCCTTATATATATATATATATATATATATATATATATATATATATATATATATATATATATATATATTGATATATATTTTTTAAAATTATGATATATAATGATTGCTATAGTTTCTAAGAAAGATATATATCTAAGAAAGATATATATCTAAGAAAGATATATATCCAAGAAAGATATATATCTAAGAAATCTAAGAAAGATATAGATCCAAGAGAGATATATATCTAAGAAAGATATTGTAAAGTTATTAAGTAACAAGAACACGGGTTTGTTAATTACTAATAACCTAAACATAAATCAAAGTGAAACCAAAAAAAATTATAAAATTACCAAAAAAAGAATAATGCTAAAAAAAAATGACTTTCAGAAATATTACAAAAAATATTTGCAAAAAAATAAAATAAAATAAAAATGGATCGACTAAGAAGAAAATATTTAAAGAAGTTGGTGTTGCGAATGTGAGCAGAGAAAAGGACAAAGAATCTTTGGCACATTGGATGGAAACAGGAAAAGTGACCAATCTACCAAGTTTAGGCAAACATCAAAAAGAGAATGTACATGATGGACGAGAAGTGCATGAAAACTGGTTTCCTGGCGGTAATTATTAATGATGAATTTAAAGCTGTATTTGATGGACTTCGTAGTTGGGAGAAAGTTTAGATCCTTCATGGAAATAGTCAATTAATATGACAACAGGTGCGAGGTACGGTAATACTTTAGATTAGTATTGGATGCAGTAAAATTATAGGTCACCTTCAAATTTAATTATAGTAGCAACAGAAATGCAGAGAATTAGTGTAAGTTCATGTTTTTTGAGTGGCTCATATCAAAAGTAAGAAGCTTTAAACTAAAGACAATGCGCCTTCACATTCTACAAAGCAGGCTATTGCCAAAATACATTTCGAATATATACCAAATTGTCAGATATTAAACAAATAGAACTCTTGTAGTCCACCATAATAAGTGATGTATATCAGAATGGTAAATAATATTTATTCAAAGGTGATCACTGGGTAGCAATAACAAGTAAGAAAGTTGAAACCATAGAAAAATTGAAATCAATGAAGAAATATTGATGAAGGTTAAAAACGTGTCAAGGAGTTCATATCAATATGTGAACTAATAAAATAACAACTTTCATAAAACCTATAGAGCAATATGTTAATCAAATATTTCTATTAACAATATCTATTGGAATTATTCATCAATATTCATGCAGCACTAAATTTGTTTTGGTAATAAAACCTGATACCTCCAAATAAGTGATAATGAATCATTTTACCAATATCGATTGGTTAATATTTAAATATATATATATAGGCTACATGAAAATTACTCTCAAAAACTGGATGATGTAAACATTATCTTCAATTAAAAAATGCAATTATTATACTTAAATATATATCATATTTGTTTTCGTGACAATAATGTAGTTTTTCTGTAAATTCATCTGATTAGCAGCTTCATAGAAGAATTGATTAATGTAAAGTGTAAGATTTACGCAAGCGACTTTATTTATAAACTGTATCAGCCAGGCTATTTGAAATTAATGAAGATATTTGGATTTTTAAGAAAATGATGATATTTGAAAAAATAGCCGCATTTTTTTCTGTGCTGCATTGATATTTTTGCCATTAATGTAATTGTCATTTAAATATAATTTAAATAAAGAACAAATTCGTGACACTCATAATTTTGAGTGAGTGGGGAGAGAGGCACGAAAGAGTTAACGAGAAAGAAAGAATTGAAAAATTAAAATTTTCTTCTCTTTTTCTTTGAAAGTAAAATAATGAAAGAATTGTGAAAGAAGAACGACAAAACACAAAAACAGTGAAAAGGTGAAAACAATAATAAAAATAAGAATGAGAAAATAAGATTTTTTAAAAGTGAAAGAAGAAAGAATGAAAAAGAAAACTATAAGAAAAACATACACACACATTAACAAGAGGCACAATAAAGAAAAATGAAAGCAGGAAAGAATAACGAATAATGAAAGAAATCAAAAATCCTAAAATGAAAGACATGGCTGAAGTTGTATAGCTCCACGGTCTACAGCTGTCGCATAAAGACAGCTTTTTCAAAAGGAATGGAAGTTACAGTTTCACTGGAGATTTATTCTTTATTTTGTATCCTCCTTGTTTAGTAATGGCCGTAAAATAACCCTCTGCATCATTATTTTAAAGCGCCACAAAAATTAAGATGAAAGTAATACTAACCGAAATATTAACGAAACATAGTCTTCATAAAAAGCAGAGAGAAAAAAAGCAGAAGAAAACAAAAAAGAGAAACTAATTATGTGGTGTCTTGAGCAAATCTGTAAACTTTCTCATTATTTTATTATAAGTTCTCAAAGAATAATAAACTATTGTAGATATTACAAGGAACACGCTTTCTCAAAGTAATAGTGAAGATATGCAGAGTTAAAGCACTCTTGAAAAACATCCTTATTTAGTCGAAAGGAAAAAATTCTATCAGTCAAATTCAACAACGTTATCAATTGTTCTTCATCGTCAAATAGGAAAAAAACTCTTATTAAAAATATTTGTTTGACACATTTTGTTTCTATGATGAAATTGTGAATGGTCTTTTTGTAAGAATAGCACTGGTGGTGCAGTTTTAATTTTTAAAACTGGAATATGCCTTCATAATTGTAGTTCCGTGAAAATTCTATGATGTTTCTTTGCAATTTAAAGTACAACACAAAATATATCATATAATTTGATAAAGAAAAATATTATAAGCAATTTATATAATATTTAATCAGATGAGCGAAAAAACAAATTATCATTTGTTCATAAGAACTTAATAAAAGAGATACTTATTATGGGAAATATTTCTGTCTTTTGATTTTCTCAATTTGACTCGGCAAAATTAATGTTTTGCTGTTCTTTCTTCATGAAAAGAGCAAGATAAAGTTGTCAGAAATTGGATACAATGTGAGAATTAAAACTTAGATAGGAAAGCCTATACAATCTACTACTGGATCTATGGGTAGTTAGCTTGCATGAGGCGCTACCAAAATTTAATGTAATTTGATTATGAATATTTGGAATCGATCACGAATGGGTAGTTATAGAAACTGTACATTTAATTTGTGCTCGTTGTTCGAATTCTGAAATTTTGTGTAGTACTTATATGAATGAAGATTTAATTTGTTCTGAGGAATTTATACATAAATTGTAAATACTTAATGCACCAGTTTATACTTATGTAGATAAGTATAAACTGGTGCATTAAGTATTTTTCCTTAGAATCTTTCATAGATGATTTTTATATCGAAAATTCTCTCTCTCTCTGTATATATATATATATATATATATATATATATATATATATATATATGGTGGGTGGCATTAAAATCTAAAAGTAAAAATTTGTTTTAGCTATTTTTTCTTGTTTTCGTAAAGGAGAACGTATAATTGGGTCAACTGATTGTCGATATTGTTAGTGTTTTCAGACCCTCAAAAACTACATGAAAATTAATAAAAACACAAATCTATGCGACCAAATGCGCTCGAATTATGAAGGAGACGAAACGGCCGTGAAATGCCTGCATTAATCTGTTAAACTCGATAAATATAGTTTTACCATTAGAAACAATGAAAAACGTCATCATTAAAAACGCCAAACCTGAAAATCCATTTTTGGATACGAATTGCTTTGCTGTCCCCATAAACACGCCTCTCGATAATTCTCCAAATGTTTCTGATGAGGTATGGGGAGTACAGTAAACATGGTGACTTCACAGTAAGTGTGGTTGAAGTAGAAACGGGAGAAGGAGCGCTGTTGGACATGAAAATAACTTTTAGTTTGAATGTCACACTCTTCTACTTGAATGATGTCTGAAATGTCTGAAAAGTTAACCGTTAGGGAGCCAATGGAAATGGTATTTTTAACGATATCCTCCTTCAAGAATCACCTACTTTTCCAAATGTCGGGCCTATCAATTGTTGCCCTACACTCATTGTGAATGTTTCTTTCTGAGAAACCAATTTCATATACTGTTTGACCAATTTCACTTATTTGAAATCATTACTGCACAAATACTTTGTAAAAAATATGAAAAAGTATTTATTTACTCACATGAATTAATTATATATGAAAAAACGAACTTCATAATGAGACTCATGTATACACACTGAGAAATATTTAAACATTCACTATGCAAGTCACATTTTTCTAATGTTATCTTATTAACTGCATATATGTGAACTTAATTTAGTAGCATTGACATGCGAAACAGTGTCAGTAATAGGGTTTTACGTAACATTCAACAAATAGCAAGTATTTTCGTAATATTGCTTCATAACCACCGTTGCAAATTTTATACAAGGTGGCAGTAATGGATGTTTGAGCAGGGTTAATATTCTTCAACGGCTTTGTTATCAATAATAACTTGATAAATTGATAAATACCTTGCGAGAAACCATCGTACAACCACGGAATATATTATAAACCCAGATGTATAGAGTGCACGACCTGACAAAAGAAGAACACTTTGACGATTAAAAACTAAATTAAACATTGAGATACACAAACAACCACATAAATATATCCAAGTCCTTAGAGTACCACGTGTTGCAAAAACATCAAGATACTGTTGAATTTAGAAACATTAGCGAAATATAACATCAAATTTTTATCATATCTTATATAGAAAAATAATTTATGGTTGATTCCCTTTATACAAATTGTCTGTTCGCTGCTCTGCTTAGAGTATTGTGTATAAAGTTATATTTAATAACTGTCTTGAAATAGAGTATGAATATAAAAACCTTTTGTACAAGACTGACCCAAATCTTTAGTGAATAATTCATAAAGTTGAGGTACAAAATAAGAAAGCTCATCAGAACAGTTACCATGAAAATATTTATAGAACAGGCTCACGGAAGCCGCGTTAGAACGGGGGGGGGGGTGAGTAACAGAAGCCGAAATTCCATATCACGGCCGATAACATTTCAAATACTTATTTGATTTTATCAAGAATCTCTAAATACATAGCAGAAACACCAGAGTAGATGTGACAACAATATTCAATGCATGGACGAATGGTAGATATAAATGTGTAAGAGATTCTGGTAAGAAAAACTATCTATCAAAACACAGTGAGAGAATTTTCCTGGCAGCAGACCTAGCAATGGATTCAATATAATTTTTTCACTTCATGTCAGTGGAAAAAGGTTAGCCCGAAAATTATCATCGAGTAACTTTTCTAGAAGTTAGCATCAGCTATCCTGATGGAAGGGAAACTCTCAGACGATTGAAAGAGAGCAATTTCATTTTGAGGGCGTTAAAATTAACAAGTCATTCTTTGCCTCAGTTAACAACAGACTGGAAGTTATTTTTGATTTCAGCTGTCAATCGGACCTTATCGAAACGGGCAGGCTTACTATTAAGACGGTAGTAAATAGTTGTGACATCATCATAAATAAGGATTTGAGAGCTGATGACATTAAGAAGACGTTGGTGAAAATTCGGAACAATGTAGACCGAAGATAGAGGCCTGGGGATTACCTGCATTAATGCATAATATTCTAAAAGAATGGCCATTCAAAACAACTTCCAAATCACGATTTGAAAGATTGAATCAGATCAAAAATTCGTCCAGAAATAGCTTAAACTTGCAACATGGGAAGAACATCAGCGTGCTAAATCCTGCCAGATAGATTGCAGATATAGAAAGTAACAGCCCGAGCTTCACAATTTTTATCTAAAGACTTTTTCCGCAATAACCGTGTGAGATGTGAAAGCAATATAGAATATACAAAAAACATACCTAGATGCCTAACCAATTCAGAGTTCTTTTCAGCATCTAGTACTTTGCCAAAAAGGAACAGAAGGCTCATAGAAGGACCAGATCAAAGTCCACATTCTTTATGGGGAAACAGTTTAGAGATGACAACAAAAACTATGGATAGAGTTATATGCATTTCACAGAGTAGAGACTCATTTCTAAGTGCGAAGTCAGCAAAGATACTCCAGATGAGTCAAGAGTAGAACTATCACGCTACTACAGCTGACAAAATTGATTTCTGTGGGCTACAATGGCTGAACAGGTAGGTGTGAATCAAGAAGATTGTAGTTTCTCCTGCTATTACCGAGAATGTATAAAAGCATCAATGCCAGCTTTAAGCCCAATGACACTATTCTGAATAAGAAGGCTAAAAATATCAACCGAAAGGGTGTCTCGAAGAAAGTCACGAAATAAATTCCAACCAGTAAACTGGTTACAAAAAATGTCATGTGAATAGGATGTTTCTGTCTAACAGACGACTGAAAAAATATCAACAGCCACATCAGCGTGATTCGAACGGACAAGAGAACGGACAAGAGAACGGAGAAGGAAAACTTGAGAAGGTAGATAATTTTTTTGTTTAATCGTTTTTCTTTTAGTCATAAGCTTAATAAGAAGATTTTGTTTTAAGAAGAAAAAAAGGCGCAGATAATTCTCACTGTTCATCGTCTATGGCAAGACTATGGTATAATGTGGTTTCAGGGTTTCAGGATTTCAACTTATTAAAACCGTCATGAAAGCTGTCCGTATCTTAGGAGTTGAAATCTAAATTCGGGCATATACTTGTACAATAAAAATGCATAGAATATCTTTAATAAAACCAAGATGCTGAAATATCTCGACTCGATCTACTTCCCAATTTAAATTCTGTTTTTATGAAGCGTATGGTGCTAAGACTTTTCAGCAACAATTGCATTAAAGTGTAAATTAATGTAATCTTGCTGAAAGGGATGAATCCCGCACATAGACACTCCCACACTCTGGGAAAAAAAAAAGAAGTTCATGATATACAGAAAATGGTTTTAGTAGTAGTAGTAGTAGTAGTAGAGGTATGTTCTAAACTGAAAACTCGTTAAACTGAAAATATCCCCAGTTTATATTATTTTTTTAGAGTGTGTGTTCTGACTGGAATCTTGGGGAAAAAAATAAAACAAGATCAACCTTTATTTTGCACTTTCTCAAATTGAAATCAAATTTTCGTCTTCTCATGCAGTTTCACTTGGGTATGTTTTTATGACCTTGTGGTTTATTGTCTTTTCATAATTTCCCTGTCGTTTTATTTTTCCCATGAAATGCTGTATTTCGAGTACACGCCTGCTTCAGTTAACACAAGGAACTACTATTCTGTAGTTCCGCCTTCACTGGAGATATACATTTGGGAAGAAGTAAAACAAAAATGAGTTGGTGCTGAGAATCTCCTGACGCGTCCGTAAAAATAAATGGTATTGTGTTATTTGGGGAAATGGGTTTAACTTAGATTCTTAACTAAAAGCCATGATAGTAGCATTTTCGAAAAAATAAAGTATATAATTAGATGTTTACATGGAGAGTGTGCCTGTGTCTATGTGTACCCCTGTGCGTGTGTGTGTGCGTATTTGTGTGGAGGTAGTGAGAGCGTGATTCATTGAGTATTTGTGTTCATATTCTGGGTGTCTTTGCTTCTTTGTTATGGCAATTTTGAATTTTTGTGCAGATGAATATCACATAAAATATTAACAGTTCCTCTTCTGAGACTTCGCGCCAACATGGACTTAGCAATAAATCAATAAAATAAAAAGAAATCCGCGTGTTTCTGTTAATTAATAAACGCCTTGTCATTGGCTAGCAATTACCCACACTATCAGATAGTGTTGTGGAGATGAAATGATGTTGTTAATGATAATCTTGTTGGCGATTTTAGAGCGTAAAATCCCTGCAAAAGTGGCAATGAAAAAGAGAAGAGTAACTTTTCAGCTAGGAAAACACCATTTTTCTACATATTCACCACCATGAACAAGAACGGGCATACTATGCTTGCAAAAATCTGAACTGTGGGTGCCTCCGTTTGAAATTCATTATACACCGCATAAACTGTGCTTACATTCACTGTTTGGTCTCTGTAAACGTTCAGAAAGCGTCGCTGAATGTCAATAATTACAAATTTTCCGTATGGAGGAATCCAACGAAACAACACGGCCTGGATTTAGACATAAAGTTCATCTTTATGTCTAACTTCCCCCCCCCCCCACCAAAAAAAATTATTACTGATGGAAATTTTCAACCTCTACTGCCATAGCACTAACATCCGATTTTGACGTTGACATAAAAGAGAAAGCATTAATTTCGAATCTCTCCTTGCCTGTGCGGATATATGCGTGTAAATATAAATAGTAAATCTAAAAGTTTAGCTTATTCTAATAAATGAATCCCTAAGTTAAGATCGCGATCACATAAAATTGGTTTTGAAATGTGGTCGCTAATCATTCTAGCAGTTCATTAATTTGAGGTGACGATGATTGCTGTTGTTATCACTGTGTGTGTGGGTGGGTTAACTACATATGGGAAGTAAATATCTAATCCTAAAATTGGTTGGTTGCCCCACCTAGTGGATAAATGTAACTGTTTTCTCACGTGTCATGATTATATTGCAAATGATGTAGCAACATGAAGCTTCTAAAATCTTTGGCCGTAAACATGAAGCTTCTAAAATCTTTAACGGTAGTATTTAAACTCTAATATACTATATGTGGGAGTAGAACTACATAGATAAATAAACAGATACAGATTTTCCCATCCGTATATACACAAGTTGTGTGCGTTTGCCACTGAATATCTCTATATAATATTTTGTTTTCTGACTGCTGTGTATTCCTAAAAACTATGTTGGCCATTATTGTCTGTTTCAATTCACACTGATCTTTATTCAGCCGTGAGATTTCTTCAACTACTCTCTACTAGACTTTACTATTGAAAGCTACTGTTTCAAAATCATTGCAGAATTCAAGGCTTGAGGTAAGTAGAAAAGTGTGTACTGTAAGTATAACAAACGGTAATTGCTTTCTCAGTGTTAAGTAAATTTTTACGCATGACGGTAGGGAGGTTTGTACAGTGACTCCTTCTTACGTCAACATAAATTAAATCCGATATTTGCTTGTGTAATCCAATGGTTATGAGTTAAGAAGAAACACCGTGAGACCTCAGCGCACTTTTGGTGCGTATCGAAATGGTTACAATATTGAGAGTTCGCAATAATGAACGGCATTCTTTATATTTCAGATTTGATGCACACGGAAATAATGAGACCCTTAGCAGTTTTGGGATGATAAAATGGATGCAGTTTCAAGATGCAAACTGTCAGTAAGCTTTTTTTTTCTTCTTTTCATTCTTAAGGTTGTAATTCATTGGGTTATATATATATATATATATATATATATATATATATATATATATATATATATATATATATATATATATATATATACTGCCAGAAAATCAAATTGCGAATTGCGCCCACCTGAAATTACTAATTTTGATCTAGGTACATTATATACATATATAGAGAGTAGTGAATTTTTTGATTTCAGTCTTCATCTATCTTGTGACGTAGTAACACCAGAACAGTTGCACCGTCTATGTCTCAGCTTTAGATAGAGATGCATATTGCAATTGTGTTTAGTGTCGTGAAAGAGTCCAGTACATTTAGGTTTCATTCAACGGAGATGCACACGTGTTTCAAGTAGAGTCGTTTCAGAGGGGGATTCAGACTGTGACCTTTTAAGATATAGGATGGCCAGTTGCTGAATTATGGCGCATGTAGGTTAGGATGGGACCGTTTTGTTTCTATGTTGGCAACAAGGATGAAATAAACATTGTTACACTCGTTCTGAACAGAGACGATTATCAAGAACGATGTATTTACAAAAGCAGATCGCACCACGTCCACAGCACAGATAAGACTAAATGTATACGCAAGAGCAGTGATGGCTACAGGGTTAATGACAGCCCCGACAAGCTGAACTTCGGAGCATTACAAGTATATTATTTTTAATTTTCACAAAATGTAGATTAAAATCTAAAAATATAGAATAACGAGTATTATAATATGCAACTTAATACAATCCAAAGAAAACATTCATTATCCTACCTAAAACATATTTTCTAGTCTTTTTCTGGATCTGTAAATATTTTCATGGCACTTGCTACACCTGTCTTCTTTACAAGATCAATTTCTATTGACATTTTCAAAGAATTTAATCTATCTTGAGTCACGTAATTTTGCTTTTATAAACTTCAGTTATCAGGCGATTGCCCGAGTTGCCAGTACCTTGAGCCGGCCCTGAAGGGTCAACAATGGACCCCTGTGAATGGTTTCCTTGCATACTTTAAAATATAGTCATATTTACAACACAACACTGATATGGATGTCTCCTGTGATGTCACGAGAAAGTAATTTGGGGAATCGAATAGCGATTTGGATTATTCTGTGAATCGAACAAATGGTTGTCATTTGTTCGTACTACGTAGACCTACCAACTCTCGCTTCCCCACGACATATAGGTTGGTATTGTGGTGTCATAAATTATTCGTCGTTCATTAGTATTTGGGGAAGGAAGGTTAAAAAGCATCATGGACGTCCATAATCTTGGTCAACCCGATGTAACACAAAATTTATGAGGTTACAGTAAAATATTGCCGACCTGGTGTTCGACGACAACATTTTAAAACAGTAATTGACCGTCAGACCCGTTCTCCATTGATACACGTATAGTACATAATACGACGTCTGGCTCATTCACTTAGCTCTTACTGTATGACATAAGTAGATGCAAAAGGCGTTGAATATTTTATGACATGATGCTGTTCAGTATTTGGACGATTATATATAATGTGCATGCACAAGGTTACATTCAAGTCCAAAGAGGATATAGTGTATTAATATGGGAATTTGACTACTATTAACACAACCTCTGATTCTGGAACCTGTATACATTTCAATATGAATTTGTTGTCATTTACCGAAATGTTTGAGCAAATTGAAATATATATTCAAATTGTTGCGATTATTGTTATATATAAATATATGTGTGTGTGTTTATAATATATATATAATATATTTTACGTGTATACATTATCTTTATAAAAAACATGAAATATATTAATAATTGTCGGACTTAATACATTTCATTATATATATATATATATATATATATATATATATATATATAGTAAAGGTAACAAATCCGTTGGTATATAATCCACGTGGATCCAAGTAGTATAAAGTATTAAAACTGATCCACAAATAGAGCTTAATGTATTTATTAATACTGATCATTATCATTAATAAACAATAAAATCGAAAATTAACTCATGTGGGGAATAACCTATTTCGGTCGTCTTTCTTATCAACCCCGGTGTGGACTGGGTCCGTGTCTATACAATCAAGAGGTCCAGGAAGTAGAATTTAACTGTGAAAGCTAAAATGCCAACCTGTCAAAACTGATACAGACTTTATCCATTTCAATGTTTCTGTCAGACGAAAGGCACGAAGCTGGGGTCAGGGGATGATGGAAGGTATTGGCTTTAAAGGGAAGAAGTTTTATAATATTAAACCCGAATATTAACCATTTCTATGGGGTTATATGAAGAATGAAATTTTAATTTAAAATTAAAAGAGGGATAAAAAGGAGTCGAAAAATAAATTTGAAATATATAGATAAAAGGATGTAAGTGATTAATGGAAAGAGATTTGGAGTTTATAAGTTACAATTAATATAGTGTTAGAGGTTATTGAGGGGTGAATTAAATATAGAAATTAGAATTGGTTATACTATAGACATATGAAGAGTGAATATTATGGAAATATGGTAGCTAATTAAGTTAAACGTATATTATGGAAATTTGAATTCGTTTTTATGTCAACATTTTAACAATAATTGATTTCTCTGATTCAAAATATATAAATATATATATAAATTATATAGATACCAAATCATTCGGGTTTCGATTCCGGCATGAGGCAACTGGATGTCTAGCCACACTAATAAGATGTGAAACAGCGAAAGAGTCTGTCTGTAGATGACAATATATATATATATATATATATATATATATATATATATATATATATATATATATATATATATAGCCCACCAAGAAAAAGGACAATTTTTAATTTAGAACATCCTGAGTTTATATAAGTTCAGACGCATTACGAATTTTATGTAGTTGAAAGAGTAAAGTAAGTAATGTACATTCATACATTGTTTTTTGTTATAAAAAATAGATTTAATGTCGATTGTGATTAATATGCATCCAATATTTATGATTCCAGTTTGGCCTTTATTTCCTTACTTCATAAATGCGTAAATAAGTTGTTAAGACCGATATAAAAAGAAATGACTTTCATCTCGGCGAAGAACAATAAATGGGTTTGTATGATTCGGAAGAAACCATGAAATATTTCCTTAAAGTCACATCCTGGCCTGGTGTAAAAATGCAAAAACTAAAAGTTGTTTAGGTGCGTAACTTTAGTGAAAAATAATTACATACAGAAAAAAATGAAAATTATTCTCTATTTAACAATGGGGGTCGAATAATTACTGACGCTCAAACAATGTTAAACTCAGTTTTGTTTGGAAGATTTTGTGTTTTAATGAGAAAACCAAAGCAGAAAAATTTAATTGCATTTTTCCAGACATTCTAATTGAGAAAGAGAACAGAACCAAATCAACTACATTGCAATTGTGACGTGTTTGTAGATACATACTAGCATTGCCTAAATTGTAAATAATATCCACTGCTGCATAGATTAACGTCGCAGAGAAGACCACTATTAATATAATTGGAAATGAATAAATCTTTCCATTAATAAGCACGAATTATACATACAAGTATAAAAAACAACAATTTGGGTAAATACGTATAAGTAAAATGGGGACAGCATGTTGTAAAATCTTTGAACAGAATCTCTCTCTCTCTCTCTTTCTCTCTCTCTCTCTCTTTCTCTCTCTCTCCCTCCCTCTCTCTCTTTCTCTTTCCTATTATTAGTCACTTTTCATTTCAGAAAAATAAAGTAGGATTTTACAGATTATAAGGGTGTTTTGCATATATAAAAATTATAGAAGACTCTCTGTCAATATTAGCATGTGGCAACAGTTTTTCTGAATCTTATCAGTTTTCCAAGATTCGCATTATTAGCTGTTATTATAGCTGAAAAAATATGTTGTAATTAAAATTATAATTGGAGCATGTATGCCAAACTGACAAAGATTCTAGGAAAAATTGCAAACAGTATTATTGGAAAAACAAAAAGAACATTAAAGTGAAATGGACGCTCTGTGTCATGAAACGAGTGTTAGAAATTGTTTCATCCACTGATTTTGTTGGCTGTTGTATTTCATCATATGAAACAGAATAAAACTTCAAATTTAATATTTGAACTTGAGAATCTTCTACATGATTCTGTCAGGTCACAAGGCGGCCAGTTCAAATGTTTTTGAAATGCATTTTATTCTGATATTCATAAGTTTTCATCACTGAATTTGATAGAGCATTATTGTGCATAAAATCATCTTCAAGTGTTTGACTTCTTTATCAACCATGGCTCCACGTTTATCTTAAAAAAATCAATGTATTATGCGTTATCATCTGAACAATATTCAATTCAACGGGAAACATCGCACTACGTCCGTGTGCTAACGACCCAACCTGTGTGACAATCAGTCACTGCACAAATCATCTGGCGCTTTTCCAAATTTATTTTGCAATCTCTATAATTAATATGTGTTTATTCGTTAAATAATCCTGGGGATCTATTTCAAGCTCACATCGTTTCTATTGATTTGAGACTTCGAAATTCAAGATATTTCATGCAAATGACTGTTTGTTTAAATCTGCGTAGAACGAAAAGTTTTCCATCTTAACTACGTAGATAGATGCTCATTCAGTATATAAGTATTTAGATTCTAATAAGAATTTTGCTTTGTCGATCCAGAAAAAGAACTAGATAAAAACTAGTGACGCAGTATAACCTCCTGAATAGTGAATGAGCAATTACGAAAAGATTCATCAACGAAACTCTACCGTCGAAGTGCGGATGAATCTGAATATAATATCAGTCAGCTGACAAGTTTTATTCGTTTATATTAATCCCATATATGAAATTTTATAATTCAGTCGATATTTTGCAAATAAAATTCGTATTAACCAAAAATGAGTTGGTAATATCTTAAAATATATTTATATCGTAAATGTCTCATGTGAATTTTAACTTCTAAAACCTGTTTTATTAGAAATATTTATATAATAGTATGATTATTTTACTATATATGTAGAATTTTTTTTATTACATTGCATATATATATATATATATATATATATATATATATATATATATATATATATATATAATTTTTCAGAAATACGATTGCTATGGTCTGAATGACAAATCTCCAGTTTTTTCACAGTTGAGCGCGACGCTTGTTGCTGCCGAGAGGAATTACTTTTAGTTGTCAATTCGGAAGTTTTCCTTCTATTTATTTTGCTCTCAATAATCAAATGTTTATCTTCGGCAGCAGTTGTCATTTTTGGTACTCCAAAACTTTTTCTGCCAACAATCGCTCTTGCTTCTAACTGTCTTCGTAACAAATAGTGTACCCTATGTCTATAAATCTTCAATTTCTTGCCATTTTGTCTTTGATAGTAGCCTTTGAATAAACATTTTGTGCTTATCTCTTTTGATTTTGCCATTTTATGCAAATTAATTCAAAGTAAGAAAAAACAAAAAACTATGAAAATACTGTCAAAATGGCACACACTTTTTTCTTCAAACAGAGACAGCTACATATGTATTTTTTACAACATTAGTCAGTGCTGATGTTAACAATTAGAACCTGTATTAACATTTAATTTAGCTGAAACGTCTACTGGGCGGTTAATGGTAGAAAACAAAATATGATACATCTCTTACAAAATATTCATAATTTAGCAAAATGAATTGTAGAATGACGAATCCAAAATTGAACATTTTGGTAGCAAGAGGAGGCCAGAGATAGACTGAAAAATAAAAGCAAATAGACATTTTACTTTAAAAAGAAAATATAAAAATTTATTTTAAAGGTGTTTTTTTTAAAGAAATGCAATGTTCATTTTAAGGAAGAAAAATATTGTTGATCATATTCTGAAGTGATCTTCTCAAATTTCATAGCTAACAACAAATCTTAATCATCTGCAAATTCAAAGAAAGCCGAACGTCTTATATTATGTCGCAGTTTCGTCAATAGATATAGATATAAAAATTCAAATTTTGGGAGCCGGAACAACAAATGAGTTAATTTCTGAGTTTCAAGTTATTGCATTTTTCTATAATATTGAAACAGGGTTCCATTATATATATATATAATTTTCAACATAGTGTTAAAACTACAAGCGTTTGCTTTTGATCGTTAACCAATACATAACGCGCTCATAGCGACTGTTATCAATGACGTAGAATGGAAGGTAAACAGATATGTTTCACGTTGGAACTCGCGTTGTGTTGCGAACATGGTTTTATTTAACTTTGTTTATTTTTTATGTTGACCAGATCCAACTTGGTGCCTGTTGAGCTGAGGCCAGGAGACAATGTAAAGCACTTTTATGGTTCCGGACAGTGATATCCACCTTCAAAAGGAAGGAAATGATTGACCACCCAAGGAATCCACAACATCGAACCTCAATAGGTAACTTCTTTCAATCAAAACACACTAGAATGTCAGGGCGTTCGTCTGTCTGGATGATCTCCAATCATGGGTTCCACACAGTAGTGTCATGTTTATTTGGGTCTTTCGCACAGGCGATCACCTTCCTTGTGAAAACGGATCTTAGGTTCGCTGGCCTTTACAGGCTGTTTGTTGGCTGCTACTCACTGTGTGCTGATTAAGTCCATAAACACTTCCAGTAATTTGTTATGACTCCACGTGCACATCTGCAGTGATATTGGACATGAAGTGAGTACGTGACGTAAAATGCCTCGATCACTTTGAAAGAATGCGCATACATCGGTGTCAGTGTACCCTCACAGCTTGAGGTTAGTGGAATTTTATAGGAAATCATAGGTATAGCGTAGGAGGAATGATATTGCCAGTGGCTCCATTGCAATCAGGGTATTTCATCATTCCAAGGACATTGAACTGAGAAACAGCAGTGGCTGTCGCTGCTCTTCCACGAAATACTCGGTTTCTTTAAACACCATGTCTCCTTTCCCCCTTGGATCCTATTTAGAGAAAAAGGAGTTGCTCATGCTAACCAGGAAAGATCGATTGGTTTGGTTCAACCCCATAATCTTCTTGGTTCGCATGCTAGATTCTGCTTCTTGAGTGGCTTCTACTACCGACCATTTGGTACCAGTTTTGATATCTGGCTGTAAACTACGGACGAACTCATCCTCATGTAAAGACGTACCTTCCCGAACTTTAACTCCTCCAGCAATGAGGAGATCGAGTTACAGGTTTACCAACGGTAAACTGCATAAACTATGCGCTGAAATATTTCATTATCATTTCCCCAATCTTACTAGGTTTTATTTTGTTTGGTTGATAGGATTGAGTTCCAATTCATGTGTGAATGCTCCAGAGAAGCCGGGAAAGCCAAATATATCTGCTTCCTGAATAGCTGTGTTTATGTAATGATTACCTCGAGGAAGTCCGTCATACGACGACAAGGACACCCCAAAATATTTTCCCATGTACATTCAAGAGGGAGATAGGACGGAAATTTGCAAGGCCTTTTGCATTCTTTTCCTTAGGTATCCAAATGTCGTCCGCCAGGAACCATTCTTGTATTGCAATACCTTGTTTCCATGACCACTGGAGAATGATGGTGAGTTGCAGTAGGACGTTTGGACAATTCTTATATAACATGTGGAACATTCCAATTATTTCAGGAGCACTACTGGAACGGGATTTGCGGACGATTTCCCAAATTTACCTCAGCTGTCATTAAACGTCACCTCTGGATTTTGGGGCCTTGGAAAGTCATTCATAGGATGGATTGGAACATCTTTTTCTAAGCATCAGAATACGTCATCTTCACGTAGTTCTCGAGTTCTTCCTGCGATACGTTGAGTTTGCCGCTCGTTAAAAATCTTTTTTGGCAAAAGCGTAAGGTGTGTTATAAAATGATCTCCGAGAGTGTTGTTTTTTCTTCCAACGTCTCCCTTGGTTCTCAGCTCTAGAGATCACTAAGATCCTTTCTTTAATATCCTTAAGCAGGTCTTTAAAGCCTACCCTCACAGGAATTGGAACTACTTCGAGTCGGCGTTTCACAAAACTCTGTTCTGCTCTTAGTTCACCAATCGGAATCTGTCGTCTGTTTGAGCGCTTCTCTTCCTTCCTATCTCCTCTTGCAGTTGTCACATTAAACAGTTCAAGACAAAATTCGTGCACAACTCTGCAGATCAGTTGGCTAATTGGACCCAATAAATGGTTGATAGGTATTAATGAGTGTTCCTGATCGAGATTCGACCAAGTGGCTCTCTGATTGCTTTTGAGTCACTCATTTCTTGACTTGCTCGGAATTTCTCCAGGGTGCTGACGCTCAATAATGGGATCCTGAACACTGTGGGTTTAATGCCGATTCATAATCCCATCATTCGACTTACATTCTCCAGATGGGGAATTGCGTTATATATATATATATATATATATATATATATATATATATATATATATATATATATATATATATATATAACCTCTCAATTCGTTGTTGGAAGTTTTACCTGATGATCCTGAATCCTTAAAAAAGGATTTAGGTGAAATAAATTATCGCAATGGTACCTTAAATGGTATATATATTAGTTAGTGTGCCGCAAGGTTAGAGGTTAATATTGCACCAATTTTTCAGTAATGTGTTTTTAGCTATCCAATTTATATTTATGCATACTTATACATTAACATGATGATGGATCAATATGTCCGTAGCTTGACACAGTTCTTCAGTTTAATTTTGTTTTGCAAGATTAATGGAGAAACAGTATATTAAGTGCATTGACAAAATGTGTTTAAAACAATAAATATAATATAAATGTTTTCCATTCTGAGGCCACTGACATGTTATATACATGGAGAGACATGGAAAAGGACAGAAAAAAGTCAAGAGAAACATTTGATATTTTTTATAGATTCATTTTTAAATTTACTGGCTCAAACAGAACAATGCAAAGTAATATTTCACCGAAATCTTTTTGAAAGAAAACTACGCACTTTAGTGGACACCTTAGCTTACGTATGTAAGAAGGAGTTATAAAACTATCCTTTACCGATTGCAAATATTTCGCTTCAAAACTATAACTGATTAATTAACTTTTCAGTTTTACACAGCAAGATATTTGCCACTTCTTTCGAACACGCATGCAAATCCTAACAAAACACGGTCAGAAAGATATCCTTTGCATTCACATTTCTTCTCTTGACACTTGAACAGTAATCTATTGGCCCTTAGGAATTCATGTCAAACATTTTTATCCCTAGAGCTACCCAAGAGATTTGCTTACCGCATCAAACGCACACATCAGACGCTAAATTGAGAATTTAAACTAAGATAAAAGCCTTTTCTGTTTACTTGCAAAGACACATTGTACTGAAGCTAGTCCCAGGGCTACTTGATTTCCTTCAAAATAGATCACTGATATTCTGTTTAAAGTTTGGGTTTCTTTATGAATATCTCTCATGAATCACTTCAAAATAGCGAATAATAAAAAAACATTTTCATCATTGAAATTTGGACGCTCTCTGTTTTGACATAATTTATTATTGCCCAATTAATTACACCAATTAGTTGTTGCACTATATTAGCATTTATTCAAGAAAACAGAAATTGATCATTTTTGAAAACATTAATCTCGCTTTAAAATTATATATATTTTTTTTAAATCGAGCTTTCGATGTTTAGTATCGTTTATAATATTAATAGAAGTCATTCCATTATTTCTGTTTGTGCAGCATCGGCCAGCCATCTCATTTACTGGTCCAGCACCATCCTGGAAGGAAACCCCTGCACCTCTTACAGGTTGTTTTTAGGTGAGTTCTGAAGAAATCTCTAATTCCGGAGTGAAACGTCGCATACCCGAGCCAGCTACACATCATGCAAATATTCCAAAATTTTAAGTCTTGGAATAATTATGATGAAGACGTTCGACTTGGTTTTGCACTATGGCGTTCTCTACGAGATCAAGCATTACGGGGATTCTTAACAAATCGTAATTAAGTTTCGTATTGAATGGACAGGCTTTTAGTTCCATGGGGCTCTGTCTTCTGACCTATGTATTTCTGTTCTTCATCAACGATCTTCTCGATGTCATCAGTTCTCAACTAGTTATTTATGCAGATGACAACTGTTTACTCCTGTCTTAGTAGCAAGATCCGACAAAATAGAATTGGCAACTGACCTCGAAAAGGACCTCCAATCAGTGATTAACTGGAACATGGAATGGCTTGTTAATTTTAAAGCCTCCAAAACTGCTTTCATCACCACATATAACCTTTTCGGCCTACTAAACTACAAGGGAGCAACACTTAGCGCCTTCTCGGCCTCACGCTTTCCATCGACATGAAAAGTCGAGTGATTATATTGAATCCATTGCCAGGTTGACTGCTAGAAAATTTGGTTCTTGTGTTATGCAGAAAATTCCTCTCGACAGAATCCCTCTTGCACACTACCATTCGTCCGTGATATTGAATATTGCCGCCATAACTAGGCTGGTTTCTTCTACTACTTATCTCAAGATTCTTGACAAAATTCAGAGAAGAATCTGTAATATAATCGATCCTGACCTGACATCTCGACATTAGTCACCTTCCCACCGACGTGTCTTTTCTAAAAATATTTTCATGGAAATTGTTCAGTTAAGTTGTTCTCCACAGTGCCTCGTCGGCACGAATTCAAACGTTCTATTAGATTGGAAACCGGGCATCACTGCTTTACTTTTGAGATAGGTAGATGCAACCATCGGTTCTATTATAATAGCTTATTTTCTCGCATTTCCCCTCTGTAAAACTCCCGATTTATTGCTTCCTGCCATCTACAACCTTCAAAAACTTAAATGTAACGCCAATCGCCATCTTCTGTCTTAAATCATATTCCTTTATTGCCCTTTTCCTCATTTTTTCTCATTAAAGTCTTCCCAAGCTCTTCCACATCTTGAGGGGGAGGGGGGAAAACGATTAAAACCAAATCTTACGGCCCAGTTTCGTAAAATCCCCTTTTCCGAAAGTATGTTGCCGAAGAAACCATAACAATCCCATAGATATGGACACAACTTAATATAAAGGATTTTTTAAAACTAAGTTTGATTTTTATCCGAATTGATGTTGAGTTGAATCCAGTTATATTAAGTTAACTTCAACTTAATAGTTTCGTTGTTTTCTTAGTAATCTTTTTATGTTGAAACTAACGTTTATTCCTTTTTTTTCAAAACCTTGCCAAGTTAACCGCTAAAAATGTCAAAAGAACGGTCTTTCTCTTGACACTACTATTACTATATTCCCCCGCGTTAATTTTAATCATTAATCATTAAATGAAACCAAGATTACGCACACGTGTTTCCCCGATTCTACACCATGAACAAGAATTCTTTTGCCTTGGCCTGCATGAGTTGATCAGCACCCACGTCGTCACATCTGCTTTTCATGATAAACCACTGAGTCGCAGATGCACATGAAATCAAAGGTACATAATTTTCAGTGTAATGGCTGCTTGTAAACATTAGCAAAACATTATCAGACTTCAACTGTCATCAGGGCATCAGTGTCTTAAGTTAATTTCTTTTGGTGTTTTTCATTTTTATAATTCCAGGTACTTACATTGATTCGTAGTACTCACCCATGCACAAAGAAGACAAGAAGGAAAGTACATGTCGCGCAGCACCCTTTTGTCAGTTTCTGGTGCCATTTCATGCATTATAAATAAGTCTATCGTGCGGTAGATTGTCCAAGTATTTTCTGTTTCCATTATGTTCACGATGAATACGAGTTTATAAAGACCAACAGGAAATACACAATACAGCCTTCTCATGAAAGATGTTTTGGTAAAACAGAGAAAAATATACTTTACTTCGAAAACTAGTACACACGATATGTTTACTTCTATAAGAATGTTATGTAACAATGGTGTCGTATTTAGTCGAACATAAGTCTATATAAGCACAGGCGTAACAAAAAGTCTTTCTTTACTTGAGAATCACTGATATAATTTCCACTCGGGTAGCACCAGGTGAAATCAACCCCCAAAATTGAAACTTTCATTGCTTTTCTATCATGTGACAACGAAGCTGCAGGAAAGATCAAATATCAAGTTTAAAAACCATTCTTTTTATTTCCCGGCTCTGATCTGATCATAATAACGTACCATTTGTCGGCCATTGAACATACTGACAAGTACCTTTGACTCGTCAATGCCTGATATTTAACTTCTGAGAAGACTGATCTTGGTCAAGTCATTATAGTAAGTCTCTTTCACTTCATTTATCCAACGACCATAAATAATCCAACTTATTCCCCAATGATTCCATTCTTTGACTGAACGAAAAAAAAAAAGTAATAGCATCGACAGAGCAGTAGCTAAAATAGCCAGACAGTATTTCAGGGAAAATCGAATATTGATTAACTACAAGCATGTTTTCGGAGATACTTTTTGACATAAAATCACCATAAAATCAAACTACTTTTTTTACGCTTCCCATGTGGATCCTCTCTGAAATAAAATAATTAAAAAGAAAACAACTATACAATTATTAATATGATTATCTACATAATTTCTAATTTTGTAATTGAAAC
Organism: Acanthosepion lycidas; assembly: GCA_963932145.1. Classification (NCBI taxonomy): domain Eukaryota; kingdom Metazoa; phylum Mollusca; class Cephalopoda; order Sepiida; family Sepiidae; genus Acanthosepion; species Acanthosepion lycidas. The sequence goes on along the minus strand of OZ010600.1, from coordinate 44,218,942 downwards.
CGAAAATACGCTTTTCTTCTATGATAATGCTTGTGTAAGCTGATGTTACGTTTGCAGAGTAGTTAACTTCAAGGGTGTTTCTAATGTTGATAATCTGTTAGTACATATGTAACAGACTACATTTGACCCGAGGCTGGTGGCAATGATCATATATATATATATATATATATATATATATATATATATATATATATATATATATAGAGAGAGAGAGAGAGAGAGAGAGAGAGAGAGAGAGAGAGATAGGAGATAGATATATATATAAATATCAAAGTGAACATTAAAGTCAACACTCAAAGCCGACAGACTTTCATGCTAAACGCAATCATCAGGCCACATGCATTGTGTTTTTTTCTCGACTATATATATACGATTCAGTGGTGCATTGTGGGTAGTCTATTCTAACGGTTATTTTGGCGGGAGTGGTTTGTTAATTTGTTTGTTTATTTATTTTATATATTTTATTTATTTAATATATTTTACTTGTTTTTTTCTTTTATACATTTTTATTTATTCTTTTCAGCTTTCGATTTTGAAGTAACGTAGTAAAAATTTGAGATGGGTTCTGATTGTTTATTTAGTAGTTTGTTTGGTCTGGAAACGTAATTATAGCTATTTTCCTCCAAGCTGAGTTTACAGTTTTTGGATTGATTGTAGAAGTCTTTTCTGACGTTATTTTGGTGGTAGTGGTTAATTTAGGTTAATTTATTTCACAAGTTTTTACGTATTTATTTTTATTTTATAGAACGTATAGAAAACAAATACAAGATGCAAAGTTAACTTTAATGTAATAAAGATATAGAGTGGAAGAAGAAGAAAACGATAAACAAAAAATATGAGAAAGGAAAGAAAATATAAAAAAATGTCATGAGTTAAATGTCAATGGTTCTCTCTATCGAATCATATTATTGGCGATTTCGTTGATTATTATTTCTTTTTTTCCTTTTAGAAATAGTTCGGAGTAGATAGATCTTGTCTGGGTTGTGAATTTTCTCTTCATATGTAGTAGTATTTCGGCCATTCAACGTAGTTTATTGGTTTGGTTATCATCCTGAAATTGCTTTGCCTTTATTCGCGGATGAATAGGTTATCCCGGCTCTGGAGTTCCTGATTTTACTGGAAGATTTCAACTTTCCGCCTGTGAAAGATCGGGAGACAAACTTATGTGAGATCCATCCCACGGAGAAAGACATATTTTCTTTCTTTACAGTGTAGGGACGCCCCCAGTCGTTGAATACTACATATGAAATTGACAATTGTTGAATGCTACATATGAAATTAACAATTCAACCGTTGAACAATTTCAAAGACGGTCAAGGCCATATTTTTAAGAAATAGAAATAAAGAATTTATGAAATGAAAGCAAAATTTAATAATTTTAGGATGGCGATTTATATTTAATATCAATATCACAATATATATATAGAAAGATAGGGAGAGAGATAAAGATAGAGATAAAAAGATGTAGACATAGAGATAGGTATAGTGAGATATACATATAGAGATAGAGAGTTTATAATTCTAAGATGTGCTATTGAAATTATTCACACTTGTTCGAACTGTTGCCCTCATTTGTGTTGCCATATTGACAATGTTTCGGTCTTTGTACGCTTCGGTCTTCTTCAGGTGATTGGAATTTCAAATTAAACTCTTTATTTCGTACACGGGGGTAGTTCCATGAGTCATGCCTCTTCAGGATGTCTCAGTATCAGTTATCTTCCTTTTAACTCAACTGTGCAAGTTTTTTGTTCACCTCAGCTATAGCCAGGTATTGAACTCACAACTTTTTGGATCAATACCACATTTCACGAAATAAAGGGTTCAGTTTTAAATTCTAATCACCTGAAGATCGGAAGTTACAACGGCTGAAACGTCGTGAATATGGCAACAAAGATGAGGACAACAATCCGAACAATGTAAATAATGTAAATCGACAATCGTATATATTTATTGCCATCATACATAGGACAATAACTGAAATTCCTACTATCCATACAGGAAAGGAACAACGTTCAAATTAACAACTACTCCGAATGCGTGACATCAGTTTTCCCGATCGAGGAGAGAAGGGTTGTCTAACATACATAAGTGGTACACATGAAACGATTCAGTGGATCTGTCGTTTATAGATCATCAGGATGGTATTCAAAAGCAGTTATCATTGGATTTATCTGTCCCGAACCAGCCTACAAGAATTGCATGTATTCCATTCAATTCTGTTGTGGCAAGGAATACAAGGGCGATAACAACCACCCACTAAAAGTAAGGATGGAGAAACCTCTAAAAGATGTAGTCTGGAAATAGACATTAAAATCAGGTATTGATGGACATTCATGAAGGGAAAACGGTGACTTTCAACCTCTGTAGTTTACAGTCATGATACTAGACAGAAAGGATGGGTGTTTCTGAAAAGTCATAAAATCTGGTTCATTAGAAGAAACAAGCAACACAAAGATGAATAGATGAAAGTGAATTAACTGCTACAAGATATCGCACTTAAGCATGCAAAGTGGAATGAATTTATCCTTGTGGATTGAATAAAGTGTTCGGTTCTAAATCTGCCAAGGTTACCAATATCTGAAGTTGACCGAAACGATAAAAAACAATATCTATTCTTTAATTTTAATCCTAAATCTTAGCAACTAGAAAAGCCAAAATAATTGAATTTCAAATTATGGATTCTTTTTCAATTGGTTCCATAAAAATTTAGAACAGCATATTAATGAATGGATTAAAATTAATTACTATAAAACCGAAGACTAACGACACATCGTATACTATAAAAGTGTATGTTATAAAATCTCATACAGTCGACATATAAAAAGTAGAGATTTCTTATCATTTTTTCCTACGTGATGATGTACATAAATCGTCAGTATGAAAAATTTTAATTATAATAAAAAGAAAGAATTAAGAACAAAGAAAAACAATTACAAAAAGAGAATGAAGGAAAAGAAATTGAAGAAAAGTAGAAAAAAAAAGACAAAACGAAAAAAAGAACGAATAAAGAAAAAAAAAAAGAAAGAAAGGAAGTAGTTTCCAGCGTCCTTAGAGAAATTCTAAGCAATCATGTTTATTACAAAAGCCTTGATAACTTACACAAACAACGAAAATTGATAGCGCAATATATTTCTATTATCACGTCTCTTTAAAAAAATCCAATCGTCAATGATTAATCTAATATAAGCAGGACTAATTAAATATATAGATTAATAGGAGAAGAAAGAGTAAATGATTCATGGTAGCGTGCAGAAAATTCATACAATGTTTATATTTTAAGTGTATCTTCAGTAGTAATAATAATTTTGAAAAGCAAGTATATATAAGAATTTAGCTGTCCTGAAGAGTTCTCGGTCCGACCAAAATGCTCTTCCTAATCAAAATAGGTTTGTTTAATGCTTCAACGCAACGATTATTGCCTTCAACAATATATATATATATATATATATATATATATATATATATATATATATATATATATATATATATATGTGTGTGTGTCTGTGTGTGTGTGTGGGTAGGGGGTTGGTTGGTTGGGTGTGTGTGTAATAATAATGTAAATATATGCATAATATGCAGATAAATATAATATATATAATTACATATAATAGATAATGTACATAATATATATAATATACATATATATATAATATCAATATAATATATACAATATGCATATATTATAAATATAATACAAATATATGTATATATAATATTTATAAAGATATATATATATAAATTTATATAAAATATGTATATAATATACACATAATATAGATGAATATATAATATAAATATAATATAGATGTATATAATATGCATATATATATATGAAGAAAAATATACGGAAAAAACAAACAAAAATCCTTATATGCAATTATGCTGTTTTAATGTTAATATAATGTCAACATCGGACGTTTCGGTCTAATAAATCTAATAATCTTTTTTTGTTTGTTTTTTCCGTATATTTTTCTTCATACTGTCGGATCTATATCCATATATTTGCTTACATATATATATATATATATATATAATATACATATAATATATATAATAAAGATATATATATACATATATATACATATATATATATATATATATATATATATATACATACACACACACACATATATATATATACACACACAGGCACACACACACACACACATATATATATATATATGTTAATGTGTATTTGGGCAGAAAACTTTCTTTCAAGAATTGAAGACACCATACAAGGAAGATTTAATTAACCGTTTACTGAGTTTTCCAGCATTCTAACATATTTTCATTTTTAAGGGGGGTGGGTGTTAAAGAATATAGAAAATATCCATAGTTATATTTGTTCTGATTACTTTTGGCTTGTTCTGTAGCCATGATGAAGGATGTTATTTTTGGAAGGTGAATTTCGATGTGTTCATTTCTGATTAGCTTTCTGCAGTAGGTACGATTCTTTTTTGGGGGAGGGTCACATGTTATGCGCGATCGGTTGACCTGGACATCACGTCTATTTTTAGAAAACTTAACCCTATTTTCATAGCTGAAGAAAACACTTGAACAAATTTTATTGGTTCTTTTGCAATGGCTAGTCTAGATTTGGAAGATATGTTAAATTCTTCAGTAACCTGACTTGTAATGCCCGTTGCTGCGTCAAAACGGTACAGAAGGGAAATTTTTGAATTTCCCAATTCTGCAGAAAAGTCGATTTGTGTATTCGCCCTGCTGTCTTTGCTGCCTGAAAGTAACCAGTATCATCTTAAACTTTTTATATTCTAGAATTTTGATCTATTAACGACTTTTTCAATGGAAGAAATCTTCATTCCTTGGGCTTTTAGTGTGACAACCAGAAGACTGAGTGATTGAAAGGCTGTTCAAGTTGGGAAGTATTACATTGTTTTTACAATTATGTAAATGACAATGTTTGTCTAACTTTGGACGCTACGCTTTTCCTTATAGTTTTGGTTCTATACTTTGTTCTATACTTTGTTATATCGGTTTTATGCAAATTTAAAAAGAACAAGAATATTTACTGCAATGCTTATTCTATTCGAAGCTGTACAACTGTACAATTTTTAATATTAAAGTTGAGTTTTAATACTGTGTATACCTCATCACTTATATATCAACATCTATATGTATGGGTGCATGAACATAAAACTAAATTCAGTTATTATTGTGTATATATATATATGTGTTTGTGTGCGTTTGTCATTTATTTAAACGATGTGAATTAAATTATTCGAGTGGTGAAATTATTTTATTTCAAACTTTGTCCTTCCATTTTGATCTGATTACATGTTTTCATTCTACTAATTATAACAATTAATTAAATCGAAAGAAAAGTCCAATTATAACTAATTTCAATGTCATTGTTATAAATTTTATGCACGTAATAAACTCTGAAATTTATCAGGTATTTTCTTTTAGAAAATGTAAGTAACAAACTATATAGGATCGTGTTAAATCGATCTCAGGCTATGTCCGTTAATTCTGACAAATGTTCCTTTGTCATTTTCCTTAAATCTCGTACAAATGTCGACTGAGTTATTCAAAAATATACTTGAATAGCATATAAAAATAACAGGCGTCCGTTTATCTCGCGACATAAAGGTAACAATCGGTGTGGTCAAAATTCAATCCTTTGGTGGTGAAACTGGAGTGACCTCTCCAGGGCACAGGCCTGGGTGATGGTATATGGAAGCCTTGTGCTACCCAGATTACATGACCTCAATCATACTGATAAGATCCAAAGGAAATATAGGGTATTTCATTTGGGGAACAGCTTGGCTGCAGGAGTTCTCAGAAAGTTGTCACTGTTAAGTTATCGTGGCTCCACTCCGCTTTTTTCCTGGATTTACTTCCATAAGCTTTTCCGTGTCTGGATATGACTGTAAGGTAATGGAGGTTTTAAAATAGGGTTTTTCCTTCCCCTAGATAGACTGCCTCATCTAAGCTGTCGAATTCTATCTACATGAAGCAGATGGTTATGAGGCGCCAGTTTTCCGACTTCGGCCATTCTCCGACTTAGTTGTCAGAGGCTATTTGAGACGCATGCAAAAGAAGTATTTTATTGACACTGTGGGTGCTTTTCTCCACTACCACTCTCGGCTATGAAAACCTTTGCAACATATACAATGTACGTATATAACCTATATAAAATCAAACTTTCAAAAAGGTGGATTTTACTTGTTTTTGGACCAGCTTGAGTGTTGAACTGCTGAGTTAAGTGAACTGTCTTTATTTTCTGAAACTTTTTCGAATTTCTCAGTTTCTTACTTTTCTTTTATTTATTTTTGCATTTTTTTCTTTCTTTTCTTTTATTTATTTTTGCATTTTTTTCTTTCTTTTCTTTTTGTTTTTCTTTCATTTTTTGTATTTTTATCCTCGTATTTATTTCCGTGTTTATTTATTTTTGACTTTGTTTTTCATTATATTGTGAAATAATTTAAAAAAAAAGAAAAAAACTAAGCAAGCCTTTATTCAGTTGGCCTTGGTGGTTGCAGACCGCCACGGCCGAAGAGACTTTAAATACATCGTCGCCAGTCTCACCAGCTAAAACGGCCTGGCGTGAGAATAGGCTGAAAACAAAAGACGCTATGTTGCTATGTTGGTCAAAGAGAAAAATTTGAGGATTCTTTTAAGGGCAATGAGTTCATCACCATACTGGAAGCACTCGAAGCAGTAAATACCCGCATTGTATCCCTGTTGACTTCCGACATTAAAACACGGAAATTCATTGGGGTCAGCAGGGAAGTCTTGGACATCAGCCTCAAAGTATTAGCCAGGAGATCAAATGCTATATGGGATATTCTCCTACTTACGCAGCAGCAAGCGAAAGACTTGTTAGGAAGTGTGTTGAGCACTAAAACGTTAAGACTACAGACGGAGTACATGGGCACCCGGAGGACAAAAGTGACAATCCATGGGGTGCCCGTGGGTGCGAGGATAGTATGGGGGCCTTTTTCTCAAAATACGGCCAAATAAATGAAGTGAAGGTCCTCATCAGCAAAGCCGGGATAGCTACCGATAACATGAAGTTATGAATCACGGTAAATCGAAAAATCTTCGGAGAAATTCCAAATATATTGGTTTGCCGTGACTAGAGGATGTTGGTGGTTGTGGAAGGCAGCAGAACATATTGGTCGTGTGGAGCTTAGGCACATGCCGAAGGAGTGCCCCGTTAAACGTATACAAACTCTACCATGGCCATCAACGACAACAGCAGCAACAACAGCAGCAATAGGCGAAGCGCCAGCGGAGGAGGTAACATCCACTGATAGGGCCTGGAAGGAGGTCAAAAGGAGTCGGAAATCATCTCCTCCAAAACAGGACGTACCTCAACCAAAGAGGCAACCACCACCGCAGGAGTGGCCAGAGAAGCAGCCACAAAAGGAGGTGCAGCAAAAAGAATCACCACAACAAAAATAGACGCACCAAAACAACAGCAACAACAACGACAGCAGCAAAAACAACAACAGCAACAACAACAAACAGCAAATTGACACACCAATGGAGGTGGACAAAATGCCTCCACCTCGGACACCATCTTTAAAAAGGAGCAGAGAGGAAGAAGAGGAAGACGATCCATTGCAAAAGCACCTTGGCCGTGGTAGAGCGGAGAGGGTCATGGACAAAACCAGGCCGCTCTCCAGGTTGCTTCGCAAAAAGAAGCCAAAGAAATTGTCTGGCCCAAACCAAAGAGCTTCTCTGTTTTCCCTTCCCGTACTCAGTCCCCCTCTCCCTCCAACTTTTCCCTCAGTTCATTATCTACACCCCCTCACACGTCCACCGCTTCCCCTCCCCAACCCTCAAGAGAGAAAAAGAAAAAGAAACTGTTCCCAGGCCCAGAATCAATATGTATGGTGGACAAAGCGGAACTCAATAAGGGCCTGTCCAAACAAAAGAAGGCCCGCTTAGGGCTTTTATTCAAGATGGATACAGTAGAAAGGAAGTCAGTTGAGGACCCCCGAAATTTTCCATGTGCCCTGGGAGTGATCACCAGCGAAAGGAACACGTGGGGGGATACCTAAAAATTTGGAGGCACTTGTTTGAGGTAAAGAAAGCCTACCCAAACATAAGGATGTTAGAACTGGACAATGCAAATTTAAAGAAAGACATTTTTGTGCAGAGAGGGTCCCTCTGTTGCTCCATCTCTCCTTATATTGGGTTGTTAAACTAACGTACCCTACGGATGTTGGCGGCATTGTCCTAGATGGTCGAATGACGACGGAGTTGGGTACAGGGAGCCTAGGACAATCCGTCGGGGTCCTTTCCGCCGCAGATTTCTGGCCCCTATGTGACAAGGCGAATTGTTGTTTTTCTCTTTAACAGAGTTAAAAGATGTCAATCAAGGTAGCCACTCTGAATGCGAAGGACTTGAGGGATCGGGGTAAGTCTACCCGCCTGCTCCGTGACCTCTGGTTTTTCGGGGTGGATGTCGATCCAAGAGACCCACTTTGTTTGCAGCGTCGATGCGTGTGTGCTGTCTAGCAACTTTGTCGTTCATTCAGCATATGGGGACCGACATGCCATAAGAGTTGCTGGTTAGTCGTAACCTGGATACGAAGGTGGACCTTCTTCATGTCGATGCCGAGGATCGGTTGATCGTGGCCGTTATTGCTGTGAAAAGTGATTCGTTTTGAGTCGTTACGGTTTGGGGCCGTGGATTCAACGCGCCTAGTTTTAATAGGGGACTGCAATGTCGCCCTGAACACCAAGTTAGATAGAGGGCGGGATCTAGTGGGGAGAGAAGGGGTCGTAACCTGGTTGATGTGATCAGCGAGTTTGGTCTCGTTGATAGATACCGAGTTGATCGCCTCGGTGGGTGGGGGGATGTGGACGCGGGCTCTTAATTGGCCGTATCCCAGGTGGTTAGCTACCTGGATAGAATGTTAGTTAGAGGAGGGGAGCTAATGGGGGCGGTTATTGGGAATAGATGGTGGGAAGACTTAAGTGTACAATTAGGTCCTTCACCACCGAGTTTAGCCAACGGCTCGCCTAGAGAGAGATAACAAGGTGAAGGCTCTTAAAGATAGTTTTTCCCAGGCGGTGGCTGGGGGAGGGGTGATCCCCTAGAGATAGCCTTAGCTAAGGAGGCCCTGGAGTGTTTACTAGCGAGCGCTACATGACCTAGGCAATTAGATATAGGTTAAGCAAGATGGCATCCGAAGCTGTGAAGATGGGCGCAGAATTGCGCAAGGAAGAGATCCGTCGGGGTACCGGTCGTTATATTCGTGAAGTCAAAAGCCCGAAGGAGCAGACTCTTCGGGCCACTGACGACATGTGCGAGGGGTTTCAGTGGCATTTCGAGAGCCGGTTTACCAGGTAGCTTGGTCTCCGAGAGACGAGATTCGTAGCTATTTGGTTGACTTTCCTCGGCTTTCGCCGACTGAAGCGGCTCACTGCGAGGGAGAGATTACGGAGGGCAAGGCTACGTGGCATTGAAGAAGGTCGGTAGAGGTAAGGCGCTCAGTGTGGATGGTTTTCCCTATGAATTGTACTTGAGGCTGTCGCACATCTTTGTCCCGATTTTGACTGCCGTGTTCAACAACTGGTTCCGGCAGGGGTCACCAGGGGTGTGATCACGCTGTTGAAAAAGGACAAGAGTGTTGGGTGGGATTTAGATGATTATAGGCCCAACTGCTAAACACAGAGTTAAAGATTTGGGCCATGATCCTGCAGGAGCGTTTTCAGTCAGTTGCCGAGTCTCTGTTGGGTCCTGAGCAGACTTGCGCTATGAGGGACCGAACAATTCAGAGCAACCTGCATCGGATCCGCACGATCATAGAGGATGTAAAAGACGACGAGCAAGACGCGCTCATCAATTTAGATCAGTCCAAGGCATTTGATAGGGTTGACCATCGCTACATTGCTGCTGTCCTGCAGGCCGTCGGATTCGCACCCGACTTCTGACGTTGGATTAGCCTGCTGTATCGCTCCTCCAGTGCTGTAGTACAGGTGAACGGGAAGCTGTGGAACGCTTTTGCGCTGTCTAGGTCGGTTCGTCAGGGTTGTCCACTGTCGCCCCTACTTTACACCTTGGTGTTGGACCCTCTCATCCGTCGGCTAAAGGAAAAGGGTGTGCAACCCGGCCCTACGTGGAATCGCTATCCTAGGAGTGGCTCGTGCCAGGGTTTCCGCGTACGCCGATGACGTATCTACTTTCGTGTCGTGCCGCAGCGGCATTCTGGTGGTACTGAAGGCGCTTGATCGGTACGAAAGGTGACAGGGACCAGGATTAACTGCGACAAGTCTTCCAGCTTGCGGTTAGGTGCATGGAAGAGGGTCGATCTTCCGGGGCCCTCAGGTTGGACGGACGATGCGGTCCGCATTCTTGGAGTGTGGTTTGGAACTGACCTCCATCCGGAGAAAACCTGGTCAGAAGTACGTGCAAAGGTCGACGCGGCCGGTGAGACTTGACGTCGACGGAGGTTGATCATGAAGGGCAGGACGGAGGCGTGTGCCATTTATATATATATTTCTCCTTGTCCTTCATCACTTGGCCATTATCGCTTGGGAACGCCACACTTGGCGAGTCACAAGCTCGCCTTGAGGTTGGCTTTCCTGTGCCGAGCGTTGACAGGAGATTCGATTATGGCGGGATTTGTAAGGGACCCCTTTTCTTGCCTTATCAATCCCCCTATCTCGTTGGCTGGGCGCCGTCGTAAGCCGCGGGTTCCTTCGAGTTTCTTTCGCGAGTGTCGATACGACTTGAAGCTCATTCCTCGGTCCAGTGACCTTTCTCAGCCTAGGAGGGTCTTCTACGTGAGCGGCTCCTTCTGGTCTTGAGTTTTAATTTACCTGCCGACTGGCTCGGAATAGGCTGCCTCTCAATGACATGGCCTTCATATGGGGCTTGGCGGATTTGACAGACTGTGAACAATGTGGCCTTGACCTGGAAGATACGGTTTCGCACGCCTTCTACCATTGTCCTCGTGTCTGCCCCTTATGGGATCATGTCGGCGAGCTGACGGCTCGTATTGGTCCCGAAAAGCTCGTGCTCATTGATCGTGCATACACGTGTGACAATGTGTCGTCCCCATATTCTGGGGTCAAACGGATGGTGTTTCTAACGCTGCTGGCCACGGCCCGAATGGTGATTTGGACGACGCGACTGGAGGAAGTCTTGCGAGGTGAATGTCTTTCTCATCAGGATCTGATCCTATTCTTTGAGCATCAGCTCAAGATGAAGATTAGAACTGATAGAAAACGCTTGCATTCGACAGCCTTTAGCGAAAGGTGGGTGACTGAGGCGAACTTGGTTCACTAGCCTTGATTTTCTCTTTTAAGTCAACCTATATCACATCGGGTGGTTTCCTGTGGAGCCCTCCACTGGTTAGGCTAGATAAACATTTGTGTACTTAGTTAATGTGTGTAAGCCTACTCCTGGCTACATCTTAGGTTATGATTCAGGTTGAGATTCCCAACCTCCCCAGTTTGTTTTGGCCCTCTTTCATTTTGACTGGGTCAGCTTTATTGATTCCCCATACCCGTTTATACTTTCTCTTTTCCCCTTCCCTTAGCCAGATAGCCTCTTGATTTCGTCCAAGGCCAGAATACAGCGGCTTCTCTTTTCAAACGGTTGGACGGGTCCTGCTAACATCAGTTATATTTATTTTTGCTTTGTTTTGACATTTAGTTTGTTTTGGGGTTCACTCCCTCCCCTTCCATGATCATTCATCCGATTTGTATATATATATATATATATATATATATATATATATATATATATATACACATTATAAATAATATTTATCATCTCATTGGGGTGTTTTTTTTTGCACCCCCACCCCGAAAGGATTTGGTATCATGGTGTATGGATGATTGATTGACGACGGATGAGTTTTTATGGTGAATGAGGAGATTGTAACGAATGAATGGGTCATGAATCCGATTAGCTAGGTGTAAGATAGTTAGTGAAGACCAGCCTCAACCCATTCCTCCTTTTCGGCCTTGTGCCATAATTGTATTAATTTGTAATAAATCTCAATATCAAAAAGTTCGTTTAGAAAAATGATAGCAAAATAAATGAAACTATAAATTAAGATTTAAGCCTAAAATACTCTGAGATTATGAAGTCATTATTTAACAATGAAATAATTTATATTGCCTTTTTGACAGTACTAACCTCTAAACTATCAATTGATCAAAAATGAACGTGAGTAGAAAATGTAGATTTGACAAATATAATGTTAGACAAATAATAACAATATAAACGATCTTCCGGTTAGTTGTACAAAACAAATAGTAATACAGAAAAACGGGGTAACTATAGAAAAAGTTGAGGGAAATATTAAACAATACACATATAATTTCAAATGAATTTAATTATCTAATATATATATATATATATATATATATATATATATATATATATATATATATATATATATATATATATAATGCCGTTTTTATGTTTATATATTCTGTTTATAAATACAAATATTTAATTAAATGCTCTGTTTAGAGTAAACAGTATTAAACAACATTTACTGACCGGAATAAGACTTTTGTAATAAAGGTTTTTCCTTTAAAATTTTACGCGATGACTGACACTGCGTAAAATTTTAAAAGGAAAAACATTTATACAAATGTAAATGTAAAAAGATAGTACAAATAAAAAAAAAATGTATAAACATTTCGTTATGTGCGCCTGTTAAGGTTGGTTAAAAAAATGTCGATGTTTCAAAAAAGGATTACCATCGAAAAAGAGTTACTGTTTAAGAAAAAAAGGATTCAATGCCAAAAAAGATTGCACCACTTAAAAATGAACAAAAAACAAGAAAAGAAAAAGCGGAACAAAACTGACGAAGCAAAAATTGTATAAAAGGCAAAAAATGCAAAAGCGCACCCACCTAATTTCTTCAACGGAATAGGAATGTCTCAGCTTAAAGCAGTTCCATGTTTTCAATGGGCTGTTGTCTCAATGTAGTTCTTTACTGGAAAGTTCAATTTTAGTGTTTGTTTCGATTAAATTTTTTTAGAAGACGCTGAAAAGAATGTTCTCTCCTAGGACTTGGCTCTACCTTTAACTATCGACTCTTGTTTCTTTGCCCGGGATGATATATGACCCCTTCCGCTGAACTAATCCTCCGACCCAGAAGAGTCGGCGCTTCTTTTATTCAACAGAAAAGTTTCATCAGGTTCCATCCAGGTTTGCACAAGAGCTTGAGAGCAAGCCTCCCATTGGCGCAGTAAATATAAAATCATGCTTTTTCATAAATTTAAAAAAAATGACTCCGTAACAATTCACAAAGGAATAATTTTGGCGGTTCTTTAACCGCTAATTCTAAAATAGATTTTCACACAAGTGTAACAATTTCTTTTTACAGACAGTATGGCGCAAAAATACATTTTTCTCAGAGGTATGTGTAAAAAAACCTAGACGATTAAAAATTTATTTACTACACGAAAGACTAAGTTATAAAACATATTTTTTATAAAGGAGGTAATATCTGACTAATGCGTAACAGTGTTCAGTGCAGATACATATCAGACGTGCTTTTAAATAGCCTGAATATTTAACAGAATTTGAAGAGAGGAAATTAATAATTTTTAACAAGTTGGGTTGCCACTAATAATATGATTTTTCATGTACATAGAATTTTCAAATTCTAAAAAGTATTTCTAATTTCAATCTGAAAAAAAAAAGAGAAAAGAAATTGTAACAATTTACAGTATTTTCACTATAAAATACTCGTAACGACATTTGGATACAATCACTGGGAAAAGGAAAAAAATTAGAAATATGCTCCAGTACAAAATAGAACGAGATTTATGAAGAAGTTTAATAAAAAATAACTTAAAAAAGGACAACATATATCTATTATGGCACTATCGTATCCAATCAGCCAAGTTAGATTTTTCACGGCGTAAAAAGTAATGTTAAAAACTATATGATTAATGGAAGACTGCGCAATCCAGTTACTTAATAGCTACAAGACATAACTCATTACTCCCTTACAAATTCAAAACGTTTGAAGTGACGTAGAAAAGAGAAAAAGAAGATAAATTCAAGACGCAAACTAGAAAAGAAGACAGATCCTTACATTGGTAATCTAGTGCAATAGCATCTGAACATTAAGTAAGCTAGAAGTGGTGAGGTGGTCGGGAAAGACACGACGAATAGATTTTTTGCAGTTAAACACTTGCTTATCACACACTTCATAATTAGACAAGGTTGAATTAAATACCGGAAAGGAATTTAAGGTTTAAGCTAAAAACTTTCTGATTCCTTACAAATTAAAGAACAAAGGTGGCTAATCGATATCTGCTTATTGATGCAAACCCACACGCGTACATTTATTTTTCTTTATAGATTTAACAAGTTTCCATAGGCATGTACACATTTCATTTCCATTTTATTTTTCTTGCATAAAGTTTTCGGCGAAATATTCTTCAGTCGCCTTCAAATGTTTACTGCATGTTGTAAAACTTGAATGTCATTTAGTGCTTCTTTTTTTCATAACTTAGCAGGAAAAATACATTTCCATCTTTGAATTGCGTTGCAGTAACTGAAAAAGTGGAAAATGTACTGGCAGAATCAAGATTATCGGATACAATGTACACCTGAGGCAAACTGGAGAATATAGCTTATATATTGTCATAAAAGAAATAATGATACGTATATGAGTTTTCCAAATTTCTGTAATGCTTATAACCTTTGGTTGCTCAATACTGATAAGATATATCACCCATCATGTGAATATGCTTTAGGAAGTGGATTGAATTTCTCTTTGTCTAAAAGACTTGTAAAATAGATATTTCATTCGCTGCTGCGGGCACTGGAAAAACTTGTCGCTCTGATGAAACAGCTAAAAGGGTTAATGTTGATATGGCTTCACTTACAGACTGCACGATACTTGCAAAGAGTGAATTAGAAGCAAACGATTAGTTTGTTAATGACATATTCAAGAACTTTAAATAGTCAAGGTTACAACAGATATACACAAACAAATAAATAATTATCTAACTTTATTTCTAAAAGATTTGGCAAACTTAAACGTTGACAGCTCACACAAAAGTTCTTTAATTACAACTTTTATCCGAAAGTAAAGTTATTTCTTAGAAACACATTTACAATTTTTTAAATTGTTTATTTTAATATTTATGCAAAACTAAACGTTCACATACACAATTCTCTACTCTGGATCAAGCACTGGTTTTAAAAATAAATGCTAAATCTGACTGTTCTTTATATATATATATATATATATATATATATATATATATATATATATATATATATATATATATATATATATATGTATGTATACATATATATGTTTTTTTATGAATGATTCATATATATATATATATATATATATATATATATATATATATATATATATATATATATATATGCACAAATACACACGTATCATATATGATGAACACATTTCGTAATATATTACGCTATTGAGTCGTTTTCTTAATATGTAATTATTGTAATAACAGGAAGAGCGTAGACATTTTTTTTACCGGATGTAAACATTGATTTGAGAACGTATACCTATGAGCAGATTTTGATTACCGTTTTTTACTAAATTGTTTCAGAAATTATAACTCTTGTCATAAAAATAATGAGTAACTTTTTAAGGTTGGGTTGATGGATTTTAGATTTCAAACCTTAATGTGTTATTTAATGTCAGAAAATATTTACTTATAATTACGTCAATAGATAAACATTGGTTGCATTTATATTAAAACTTTGAAGGGCCTCTTTTTTCTTTTCTTTTTAAAATAGTAGGTTTACCTATCAGTCGATAACGCGTATTATAAATGTTTTCGAAAGGGAGCGGTTAACATTTTAAATATCTTGTATTTATAACTTATCAATATATTAGGTTGGTGCAAAAATAATGTCGTTTTCTCACATATGTTACTATGTGAGAAAACGACATTATTTTTGCACCAACCTAATAGTTAATTTCCCATTAAGTAAAATCTTATTAGATAATTTAAATTACACAAACAATGATCAAAACATTCATTTTTCAAGAATTGTTTTCCATGAGAAAAGTGTGGCAATTTAATTCCTGAAATGAACTCAATGTGTCACTGCCGTAATGCATCAAGTAAACACGTCCATATGAGATAGATAGATAGATAGATAGATAGATAGATAGATAGATAGATAGATAGATAACAAACAGACAATATATCACCATTCTTGGTAGATTTTATACTGCCACAGTGTGGGATAGTCGGGGACAAAGCTGATGGAGAGAAAAAGAAAAACAATACAGATGATTTGCACTAGATTAAGAAAAAATATGTTCGCTCAAAAATATTCTTTCAACAATTTTGAAACTACCTGCGTTTCTCGTTTCATGCGCATGTGGAGACGTGGCAGCATCAACAAAGCCCAGTCAGATGAAATCCTAATGAATGAAACTCGTCACAAAAAATACCTTTCCAGTTTGTCATATTTTTCTAAATAGATAGATAGATAGATAGATAGATAGATGCATACATACATACATACATACATTGACTGATAATCTTTCCGGCACGTCAATCCAGGTCGATATCTTAATGTAGTGGATTGCTCACACACACACACGCACGCACACACACACACACACACACACACACACACATATATATATATATATATATATATATATATATATATATATATATATATATATATATATATATATAGTTGTAGCCTGGTAGGTTTGCATGTGTGTTTAAATGAGTTCTAATGAAATTGTAGTCGAATAGCCCGTCTGGATAGGTATGCAGATGTGTGACTGATGTAATTATACCTTTGGTTTGATCAGGAATAGGAAATGCCTTAAGGGGCATTTGAACTTGTAAATTTTGTTCGTTCTATGTACTTTTGATTTGCGTGTTATTTTTGAGAATTGTGGTTGGCTAATTTATTTTTTTTATAATAGATAATTAATTTAATTTTTTTGTTCGCGTCAACTGAGCAAGTGTATTTCTTTATGATATTTTTAAGTGAAGATTCACCTTGTTTATAGTTGACGTGCATTTCGCTTTTGTAGAAGGTATTTATGTTATTTTTCTCTGTGTGTTCAATATCATTATTATTTACTTTGCAAAGAAATAGTTTAATATGTTGGTCGATGAGGTGGTTAGGAAAACCATTGTTAACTAATATCTGTTTTGCCTTGTTGTGTTCTTTAAGAAAAAGTAGACAAGAGGATGAATTCTCGTACGCGCGCTTCAGGAAGTTTTTTTTATCACTGCTATTTTGTATCGGAGTGGGTATTCACTCTTAAAATTAAGTTGGCAGTTTCTGCTAGTGGGTTATTTATATAATGAAGTGGTAAAAGTGATGTTACTTTATTCTATAAGAATGTCTAAGAATGGGAGTTTATTTTTTGACTTAGTTCGTAGGTAAAGTTAAGGACAGAGTTTTTTTTTGAGATTATCTATTTCTTTTGTGTTTTTTGCTAAAATAAAAATATCGTCTACGTAGCAGACATATATTTTAGGTTTACAAACCTGTTAAAATACCGTGTTTTCTAAATGGGACATGTAGTAATTGGAGAAGCATAGGCAGAGCGGATTTCCCATACTAACACCATTAGTTTGGGTGTATAGATCCAATTAAAAAGTAAAAATCAAATCATCCTTCCTGATGACTAAAAGAATAGCCGAAAGCGTTCGGAATATTTGGATAGTTTCTACACACTCTGTATCCAGAAAAGAAAAAACTTGTTCAAACACAAGAAAAAATAATAAAAACTTTAATCTCAGTACCTTGTCTGTCTGTACTGAAAATTTAGTAGGTATCGACTGGATGCAGAAATTCAACGTTTGGGACCTACCTATCAACTCATTTTGCAATGAGTTAGAGATTGAACTATCAGATACTATAAAATTGAAAGAAGAATTATACAAGCAATTTCCTGAGGTATTTTCAAGCGGGTTGGGTCGATGCAACAAATTTAAGACCAAAATAGAATCAAAAGAAAACGTCCAACCAATTTTTAAAAAGAAGCGAAATGTACCGTTTGCTACTATAGAAAAAATAGACAAAGAATTGGAGAGACTTGAACAAACTGGGATTCTATCTAAAACAGAGTTTAGTGAGTGGGCTGCGCCGGTGGTTTACGTAAAAAAGAAGTCAGGAAAAATTCGCGTATGCGCAGATTTTTCGACGGTACTCAACAAAGCAATAAAAGACCACCATTACCCAGTACTGAGCCGAGAGGAGGTATTTACAAAGCTCAACTGCGGTAAGATATTTTCAAAAATAGATCTTAGTGAGGCTTATCTACAAATCCCAGTACAAGAAGAGAGTACGAAAATGCTTTGCATTAATACGCACAAAGGGTTGTACAAGTTCAACAGACTACCATTCGGAATAAAAGTTGCACCTGCAATTTTTCAGCAAATGATGGACACAATGCTCACGGGCCAGAATTTCGCGACTGCTTATCTGGATGATATTCTAATTAAGAGCGACAATGTTGAAGAGAACACATCACACATAAAAGAAGTTTTTAGAAGACTTCAGGACTTCGGCTTCAAAGTAATAAGAGAAAAGTGTGATTTTTTTTTCCTAAATGAAATTAAAAATATGCTGGAACCAAAAAATATTAACTCCCCCCAAAAAAAAGGGATCTAAGGAGGGGGTATTATGGGTTCTACCTCTTTTTCATATAAGTGGACTCTACCAAGTTACAGTCAGTGAGGGTAGTCGTATGGCAGTCGGTGGTCGGCAGTCGTGGTCGGTAGTCGGAGAGTGTGAGAATATACGAACGGAGATAGTGTGAGGTAACCTCTTGTAGAAGTCAGTTACCAGCACGTAGACTCTAAGGAAGTCCTATTTCGAGACTAATATATATCTATCTATATTTGCTACTAACCACGTTCCTGGACTTACTAACAGTATTACTCCTTGTATGATTGTGTAAATACATTTTATTTCATATATTTAATTATTGCGTTTGTCATTCCTTGGAGACCGAATTCATCTCAGAATCCACAACAATATATATATATATATATATATATATATATATATTATGTAATACATATATATATAAATAATATATATATATATATATATATATATATATATATATATATATATATATATATAATATATGTATATAATCTATAATATAAAGTGGAATGCCGATTTTATTCTGTCTGACCAGCGGACAGTGCATTAATTATTGAAAGGTGGATACATATAAATGAGTTCATTAATAAAATGTGAATAAAATAAACTTTGTTTTTGTTTATTCATTGGAAGTTTTATCGACACCAGAAAAAATATATTTAAAAAATGTATGCCAAAATAGAACATGAGCGAAGAGAGTGATATTAAGAATTATCAAAAGAACCTCAGAGTAGCCAACTACATTTATTTGAAGAACTCCCTAATGAATGATGGCAATGTAGAAAACGTTGGACAACTGAAAATCATAACATCAACGTTTACTGGAGGACCTCGGTATATGCATGAACGCACCCAAGATGCGATAGTTTATGTTAGAAAACATAGAACTCCTGATTTCTTTATAACTTTTACCTGCAATCCAAAATGGCATGAGATTATGCATGGACTCCATTAGAATCAGGTAGCCCATGATCGTCATGACCTTATAGAAAGAGTTTTACATCAGACACTATATATCTTTATCCAATTGATAACCAAAGGCTCTATCTTTGGAACGGTACTTAGCTTACGTGTACACTGTTGAGTAGCAAAAAAGAGGATTGCCACATGCTAATTGTCTGGGTAGGCTTGTAGATAAGTTGAGAGCCTCTAACACTGACTCTGTTATCAATGCAGAAATTCCAGACCCTGTGGTTGATCCAGTTTTATATGATATCATTACACATCACTTGATTTATGGGCCGTGTGGAAATATAAACAGACGTTCAACATTCATGGAAAATGCTGCAAGAGATATCTCATGCAGTTATTAAATGAAACTCTGATAGTGGTAGCTACCTACGATATCGCAGACGATCTACTGATTTTAAAATTCAAAACTAAATTAAAAAAGAAAAATAACATGTGTTCTATAATATAAAGTGGAAAGCTGATTTTATTCTGTATAACCAGCGGACAGTGCATTGATTATTGAAAGATGGACACACATAAATGAGTTCATAAATAAAATATGAATAAAATTCCACATACATGCACATCATCCCCCAGTCAGTCTATAGAAAAATAGAATAAATATTTTAGTCAAAATAATGCCGCAGACAGAATTGTGAATCCACGGCCAATAACACTGATGGCTTTCTTTACAGTCTGAAGAACTGATAATTTTTGACGATTTTATTGTTATGTGACTCCCGACAAACACATCCAGTTATGTGAATCTTGAATGTTTGAGAATGCAATTCTAGCACCTGAAAACGACTTGGCGCCTGTTATCAATCAACAACTGCTCAATGAAATTCCAGGGGAGGAAAAAACTTTCTATTCTGTGGATTCAACTTTAGATGATGAACAGGCTCTGCAATAACCTACAGAATTTTTAAATTCCTTAGAAATGTCTGGTCTGCCAACACACAAGTTAAGCCTAAAAGTTGGCTGTCATATTATGTTGCTCTTGAATCTTGATACCCCAAGGTTATGTAATGGAACAAGACTCTGTTTCAAGTACATAAAACCTCATGTCATAGAAGCTATCATACTAACTGGCAGGGCAAAAGGAGAACTGACTTTCATTCCTAGAATACCTCTTATTCCATCAGATTCTACAATTGAATTTAAAAGGCATCAATTCCTAGTTAGAGGTTGTTTCGGCATGACTATTAATAAGCTCCAAGGACAATCAGTGGCGGTTGTTAGTCTCAATCTAACTTCACCTTGCCATGGACAATTTTATGTCGGATGTTCTAGGATAGGATCGGCAGAATCTTTTTACACCTTCGCACCATGAGTATCCAATGGTTTTGCAGTAATTCCATATGTAACAGTGATTTCATGATAACAATTACTAACTGATGGTTTCTCCTGTTCTTCCAGGACAAACGGGTTGGTCTGTTTAACAACCAAAACCTACCGAATCTTCTTGCCTCCTAAAATGCAACCTCTGCTTCACATCCTGTGAGATGGTAAGAGGTTAAAAAAGTGAAATTACTGGGTATGTTCAACATATTTGACACCTGGGCAACTATATATATATATATATATATATATATATATATATATATATATATATATATATATATATATATATATATGTATGTATGTATGTATGTATGTATGTGTTATATATATGATGTTTATATTTAAAAACAGAAATTTATTAACCAGACGCTTCTCTGTAGCTAAAAGGTATAGCACATCAGATCAAATGACGGCTTCTTTGTACACGTTCAATTCCTGTCGGAGAACGCATATTTTCAACGAATTTTCTCGAACATTCAGGCCGGTAAATCTAATTAATAATGTTTAATTAAAAAGTAGAGAATTAAATAAATTGTGTCTATGAAAATAAGGTATAAACAGAAAATTTATTAAACCATTGTCGGACTTAATCCATTTCGTCATATAAACACACACACACACACACACACACATACACACACACACACACACACACACACACACACACACACACACATATATATATATATATATATATATATATATATATATATATATATATGAGAGAGATAGAGAGTGTGCGTGTGTTTGTGAGTGAGTGAGGTGAGTTTACCTTTAAAGTGACGGAATTCAGATCAAAGTAGCAGTAAGCAAGGCTCGAAACATACTTTTTTTTCAGTCACTACTGATAATTTAGTTCCGACTTTCAGTAAACTAATTTCTCTGGCAAAATGATCAGGTAACAATAATATAAATACAAAATGGAATTATGAATAAAAAAGTGGAATATTTACTGTAATCAAGTTTAATCAATCAGACGAAGTTTTTCTTCATCATTATCATTATAACGAAAAATGCTATCCCATAATCATAGTGGCCTTGCTACTATATTACGAAAACGGTATTTACTTTAAGAAAACGGGTCAACCATCTGATGCAAGTGACCTTTTTTGAAAAATTCTTATAAGCAAAAATCTGTTGATTGGCATAATGTGGCTCATCGTCCTCTTATCACGATACACAATTTCCTTCTTTAATCAGTAGAAAAAAGAATCATGAATTGGATTTTTTAAATTTACTTTTAACATTGGGTTTGGGAGGCTTAAGAATTAATAAGTTAAAATGAGAAAGTTTGAAATTAAAGTGTAACACCTGAAAATTGCGATATCAAATTTTGCCAAAAGTCACGTGATTCTTGAAGCAGTTCTGAAATATCATGTGAGAAATATTTTCGTGGATTTTGCTGCTTGACTCTAAAGATGAACGCAAGATGACCATTGTCATCTACTGTTCAAATTCGTTGCGAAAAATATAAAATATTAGATTAACGTAAAAAAGCAATGTTTTCATTTTTAGTCAATATACAAATAGGTAAATTAATTCTTTTCCACTGAATCATTTGTCTGAATTTCCGATGAGATGATGAGTTATATAAGGTCAAACTAATGTCCTTGTTTTTGTAGTTATAACAACGTTTCGTCTGTTTTGATCTACGTCTTCTTATGTCGATCCTAGTAACTTACAGAGAATTCCGAACAGAACTTTTTTTTTTAAATTTGCTTAGGTAAATTGTTTTCGTTCCATTGTCCATGTCTTTTTAACTTTTTATTGCTAGTCCTGTTTCCAATAAGTCTGAGTGTGTACCACCCAGCCGGATGAGTGAACTCACAATTGATATGTCACTAAATTCATGAACCAACACTTTACGCCTGTAACCCAGTGAACATATCCAAAAGCTAGAACTTGGAAATCTAACGATCTTATTGTCGCCACTTCCCTTGTATTTTTGCTGTCAAGCTTGTCTCTCTCCGTCGCCGTTACTCTTTTTTAATAGACATTGAGATAATCGAGAATAAAGACATCAACATGAGTATACCTAATGTAAAAGAATATGTTGTATTTACACGATTTTATTTTTTATAAATTATAACTTCCGTTTTAGAAAAAATATTTATTTTTAATGAGAAAATTTCTCATTGGTTCCAGTGAAGAGAGCAACAAAATTAAATACAATCAAGAACATACATTTGATCATGTGGTCAGTTCTTAGCAGTCGAATTTATACAAGAAAATATTTTGTACTGTTAAAGATCATACTGGCATTGTGAGGCTTAATACAAGCTTATATATTTGATTGTATGTCCGATCGCTAGAAATGTGAAATGACCTATTAGATAAAAGTCTTAAGAAATGATGTGTGATTTGAAATACTACGCATCAACTCATTTCGTGTTATTTTCCCCTAAAAATGGCAGTAATATCAGCCTAATTGCAAATTCTTCAATCCGTTGTGGCCTCGCGTGTTTATCGTTATTGGTTTTGTGCGACTGATTAGTTAAAGAAGTAAGGCTGCTGCTATGCAAACGGTATAAATTCCCAAAGCTGATTGACGGGCTGCACACAGAAAATAATGATCTATGAAGCAAATAGCTGGCTGGAACAGAAAGTAGATCTTTTAAAAATATTAGTTTTTGTTCTGCATAAAGTAGCAATATAGTAACGTCGTTTTGAGCCAGGTGATAAAATCAACTTAATAGTTTACAGATTTTGTGTATTCTCTTATATTGAAAATGTTTTATGGGGAAACATTTTAAGGTATGATTTTATTTTCAGGTTTCTTCGGCACTATCAGAGCAATTTCTATAGATTTTTTTTTTTTGATTTTTTAAGTTCTAAAAACACGTCTATGAACACATGTATACATTGACAAAGTTGAGAGAAAAATAAATACACGGAAGGAATAGAAAAAAAAATTAAATGTTTATCAATTATAACAAATGGGGAGACATTTATCGCTGCTAAGTTTGGTACAAAGACATTAAGCATTATGTAAAGTATCTAATCACCTGTCGTTTAGAAGCTAACTATTGCAACATATAACGAGATATAACGACTTCGCATCAGGGAGATATTTCTTCTGATTTTAAACACGTCTGTTGATTTAAAAGTAAATATAAATTTTGTTTTTAAATTACACCATGCACCTCTTGTTTTTGTACCTTGATTCATTCAGCAGAGCTAAAATTCTTGCTAAGACACGAAGCTAGTCATAACTCATCCAACACCAGATGTACGACGGCTGGCAGCTATAAAAATGTCATAAACACGAGAAAACCAACGATAATACCATCTTATGCAGTAAACATGGGGGGCCAGAAATAGGATAAATATTTTAGGGTGAAGACTCGGGTAAAGGAAGATAAGTAAGCTTTCCTTGCTGACCAACCGGATAAAAGGAGATAGATACACAGATCGAAGTGAATATACAGTTTGGAATCTGAGGACTAATTTTGGCAACTCTTCGAAAACGGTTATCGATTTACTGTCAATTAAATAAACCATATTTTCTGAGCATTCAGTAGCAATCGAAAACGTCAGTATGTTTTGAAAAGGACTGTATGTGTAGCCTTCAAATATTTATATACTTTTTTATTTTTTACTTGATCAAGTCAGGTTCAAGAGAAACATGATGCACCTAATAAGTATCCAGTGAATGATCAATAAGTTTGATTAATTTGCATTCATTTAAATGTAGCATAAAAGAACTGTGTTAAATCAAAAAAAATTATCTCCAAGTATCAAGGACCAGCACTATCTAGATTAGAAGATGAGAAACTTCAGATAGACAATATTTTCGACAAATTATATAGCATTACGATCATTATAGCGCAGTATTTATTTCGTATGGTCGTTTCATTCCTTAAATACTGATAAATATATAACTGTACCAACATAATTGCCCCCGTCACAAACATTGCAGAGAATTTGGTAAACTATGTTAGAGTTAACACAAGAGGTTTATTTTAAATTCTGTATCAGAAGGAATGCAATGTGCTTACTGCTTTGGTACCGTAATTTATTGCATGTATAATTATCTCGGTAGCATTAAAACATGTGAGTAGTGATAGTAAACACGACGGTGGGTTGTCTTGCACGTGGAGTTTGCTGAAAGCGTTATTAATTAGCGATATAATGTAAATTTTAGAAGTCTTTTTGAGGAAGTGAAAATTTATTTAAATTATGATTAAAATCGGACACCATGAGCATTTGTTGGATCCATTTTGTTTTTGTAGACGAAAAGGTCTATTTCTAGTGTGTCAGGAAGGTTTTTTTTAAATAGATTTTTTTGATTATTTTACGCGTAGTTTCTTAATTGAGAAAGTGAACATATTACATATTATATATTGTAATCACGACATTCTTGTAATATGTAAACATTGGCTGTAGCTTATGGAATTCTTTAGATTGGTTGGGCGATGGCCATTAAAATTTATATAACTTTGACTTTGGTGAAAAATGATGTTGATTTATTTTCGGTGTTGCATACTAAAATGCTCCCACCCCACCAATGAATACTGTAGAAAAATATTCTATTGTAAATTTGATGCTCTTATGGTAATTGTTTATATGTAGGGGTGGCGGATTTTGAACTCAAAGTTCAATACACACACACACACACATACACACACACAGACACTCTTTCTCTCTCTCTCTTTCTATATATATCCATCTCTCTCTTTCTATATATATATATACACACACACACACATATATATATATATATATATATATATATATATTATAAATTTACTAATTACAAATTATGATCCCATCGCTATACAGGAATTACCAGGTTTCTAAAACCGATGCTAAAACTTTAAATTTAATTATAGAATTAAATTACAATTCCTAGTACTTTCACTTTTAAGCGATTTTTGGAATAACTTATTTAGAAATTTATTTTGTTCGTATTATGAATGTTCTTCAGAGAAATTCCGAAATTAATTTTTCCATATTTTCAGTTTTTGTTAAAAATAATGATTAAGAGTGATCAACTTTAATTAGGAGCCAATGTATATATATTAAAATAATGAGAAAAAACAGTAAAATTTATAATCCTTTGTTCTTATTAGTTCATTTTAAAAAAACAGTGCTCAATACAATTCTGTAGAGCATAACAATTCTAAATTTAGTAATTTAAAAATATGTTCCCATCGCTACACAGGAATTACCATGTTTCAAAAGCAGAAACTAAAACTTTAAATTTAAGTATAGAATTAAATAAAATTCTTGGCATTCTTCCATTCTCAAGCGATTTTTGGAATAACTTATTTAAAGATTTACTGACTTTATAAGCACATACCATATATAATTAATATTAGTTGTTCAGTTTACGAGAAATTCAGACATTTAGATAAGGGGTATTCATTTTCATAGACAAGATGTGTATCAAAATATAGCATTAGTGGTTTGAAAAGGCCACTGAACTACAAGAAGCTTCAGATAGAAAGGATCTAAAGGCTTTCTATGCTGGCCTCAGAAAAGTGGTGTTCCTCCAATCTCCACAGCAGATGGTGAAACTCTCTTGACGGATGTCAGATATTTTAGATCGCAGAAAGAGCATTTCGAAACTGTGTTAAGCACCGCTTCGGTTACTGATGAGGAAGCTATCACATCAATTGTGCAAAATCCAGAAATTCCGGAGTTGTCTTTTGAACCTACCTATCAAGAGGTAAGTGACTCCATCAAGCAAATCTCATCTGGAAAATCACCTACTCCTAAGGATCCTATTCCACCCAAATTGTGTAAGCATGGTGGCCAAAAGTTGGTAGAAATGTTACATCTCCTTTTCGTGGAGATATGGAAGGCAGGCTGTGTCCCATAGGATTATAAATACACCTCTATCAAAAACAAGGGTTCCAGGTGTGTCTGTGATAATCATCAGGGGATATCACTACTTTCAATTGCAGGCAAAATCCTAGCTAGACTGATTCTAAACAGAATCATTATACACATGGCTGACGGCATCTATCCTGAATCACAGTGTGGTTTTCGGTCGGGTCGTGGCACCATTGATATGATATTTTCTCTTCGTCAAGTTGCAGAGAAGGTTCGCGAGAAAAACCAGGAGTTATACAAGGTGTTTTGGACTTGACGAAGGGCTTTGACACTGAATCAAGAGGTTCTTTGGCGAGTCTTGAGGAAACTCGTGATCCCTGAAAACATGCTAAAGGTGATCATCTCCTTTCATGAAGGAATGAAAGCTAATATCGTGCCTGATGGTATGATGTCAGAATCCTTTGATGTCACAAATGGCACCAAACAAGGTTGTGTCATGCCCCCTGTCCTTTTTGCCCCATTTCTTCTCGGTGGTGCTGAAATATGCATTTGCAGACACAGAGAGCGGCGTCAAGTTTCAGTTTCGAACAAGTGGTGGTCTCTTCAATCATCAGCGCTTCAAAGCTAAAACCCACCTTCGTACACAAATTATTCGTGATGTTTGCTGATGATGCTGCTCTTGTTGCGACATGCTTTGAGGAGCCCAACATCTAATAAATCGTTTCTCTGCTGCATGTAAAGCCTTTGGTCTTACATTTAGCATAAAGAAAACTGAAGTAGTGCACCAACCTTGTCCTACTCCGAAGTAATTCTGTGGTGAGAAACAAAAACCACCAGTCTACAAATTTCCAGAGAGACCATTGAAAGAAGACAAAGCCCTGAACTATGTAAAGTCTTTCACCTATCTTGGTAGCAAAGTCAACTACAGTGAAAATGATGAAATCATGCATCGGATTACTAAGGCTACCAGTGCTTTCGGCAAATTTCGACATCGCTTGCGGAATGGGCGGGGTATTCGACTGGATACGAAAATTCGGGTTTACGTGGACTGCATACAAGTACCATATACGCCAGCTGGATGTTTTCCATAAAAGGTGTCTGCGTGAAATCTGTGGAGTTAACCTTCAAAAACAGTCATACAGTCTCAGTTACGGTGGTCTGGTCATGTCTTGAGAATGTCTGATGACAGGATACCTAAGATCCTAATGTACAGCCAGTTAGATCAGGGCTGCAGGAATGTGGGACGCCCATAGCTAAGATACAAAGAGAAGCTGAAAAGCAACTTGTCTGTTGTCAATATACCCCATAACACCCTTGAGCGCTTAGCCTTGGAGCGGGTAGAATGAAGATCAACGTATTTTAGTGGACTCAGCAATTTTCAATTTGCTTGTCTGAATCATCTTCAAGAAGCGGGAGCAAGATCTAAAAGGTCAGCCAATCTAAAAGTGATCTCATCTCACAATCTTCACTCTAGTTCCATATGTAGTTCCTCCTTTGTAAATCACTAGCGCGTCTTACGTGCCACTTAAAATTATCGCACAAAATTTCATAACGGAATCAATTAAGCTGTCAGATCCTCATACGTCGAAACCGACGGGAGAGTCCATTGTACATTATAGTAAAAAAAAGAAAGAACAGTAAGATATAAAATCCGGTGTTCTTATTGATATTTTTATTTTTACAAAACAGTGCTCAATCTAAATTTACAGAGCATAAACATTATAAATTAACTGATTTAAAAATATCGTTTCATCGCTACACAGGAATTACCATGTTTCAAAAACAGAAAACAAAAACTTCAAATTCAATTATATTAAAAGCATTAGTTCTGTTTCATCTTCAAGCGAATTTTGGAATAACTTATTTTTAAATTTACTGAGTTTTAAAAGCACATACATTAATTATTTTTTCCAAGTATACAGAGAAATCCAATCATTTAGACAGGGGCAGTAGCATGTTCATTTTTATTAACTATTATTGTATCCATTATGAGTTACGTTCGAAAAAGAGGTTAAGTCTAGGTAGGGTAGGGGTGCATTTTTCCACGAATTATGACATCTGTTCAATGCATACCGTTTGTTTTTTTTTTTTATCAACGACAAAAAGTTTTTCGGTACTTTTTTCTGTTAAATTTCTACTTGTATGCATAAAGATTATTTCTAAAAGAAGTGTTTGGATTAGAATACGTTGTATTGATCTGCAATTTTAAAATATTATTTTTACTTTTAATTACTAATAGATTATATTTCTTTTTAAAGCAAATAAATGTAATAGAATTACTTAAATTATTTAAAAATTATTATCACGTATAAGTATGTATATTACCAGCTACACTTTTAAAAAAATATTATTTAAGGTAAATTTTTGACAATAGAAAGAATAACTATTTCATGTCTTTGATTCAGTAAATTTTTATTTTTTATAAACCTAGTAATATTTAGTTTCTCGTGTATGCACAACGGACATGGGTCATTTAATGACCTACATATTTTAGCTTTTCTTATTAATTTCTATTTTACTGTTGGTGTTTTATTGGTTTCTTTTAAGTGCCAGACATATTTCGATAGGAATTTATTTATCTTAAATGAACTTTGATGTTGATTGAATCTTTTCTTGAACTCATTTACAGCGCCTAGCAAAACTGACTTCTGAAGTGATGAGTGCTAGACGTTATTCCGATTTTCTCAACCCCGGACGTTAATTTCAGTGGTATAGACCCGAACGTCATATTTAATAACAGTCGATTTGTGATCTAAACGTCCCACATCCTGACAACCACCATCCGGATTTGGGTGTATTTCTAAAGATTGACAATTTCTTTGACTTTACTATTATGGTCACTGAGAAAAACTACATCGACGAGGAAGCATTTTGTTTTCTTTTCAACGATGGTGAAGGTATTATCATCATTATTATTATAGTCCCAAAGATGTAATTTCCAAAAAAAAAAAAACGGATGGAAAATTCACAAGATAAATGACCAATGAAGGGTAAACAAAACTAGACACACTACGGATGATAATTATTTCTGTTATAGAATACGAGCATACCGAAAAACAAAAATAAACAAACAAACAAACAAAAAAACCCTAAAACAAATATGATGAGTTGATATAAAAAATGGCATAAGATATCATCCCTCCTATATGGATATTTGAATACCTTAGATTAACAAATCGGTAATGCAATATATAGCTAAACTAGAGTGAACTTCATTGCAAGACAAGCAACGGAAATATCAAAGAAGTAATTCTTCAGATGGACCACCACCACCATTTGCGATAACTATGATACCAGTAAATCTAATATTAAAAGACTGCAAAGAATAGCAATTCTCCAACAACTAACCTATAGATAACAAGACAAGAAAAGCACAATACTACGTGAAAATAGCTTGGAGTTTCGAATGTCACTTAATTAGGCAGAAAGAAACAAGAAACAAGAAAGCATTAATCAGTGGGAAATGTTGATGTTGATATACACGGCCATTTCTTTTTGGTTCAACGTAAATCAGAAATACAAATCAATGGATGCATGAACTCGGAAACTAGTGATTGTACACAACGCTTTACATATCAAAAACAACACATGACTAACACGGAATTGAAGAAAGTCTAAATAAAATGCTATATGGGGAATTTAAGTAGCAACTAGAAAATATAACACAATCATATAAATGGCTACGCAGAGAATAGCTAAAGAGACCCGCCAATTATTATTGTTATTGTTGAAATAATTTGTCAAACTTTAGATAAATATGGCGAAGGTTGTTCCTTTAGATATACTGAAGGTGTTTGACAGGGCTTGGCACAAGTTGAAGGCTTATGGCATTTCTGGACTTTTTTGTCATTTTATTTAATCTTATCAAAACGTGTAATGAAAGGACAACTCTTGAAGGACAACTCTTCTAAACATTTTTGCATTAATACGGATATCCCCTAGAGATCTAGTCTTCGTCCTTTATTCATCCCGATGCCATCAATTCCCGACTTGGTATCTATGCTCATGACAAATATTTACTCTTGTCACAATAGTGTGTCTGATAAGTTCAACAGAAAACTGATTGGCAGTTGATCAAGAAATCATGAAATGAGATATTTACACAATTTAAATTCAGACTCATCTTTGGAAATTACAAACTTACTTAATCTACGAGAGCATATTGTTTTCGATCCACTCTCCATGGATATTTTTTAGTACTTTTTAGTTATTGCTCGCCTTGTTTCCACTATTTCACCCTGCCCAATCCAGGGATTGATCTCACAATTACTGTCACCCAAATTCAACTGCCAACGTTATTGTTCTTACGTCAAGGGTTTGTCGGAAAATAATATGAAAGGTACAACAAGCAAGGCTGGAAGAAGGTTGATACAATGGAATCAGACATGGCTGATCATGTATGGAGGGAAAAGGGTAGTCATTAACTCCTGTGTAATGAAGTGAAAATGCTAGACAAGGAAGAAGATTGCAGAAACATCTGAAAGAATCATCGCATATGCTAGGCTATGATTACCAACCTTAGTAGACTTAGCATAGAAATAAATACGGTATGGGAGACGCTAATAAAGAAACTAAAAGAAATGACAGCAAGTCTTCAACAAAAGCAGCTGTAACAAAAGAGAAAAGCTTTAATGTGTGCAGTTAAATACCACAAGCAGTAGCAGACACACTCATTTACAGGTAGGTTAATTTAAAACTCCAAGTTCTTCATGGTGTATTTAAGAGTTGTTTCCTGAATTTAGTGACAGTAATTGGGAGTTCATTCCAGTGCAATGAGAAACAAGCAATAACTGAGTAGTACTAAAAGATAACTAGACTAGATTATCCCTTAGATATGGAATGAGAACAATCTCTGGTCGTAGATTTAGTAAATGGTTCAGTTCGGAATTCCCTCTATGTTACATGGATCGATCTTTCACATTCATAAGTCTAATATTCGTTCGTACATCGAATATTGCTGCCACATCTGATCTGATGCTTCTGGTATATATCTAAAGATTCTTCGTAAAATCCAAACAAGAATCGGTAACGTTCTTGGAGTTAACTTGTCATCTTGATTTTAATCACTCCCCACCCCACCGCCGTAACGTAGCTTTCCTGTGTATTTTCTATAAATATTTTTACTGATTGTTCTGATTGGTGTCTCGACTTCACAAATGTAAGTGCAATACTTATTTCGTTATCCCACTGTTGAAATTGATAGTTGTAATCCTAAGTTCTATTAGTTATGTCAGTTTCTGGTATGTGGAACATTCTTCCGACTTGCTGCTTTTCTGCCAACTACGATCTGCAAAAATTTGAATATCAACCATCATCTGTTTTAATTCCGTCTTTTTTTTATTCTCCTCTCATTACCACTTTGCATTTCAGTGGCTATTATCGTTTTAGTTAGTTTAACTGGTGGAGGCCAACTTGAAATGTGTAAACAATTTTGCTTTGACTATGCAGACAAATAGAGTAAGACAAACGAGACTCTGTGTTTGAAAACAAAAATTAAGCACCTTTGTGATTTTGGCATCTAGTCCGAACATACAATCCAAGTAAGAAGACTGTATTTTATACTCATGAATAAGAAATGCAATAGAGAATAAGAAATTAGAGAAATACCACGATTTTGCTTGGGGACTGAGAAATATAAAGGATAGAAACCGTCCATAATTTTCGGATCACTTGAAAATATGGGTAAAAACATTGAAATCAAGGTTGGAATAGTGGAGACTGTACAGACTACGTCGTTGTTGGAATCTACGAGGATACTGATGAGGGTGCTGAGAGCTGGTAATTCAGTCCTCAGTGATAAACACCAGATACCTCACGTGAATTTGAAGACTCAATAATAATAATAATAATAATAATAATAATAATAATATTAATAATATATAACATATATCTTGTTCGAGAGCTGAAGAAGTGGGACAAGAAGATGACAATCGTAAAGCATCCCCAAAAAATCAAGACGAAAAGGCATATGCGATTCAGAGGAAAATTTAAAGTCATTCAGACGACAACATTATTGAAAATAGGTAAAATACTATGAAGAATCCTGGAAGAGATACTTGTCACTTAATCTTCCAAATAATCCATCTGGAACAAGTGATGTGAATACTTAATAATAATAATTAACCGAACCCGTGGAAATTACAAGAATGTTGACAACACAGAATATCCATTGTCATATCATCTCTGCTTTTGTTTCATTCTTTTCCTCTATTTTCTCAATCTCTCTATAGATTTAGATTTTTCCCTAAATATTATATAAACATACATTTGTTTCAAAAACGAATAAAGAATAAGAAATGCTTAAATGTTTTCCACTATTGGTTTTGTTTTTCTCTATCGCACCAGAATGAATTTTAATATATCGCAATTTATATACATTTCCATGCCACCTGTCTTTCGATATTCTGTTCATTGTATCTTAATATCCACCCAGAAAATATTTGCTTCTCTGTCTTTCTTTATTTTATCTTTTGCACTTTTTTCAATATGCATATGGATTTATTATCCTTTCAGCCAGCTTTCTCGTAATTTCTACTAACTTTCCTATCCCACCCTCATTCTTCCTCCTCCCCCTCTCCATCGATTTTCCCCAATTCGTTCCCATTTAATTGTGTAGAATTATCAGTCAGTTCAGAAAAATTGAAGTCCGTGCAAGTACTACACACTGATCCTAGGTACAAAAACGTAACGGTTTTACAAATAAGCAGAATAATAATATAGATAATAAATGATAGGTCTTTAACTATAATCCCCCCCCCGCAAAAAAAAAACCCAAAACAAAATGGTCTATTTTCTCTATTCGTTTAAATAATAATATTAACAATAATAAATGTCAAGTTTAACGCAATCAGTCTTAACAGTTGATTCTCCACTTCCTTTCGTCGCTTGAGTAATAATTATAAGAGGTGGAAATAAAAGATGGGCAAAGAAGAAAATGATAGGTTTCTCATTATTACTAATGTTTATCTCTACAATTTGACTTTGTATTTGAAAATAAAACAAAAAATGGCAAAACTAATACCAGCGCTTTTATATTCTGTTTATATAGTAAACTTAAGACACTTAATCTACTTAAAGGGACCCCGATTGGCAGTCACACAAGCCACTGGTGTAAAGTTTATTTCTCTCGAGGTGACCATAAATGTATCTTTCAACAAATGTCAATTGTAACGCTTTAGAAAACTTTTGTTCATATTATCTTATTACTATGTGTTATTTTGAATTTACTTGCCTCCAGAAGGGACTATCAAGTAATATATATTTTTATATATAAATAACAACTTGAAAATTCACACAATTTCTTGGTGACAGATTCTGTTTGAAAACACTTATGAAAGTGAAGCCGATCCAGTATTCTCAGATAGTACGTTGCGTGTCAGAAAGAAGACCACAAATACAGCTGGTATTACTTTTGGAAAATTTCAAAAAGAAGAAATCCCGCAGGGTTTCTACATTTTTACGGTCTCGCTTTTGACCAAAAGACAAATGAATATAGAACATTAAAAGTTTATTTTAGTTTTATTACTTCAATAATCCGAAATATATGCACATATAACTTTCAGTTATTAAGTGTTATCTATTTTTATCGATTTTATTTAGCCTTTACAGTAAGTCTATTCTAAGAGAAGTAAAAATTCTACCAAGATCTATTACTGGTAAAAACAATCGTAATATACAGGTAGCACTGTATTGATGGCAGACAAGCAAAAAATTTTATAAACTCCTACACAATGTATTAAAGGAAAGTGGCAAGAAAGGACTAACCACCAATTTTGAGATGATAACATTTATGGTAGTTAACAAGAATAGCTCAAGATTCAAGCTATGAATCAGATATTTAACTATCTAGGAAGTTTTTTAACAGATGACTGAAAATGGTACTCAGAAATACGAAGCTATATTTGAAGAACGAAAGATATCATCCAAAAGCTAAACAAAATATTAAGAAACAGGAAAATTTCCTCCGAAACAAAGATACGTGTACTGAATTTTTATATACTGTCAATCCTCTTATATGGCAGTGAATGCTGGATAATTTCCTCACAGATGAAGGAGAAGACTTGACGCAACAGAGATGTGATTCTACAGAAGAATGATGATAATACTGTGGATACAGCATGTGA
Source organism: Acanthosepion lycidas (assembly GCA_963932145.1). Classification (NCBI taxonomy): domain Eukaryota; kingdom Metazoa; phylum Mollusca; class Cephalopoda; order Sepiida; family Sepiidae; genus Acanthosepion; species Acanthosepion lycidas. The sequence goes on along the minus strand of OZ010600.1, from coordinate 44,184,139 downwards.
GCAACGAGGTAAGTTTAAGGAAAATGGAGACAAAAGGATAATTTTAATCAGAATCGTTATTTCGTGGAACGAGGAAAGATGTTCTGGAGAATTTGATACTCATATGACATTACAGGTAAGAGGATCAGGGAGAAACAGCGAGTAATCCATCTTATGTGAATAAATGACAGAACAGGAAGTGGGGGGATAGTAAGGTGACAAATATTACTTAGAGCTACAAAGGATAGGGAATAGTGGAGAGCCATGGTCACTTATGTTTTGAAGAGATACGGTACTTAAAAGAAGAATCTTTATAATTCTGTGAATATTTTATATCACTGTACTTTATTAGTTAGATATCAGATAATTCAATAGTTACACTTTACATTGCTTGTTAATGCAAGCATCAAGGGTTCACTATACCTACTGATCCGAATTTTGTTTTTCTCCAAAATATTTTATATAACCCGTATTGGATGCGGAGAACGACTGATGTACTATTCAGCATAAATGAATTGTCAGTGTCATCGAGAAATTCAAATAAATTCTTATTGAGTCGAGTAAAGATTTTTGATTGATTCCCTTTTAACAATGAAGAAACGGTGATCTGATTACTTAAAATCATTGTGTGCTCTCAACATTTTTGCTTTGTTACTAAGTAAATCTAGTAAATATCTTGCTTTCAAAACTGATACTTATTATTCCAGATTCTACTCATTATATAAAGAAAGCATGAATAACTTTCAAACAAGTAACGTTTGACAGGATTAATTAATGCATTGTTGACATATGAAATATTTATAATGTAAAAATGAAAAACCAGTTAAGACTTGGATATCAATCTATCGTTTGATGACGAACTACCATTACTTTTTTTGTAGCTGAATTAACTGAAACTTAGACAACCACTAAAATGAAAGGCCACCAGTCAAGAAGGACTAAGCAGAAAGAGACCAGTTTTTATAAAATCGAAGATCGATTCTAATCAGTTTAATTGAGGTGATGATCAAAAGTATTTCGTTTCGTGTCAGTCAACCTGTTCTTTTTCGTCTTTAATTTCTTTTTCGTTATTTTTTTTGAAATTTTTTCATCTTCTATTCCTCAGTTTTCATTTTCTTCGTCATTTTGTTGTCGTAAATATTGATTTGTTTTCATTCCGACTATCACCCATTTTTCTTTCATTTTCTACTTCTTGTTGATATTTTCATTCATAGTCTTCACTTTCTTTAGCTTCTTATTTTTCCTTTATCTTTCTTTTATAATTTTTTTTCTTCTCATCCTCTTAATTTTCTTCTTTCACCTATTCTGGTTGTACTTCTTAAATCACGGAAAACAGTAATTTTCCATTTCTTCCTTATTTACATTTTTTCCTATGTCTTTACAATGGTTATCTCCCCTTTCTTTCGCCACCCTCTTCGTTTTCCATGTTTCAATACTTATTTTCATCATTTCATACTTTAGCATATCTTCTTTCTTTTTTTTCGTGTTCGTAATCTTCCCTTATTTTTCTAATGATATTAATTAACCTTCTCTATTCAACAAAACATCACGTTTTCACCAAATAGGAATAAAATATAAATAATCTCTGTCGTTGTAGAATTTTAGCAGAAACGTGACTGGCTAGATGAAGAGGATAATGTCATACACGACAAGCAGGCGTAAGTTAGTTGTAAATCGAACTGAGTTTCAATCAAGAAAACAGATTGAAAAATATATTACATTTAAAGACAGAATCCATCAACCTGAAAAAATGCATATAATATAGAAGACGCCTAACGGACGAGATCTATTTTAGTCTTTTCATATCCATCTGTCCAAGTATATTCTTAATTTATGAATATCGTTTATATATATATATATATATATATATATATATATATATATATATATATATATCACTTTCTCACTGGGGAACGTACACGCGTGTGCTCGCACGTTGGCACCTTTCACTTCATTTTCTCTAGGACTTTCTCCTACACCAAACTACACGCACGCAAACAATTCACTAATTTGAATGTTTTCTTCTTTCATATTCATTGTTTTGTAACATGCAAAAATATTCTGTTGTCTATGTATACCTTTGTATTGTTAATACATTACTTATCGTTTGTTTACATATATAGCTTTTTGGTACAGTGTTCATTTATTATACGGACTCACATTCCAAGTCTGGCAACAGCTTCTACGTGATTACGAAAGGATACTATTGAAAATAAACACATGCCTAAATTGTTTAATCAGACATGTTTAAACATATATATATATATATATATATATATATATATATATATATATATATATATATATATATATATATGATAAAAATGATTTAATATATGCTATATTTTTGGATAAAAGTGCTCAATATCAGGGATAGAGCGCCTGGAAATATATTAGAGTGGACAATGAGGTTAGGAGTGTTCAAGCTTCAACGCAGTTTTCCGGACATATCTCTTTCTCTTTCTCTCTCTCTCTCTCTCTCTCTATCTATCTATCTATATATATATATATATATATATATATATATATATATATATATATATATATATATATATATATAAAGAATTAATGGATTTTATCTTGTAATCCAACGTATTTTTTATTATTTCAAAAGCTTTTTTTAATGGATACACATTTTGTGTAGATGCTCGGTTTTATTTTAAACATATTTATTTCGTCTATCTACCTGCATACTGGAGAAAACTTACTGAAACAAATGTACATTCTGGTAGAATTCGAACCTACGTCCTAATCTGACGGGCATTAATTCTTCTGCTACGAAGAACTTCTCAATCAAGCAACGTTCTGTTTGTCTTTAAACCACATTTATTCGTTAAGGATTTTCTCCAAAGGAATATCTGCTCAATTTCTTATCCGAAACTGAATCAAAGCAATTTCTAAAGAATATTTTTAATCATTTTTAATATTTCAAACGTTATTTTTATTGGATACTCGTATTTGGAACTAAAGGTAAATATACTGAATTATTTTTAAGGATCACTTATCATCGAATATCGGACAAAACGTTATGGTCAGAATGTTACTATAGTTAAAAAATGTTGAATAATGAAAACCTTCAGCAAACACGTAACATTTCGGATATTTACGAATATCGTGTTAGATAATTTCCTCTCCTTAGATTAGAATAATAATGATAAAAAAAGAAAATAGCTTCGATTGAAAAGGAACGCCTCGTTTACATGCGCTATCCCGGAAGTACGCAATAAACCTCATTTTAGGCTTTTTTTTCATTTCGATCAAAGCTTTATTTTAGAACATAACAATAGGATGTATACAGGCTAAATTTGAAGTTTTCTCGTTCATAAAGCCATACGAAATGGACTTACATACAAGGAAATGTTCTCATTTCAACCCATATTAATGAACAAACGTCAGAATAGTGTTTTAGGGAAGTAATAATAAACGGGCTCGTTTCGCAAACCATTGCTAGTGGTTTTATTCATGTGTAAATTCCGGTAATATATATATATATATATATATATATATAGCTTTTTGTTTCGGAATTTGAATAATTTCACATAATAAATCATCGAGTGTAGAACATGAATCCTCAGCAGAATTGCAGAAAGCACTGGACAGCCGTTTCGTTCTTTTATCTTTTTTTGATTGGGTTGGGGTTGCAGGGGCTCATCACACAGTGCACATCCACTACCGGGAATCAAATCCGGGCCATTACGGCATAGCACAAGCGTCATACCACTTAGCTAGCGGGCCTTGGCGACGAAGAGGAAACTAACTACACTTAATACAGCGCAGCTACTCCTAATTCCGGCGGTGATAATCATCCAAGTATACATAAACCCACCGGCACCGGCTCAAAGACCAACCCACTGGAACCAGACCCAAGAGCAACGCTATATTAAGTGTAGTTAATTTCCTCTTCGTGGTCGGTAGTGGATGTGCACTGCTGATGATTCCCCCCACCCAAAAAGGACGATGCGCACTGCTAATGAGTCCATCCTCCCAAAAAGGACGGATTGTTGGTGATGGGTTGTTCTCTCTCTCTCTCTCTCTCTATATATATATATATATATATATATATATAGAGAGAGAGAGAGAGAGAGAGAGAGAGAGAAAGAGATATGTCCGGAAGACTGCGTTGAAGCATGAAACACTGTTGCCATTCAGTGTTAACCTCATTGTCCACTCTAATATATTTCCAGGCGCTCTATCCCTGATATTGAGCACTTTTATCCAAAAATATAGCATATATTAAATCATTTTTATCATATATATATATATATATATATATATATATATATATATGATTAAACAATTTAGTCATGTGTTTATTTTCAATAGTATCCTTTCGTAATCACGTAGAAGCTGTTGCCAGACTTGGAATGTAAGTCAGTATAATAAATGAACACTGTACCAAAAAGCTATATATGTAAACAAACGATAAGTAATGTATTAACAATACAAAGGTATACATAGACAACAAAATATTTTTGCATGTTACAAAGCAATGAATATGAAAGAAGAAAACATTTAAATTCGTGAATTGTTTGCGTGTGTGTAGTTTGGTGTAGGAGAAAGTCCTAGAGAAAATGAAGTGAAAGGTGCCAACGTGCGAGCGCACGCGTGTACGTTCCCCAGTGAGAAAGCGTTTTTACTCGTTCGACCTACATCTTACCATCCCTGAGTGAAATATGAAAAAGAGGATGACAGAGAATGTCACTGAAATAGGCTTAGAGAGCGTCTTCTAGCGACGGTTTTTTCAAAAAGTAAGTGGAGTAACTCCATAAGACTTTGTTGTTTCATGATTAAAAAGTGCAAGGAAGGTACCAAAAAATATTATAAATATATATATGTGTGTGTGTGTGAAATACTAACATATATATGTGTGTGTTTGTGTGTGCGTGTGCGTAATGATGGTATTGAAACAACGATACCAATTCAGCGTTGTACTACGGGTGAAGGAAAAATGTATATTATCAGTAAACATTTTAGCTATGATATTATACTGTTTAACTAACACGAACATTCAATGTGCGATATATATATATATATATATATATATATATATATATATATATATATATATATATATATATATATATATTAAGTGAGAGTCTATAATAGGGATATTACTACAAGGACAACAGCAATAATAATTAAACGCAACCAATACTGCAATTGTAGTCTGTTTTCACTTAACTACTATTTAATTCAATGTTCCAGTTACTACTTTCACTAAGTACGATATCTGCTCTTTCCTTAAGTTTAATATGATGATTATTGTAACAGTAGCAAATGGCTGGTCGCAAACCACCTTATCAACAATATTACTTCTCGTACCATGACTGTTGTAATGTCTTTCCCTTTCTCTCTCTTAATAATAATGATAATCGATAACGCGGGAAAAAAAATCTGAAACCAAGTTTTAACAAAGCTGATAAGTTTTTACATTTTACATTTGCGCATGCGCGCAAATAAAAAAAAATACAGACCCCTTTATTGCTGTCTCATTAAGTTCCCAATCATATGATAGAAACAGGTGCGATTTGGAATGTTTGCAGATTATGACATTAGTGTGACCTTCCTCGTGACTAAGGAGAAGGGTTACAGTAAAAAAGGAGCTGATTTCCAGAAAATTCAAAGCAAACAATCTTCATCGCCATTTCCATCATTTTTTTAAAATGACATTAGCACAAATGTTGCCCTGCGGGCAGTGAGTGATCGAACTGAGTTAAGCTCCTCTGATTCAATTGATCTTCATATAAGTAAAGCAAATTATATGAATAAGTGAACGAATTCTCTAAAGAAGTAAAGTCTTGAAAAATGAGTGCCCTGAAGTTATTTTTCCCGACCCAAACATTATATCACAGTCAGACATTGTTTTCATTTAGTTTTTCTTGTATTCTAAAGTAAAAAAAAACGCAAGAAAAAGAGTGCATAAAATTACATAATTGTAAAATATTTTGAGGAACATTACTTTTTGTTTTTGCTCGATTCGTTTTTATCATAATATAATATTGCTTATGACATATTTTCAGTTTTCCTTTTAATGTACTGCGTATTTAAGTCACTTAAAAATACTTCAGAGAAAAAGTAGAACCCAAGAAAATTCCACTTCTATGTACAGAGAAACAAATCAATAACATACCTTACCAATAAATACAACAAATGTAAACAAAATCTTTTGAAGCAATAGAACAATTTTACCAACATAAAAAGCGCCTGGAAACAAACCTGAAACTTTTTTTTGATAATAGGAAAAATATGACATTAAAATAGATTCATAACGTTGTTCAGGGGAAAGAGCCGTCGAAGCTTTGAATCATTGACGATCCGTGGAAAGATCCTAAGACACTGTCAAAGAAATTAGAATAGCTAAAAATCGTGGAAATTGAAACAGTAAAACTTTGACAAGGATACTGGGGAGGGCGCTGAAAATTTGAAGACGCTTGTTGCCACTTGTCATGCAGTAATATTTATCTGAACTCACTAATGTAAATATATTAATAGCAGAAATGACACTATCATTTCTATCTTTTGATATACACGTAGTAAGCTGGATTTAAAGCTATTAAGATTTGGTTAACGTTATTTTATATATAACAAACCTACAATAGACTGCACAATCATTAACTCATGGCGGCACAAACCATTCACATGAGCCTTTTCGAATCCAAACATTGTTACCACGAAGCTATCATCTTCAGCGCATTCAAAGCTTATCGACCCTTCAAGGAACAAACAACACATTTTCCGATGAACATTAATTCCTTTCTTAAAAGCTTCGTGGGCGTTCCTATCGAAAGATTAATCTTTTGTGCTGAGAAATGATTCCATAGTTCCTGAAACTGCCAAACTGCACTCAAAGACAGTCACAAGTGGAATTCGACTTGCAGGAATAAATAAACCAGATCAATCAAATCAATTCAATCATCGAGTTTCGTTTTCAGTTTCGTTTTGTGTTTACTGCTTCACAGGGAAACGACTCCACAAATTCATATCGCACGTCAATTGTGATCGGACCCTTTTGTTTATTCGACTGCCTTTCTATATGCAAATAAAATATCTAAGCGAAAACAAAAGAGAATATTGTGTGTGTTTGTATGTGTGTGTGTGTGCACGAGCAGAAGTTAAAATGTTTACCAAAGATCAAACTCCTGGTAAGCACGACAAGCCTGTTACCCATTTAACTAGAGTAAGCGCCCAAACACAAGGACATTTACAAAGTTTACCAAAAACTAATGAACTCAAAATACAAACAATGGGGATATGCTTTAAAACCATTAGTTTCTAACTAAGAAAATTGACCAAAATTTGTCTAGTTTATTAGGGGACTGCAACGGTTGATCACATAGTGAGGATGGAAGTCATTATATTAGTGAATAGCTGATTAGTAAGTTAATCTTGAAAAAGATATGAAACAATGGACTCGTTCCGATTAATGGACGACCTGTGCTTTTCATTTAATTTTTCAAGCAAAAATGTAATAGATTCAATAATATTTATCTGAGTGTGAAAGCGCGCGTGTATACCGATGCACACACACACACTCACATAGACAGGCACACATATATGTGTAAAGTTAAAACAAATGAATAAGCAAGTAGTAATAGAATCTGTGAAGAAAGCTCTACAAAATTTATCAGTTTTCTTTTCTACTTCAATCAATTTTGAAAAGCAGACAAATGAATTGTCACAAGTTGCTTTTGAGCTGAATGAGTATTTTCCCAAATTCATCCAACGAGTATTCCCAAATTCATCCAACGAGTATTCCCAAATTCATCCAATATCAACGTGATTTAGTCGTTTAAGCTTTACCCTGAGTAGCGATATCGGTTCGCGCCTTTTTTGAAAGCAAGTGAAATGTCAAAAGATATCAATAGCTCTTTCAGGGTTCATTGCGAATGTTTCATGATTAAAAGCACTTGGAGAAGCAATTGAATCATATATATATATATTAAGACATTTTATGTTTATACATTCTTTTCATAGATAGAAATATTTAAGTAAATGCTCTGTTTATAATAAACAGTATTAAATAACTTTTACCGGCCTGAATGTCCGAGAAATTTTCATAGAAAATATTCATCCTCCGACAGGATTCGAACTTGTATCCTATAGAGCACCCTCATATAGCCTGACGTGCCTTTTAACCGATTCGGCCACAGAGGATTGTTCGGTTAGCAAGGTCGAAATTACTGTTTTTGAACTTCAATCTGTGGCCGAATCAGTTAAAAGGTTGCTGCTTTCCTCCAGGGTGAAGTCGTTACTGATCGTAGACACGAGGTACGTGAATTGGTTCACAACTTCCAGATCATGTCGTCAATGGTGATGATTGGTGGCACATCTACATCCTGTCATAGGACATTCGTCTTTTTCAGGCTGATAGTCTGCTCGATGTCCCTGCAGGCATCAGAGAAACTTTTGTGCGTGGGTTGTGACTGCAGCAGTATCCGCAAACAGTATGTCTTTGATCAGAGCCTCCCATAGTTTGTTTTGGACTTGAGGCGTGCGAGATTAAACAGCCTGCTGTCCGATGTTGTACGAAGATAGATCTCCTCTGTTGTCAAGTCGAAGGCATGCTTCAAGTGTGAGGCGAAGAAGATCCCAAAGAGTGTTGGGACAAGGACGTAGTCTTGTTTTACTCCGCTGTGTAAGTTAGATGGCTCCGACTTGCTTCCGTTATACTGTATTGTCTCCTTCATGTTCATGTGGAAAGATTCAATGACGCTCTGCAGTTTTGGTGCGTATGCTATCTTAGGCAGTATCTTGAATAGACACTCTCTGCTAACCGAATCAAATGCCTTCGTGAGATCGATAAAGGTGATGTATAGGGTATGTTTTGTTCCCTGTATTTTCCTGTAGATGTCGGAGAGAGAATATTATGTCTACTGTCGATCTGTTGGCACGAAAGATGCACTGAGATTCGCAGGTAGACACGTTTTACGAGTTTCTGTAATCGAACGAGAATGACTCGTATATTTTTCCAACAATGCTGAGGAGAGAATTGTTAGCAAACAAATAAATAAAACTATAATAGGTAAATATATGTAGATATAAATATAAGACAATAAATAAAAACTATAATAGGTAAATATATGTGGCTACGTGACACTGAGGCTGCGACGTGTTTAAATATTAATTCTAATCAGGAAAAGAAAAGGTTAAGCCCCAAATGAAATAAAGGCTGGAAAAGAGAGGAAAAGAGAGGCGACATTTTCCTTTGTGAGACTGGAACCGTCTGCATTTATTCTCTTTATCTTTTTTATCTGTTGAGAGTCTGGCATGCAAACGAAAAGAGATTTGGGAAACAGTTTTATCTCCTTCTTGGGAAATTAGGAAAACATGTTACTGGCGAACAGATAAACAAATGAGAATTATAGTTTTATTAGCGAAAACGAATCAAGAAATGGAAACAGAGAATGAAACCGCTGCGAATGTTAATATTATGAAAATCATAAAGACATTATGTAAGCAAATATATTTTCCTTGACGAAAACAGGTTGGGAAATAAGTTTATCTCTTTTGGAGAAATTAATAAAACATATTATTAACGGAAAGAGAAGCAGATATGGATCATATTTTCGTTGACGAAAACGAAAGCAAAGAACGAACTCTTTTTCTTAGGGATGAGGTTATGAAGACAAATCATGCCGTGCTAAGAGGATGTTCTGGTTTGTGCGAAAGGATTCAGAGAATTGAAATTAACGAGAATAAACCACGCGCTTTTCCTACGCATTTAAAAAATTAAATTTGTCACAATGACAGTTAGAATACCGACAAGGGAGGAGGAAGGGAACAGATATTAGCCCTGTTTGTGCAGAGTAGCGGTGAGAGATGCGAAGTGAAGCAGGTTGGAATTAAGGGAAAAGTAATCTCTGTGTCTACTCATAAGGAAGGTGAATAATTTTTCAAATTTGCAAAGTTGATTAAGAAAGCGGAGATAGCGAACAAAGAAAACTCTTATTAGAATTAATGTGAAAATTAAAGAATCAACGAATAACCAAGATCCCTTCGGCCCTACGCCAGTTTTGAGCCGAAGTACATATAAGTAGATGACTTTGGGGAGTTCATAGACTTTGAGCTGAGATCCCGCACTGAGTGCCTCGGAAATCCCTGATTTCAAGACATTGAACTCAGCTTTCCAGAAGTTTAGACAAGACCCAGTGTCACTAGAGAGATTGATGCGGGAAGAGTTAATTTTGTTGTACTAAGAGCTATAAAGCAATTGAAGATTAACCTCACGAATCTCTCGTTTTATTTTTATATCATGACGATATTATTCTTTAATATAGCACCCCACCAAGGCTTGAACCAGCGCTACAAAGCAACGAAATTTGACCTAAAACTTCTCTGAGATCAAGAACATAACGTGGGCAGAGACGGTGTGGATCAAAACGGCCAGCGACTAACAACCAGCTTGAACTAGTGTCAGCGTTGACCAATGCAGACTTAATCCTTGGTTAAAGCGTAGTTCTAAACCCCTGAGAACCGGACCACTAAACGTCGTTATACCACCGGATGTTGAGGGCGGCGAAAAGTCTTACACCTAGACGTATCTGTATTATGAGAGTACACGTTGATATATAATTGCATATCTATCAATTTATCTGTATAGTTATTAAGTCTAATTGAGCTCAGTACAAAGCAAAATAAGAGAAGATGATGGGAGAAAGGTTATATAACGTAAATATTACAAATCAGCATTAGAGTCCTAGTTTCGAACAACGATCAGAATAATAAAACTACTGGAAATTTGAAATTTGCAGAACATGCAATATGTGTTGACGGATGTACGATCTTTTGTAAAACATTTTTGTATGTTTACAGGCACGTTCCCACACGTACACATTCTGTTATTGCGTATAAGCATGGGCAATCACCTCACTGTACATAAAACAACTCTCACCAGGAACATTTATTTTAAATCCAAGAAAATTTTCAAAAAGCAAAATACGTAATTAGCAGAAAATTCATGAAATAAAAATTAGTCATTTACAAATTTCGATTTTATCTTTGAATTAATTTTAAAATTAATTAAATTTTAATTAATTAAAAAAAAACTCTGGAAAATCGTAAAAAAAATAAGAACTGCTTTATTTGGAAGTAGAATTAATTTATTAGTCAAAAAGTAATTTCATGTGCTCGAGGAAATAAAAGAAGAAACGACGTGTATCGGAATATTTCGGTTACTGCGATAAAATACCAGTCGCTATTTCGCATTAGTGAATTTTGATTGCATTTCAAAAACGCTACTCTGGTCTGAAACTTAAATGTAAAGTGGTAATCATACTGTTAATAATAATTTTTTAAAGTGTAATTTACGAAGACGACAGGAATTTGAAAAAGTACTTGTAAAAACTATGATTTGCCATTTGTAAATTTCGCTGAAAACAGGCAAAAAATCTCAAATCTCGACAAGTTTATTCATAAAATTTCCTATTATCTCGGCTTGTGAGAGAGTTTGTGCCATTTGACAGCAACCAGTCATATGTAGCCTATCCACAAAAATGACACCGCTGATTGGTCATCTTGATTTATGGTGAAGTGTCGCAATAATGCATCATATCCCACGGGATTTTCATGACTTAATGGTAGGAAGCCGGAAGATAATCAAGATCAGTTTTTATTTACGACACATCATATAGTATCACTTAACAAGAAACGCTTAGAGCTCTCTCTCTCTCTCTCTCTCTCTCTCTCTCTCTCTCTCTCTCTCTCTCTCTCTCTCAAGCAAATATATATAAATAAGTTTCTATATATGCAATAACATCGAGATAATATTTTATTCTTTGCCTAATGGCTTTTAGACGAACATTTTATCGATTTAAGTGCTTGAATCTATCTATGAGGCGCTGAAAAAATTGCAACTGACCCAACTTCATTATTCGGATGGTGGTCCTCATTTTTGTTGACGTATTTACGACGTTTCGGCCGTTGTACACTCTGATCATCTTCAGGTGATATACGTTGGAATTTTGAACTGAATCATTTATTTCGTGCACCGTGGTAGATTGTTCTAGTTCCACTTGCCATGTCTCTTCTGGCTGTCTCAATATCAGTTATCTCCCTTTAACTTAAATCTCCAAGTTTTTTTTCACTTCTGCTGTAGCCATGTATTGCATTCACAACTTGAGCACACATGGTCCAGTGAATAAAAGCGTTGGTTGTATCCAATGACTTGACCCAAATAGTCGGGAATATGTAATGAGAACAACAGTCCGAATAATGTAAATACTGTGAATATTTAAAATATCTTGGAAATATAGACAAATATTGACCCAACTCAATAAATCGAACCAACTGGCCAAATATCAGAATTTTTTGGCAATCTTTTCAATTTTTCAATTTTTTCTCATATCAATTTATTTTAAAACATATGTATTGGATGAATACGTATTTGTTTCCACTGTTCACTAGACCTATCTCAGTAAAGTGGGAAGATGATAGTAAGATCATAGGTTTTCTACTAGAGTTGTCTTTTTATAGAGAGAAGCCAAGCCAGTTTAAGAAATCCTCCGCCCCTTTAAGGTGCATCCTATCAGGAAAGAGAATCCAGGTAGCCTGAAATCTCTAATGTAGGGATCACTGCAAAACTACAATTCATTTAATATAAGGAAGTTTTATTTCGGTATAAGTTATCATTGTAAATTCTACGTAATATCTACTTTATTACGGTTCTTTATTGTGTCAATATGTATTGTTTATCAGGACACAACAAATAGAGAACTTTTGGTTTATTCAGAGTTTTTTCAGTTGAATTTCTCACCAACTTTCGTATGGATATTCAAATGGCACTGTAAGACTTCATCACTTTCTTCAATCAGACAACGAATGTTACTAATTAATTTTTGTTCAGCAACATACATAAAATAAATTACAGTAAAAAAGTATCTTACATAGTTATTGTTTCACAGAAAAATGCTTTATAAGGTAAATAAATAGTTGCAATAGTCATTTCTACCTGCAAGCAGAATTCTTTTATATATTTGAATATTCTGGATAACTTCTTTCTTCATATTGGTACATCATTCAAATTCTCTTCCTCTTCACATCTCAATCAAAGTTACTAATAGAAAAAAAAATCCGGAAGAAAATTAGAGCCGTGTCGTACAAGTGTACGTAAATGCAGAATTATAGGAAAAGTACATTGAAAATTTAATGAAAGACTTGCATATTGGCACCCGATGGGAAGAATGTCGCGTCACTATTATTTTCGAAATCTTTTATAACCGAATTGCAAAATCTCTCTCTGACAGATATATATATATATATATATATATATATATATATATATATATGTGTGTGTGTGTGTGTGTGCGTGTGTGTGAGAGAGAGAGATTGTTCTATACTATCAAAGATATTCTCAAAAGTACCTACAAAGACAAAGAACACTCCTTAAAAGAAGTTTGAAGGATGTTTACTCATCAATAGACCATCTAAAAAAGCAAGCCAACTGATCTAAAAAAAAAAAAAAAAAAAAAAAAACTAAAGAAAGCGCAATTTAATACATGAAAGCATTCTGACTGGCTTTTTTGACGATGTAAAGGTATTTAATTCTGTAGAACACTCGGCCTTTTTCAATTCATTACAAGAGCAGAATATTAACGAAAATAATGTAAAAGTTATCAAGAATATATACAATAAAAGAACTGAAATAATCTGACTGAACAAAGATATAGATTAGAAAAAGATTCACGCAAAAGATTACGATTTCATTTAATTTATTCACAACAGGCCTTGAAAGTATGTTCCAGAAAATAAACTGGGAAGGGATGGGAATGAATAGAAAGGGAGAATATTTTAACCATATACAGATTTATTGACTACTTTTTCTTTTGTGTGCTGCATCTTTATCACATCTTGTTTTTCTAAGTAAATCTTATTCCTTTATCACCTGCTTTTATTTTCTTTGTTTCATTAACTCAAACACGTTAAGTAGGTTATTCGCAGTTTGACCCTGCTCTTCTTACACATATGTTCTGCATTAAATCCTCTAAGCATTCGTTCTCTGTTATGTGTCGCAAAACTTTTAACAAACTCATTTTGATTGTTAATACTTTCTTTGTAGTTCCTATTTTCCTTAAAATGTCCACATTTCTCAGATGTTTAGTACATTGTTTCCTCAGCATTCGTCAGTAACACGCCATTTCTACCGAAGTTTCTGAAAAGCAACTTTCGCTATTTATATGCGCCTTCGGATTTCTGCGTCACAATTTCCGTTATTTGTAACTACACTAGCCAGATAGTTAAATTTAATTTTGACATCACCGATATGTAACTGACAATTTCGTTTGTCTATTTTGCAGACAACACTATATATTCTCACATTTTACTCGTGCTAAATCTGTAGAGAACATCTCAACGTAGGTTTAAATATTAACAGAATTAGCATAAAAGCACTGTTTATTTGAAACGTCCTCAAAATGAACATAAAAATAGTGGATGAGGACATAAAAAATGTAACTACTTAGAACAGATAATATAAGAGGAAGATCATAAAATGTAATAAAACAACAGATTTGTTAGAAAGCATTTAACACGCTGCCAATATGCTTCAAATGAATTGTACGATGGCCTACAGGTTTGAAACATGGAAATTGACAAAAGAAACTCATAAAAGATACTCATAAACAGGAAAAAGTCAATGTTAAGAATAATGCACAGGATAACTGTTAGAATCAGAGATCAGCGTGTATCAAAAACACAAGATCTAGCATAGATTAGACGAAAAAATTGAAAACATCGCAAGCAAGGTTAACAGATATAACTAAAATGGAGCCCATGGCATTACAAACACAGCAAAGGAATACCAGACAGAAGATGAAAAAGATGAGTTAGAGTAATTTTCTGGTAAGAGATGGCTGAAACAGCACAGAAATAGATGTTTGATAAAGATGTTTGTCGAACATGTGGCTGGTGAAACATATATACAGGGTGCGATGGTAAATTATCGCCATAACATATTTGTAATTTTGAAATTGTTTTTTTATTTTGCCGACTGCACAGTATAGTTGGGTCAGTTGAACACCGTTTGTGAAAAAAGAGCAACATGACGCAATTCACAGCGCCAAAAATTTGGAAACGACACGCTGTACTGTCTGGCATTCGCGCTGGAAGCTCTAATACTAACATTTCAGAGAATGCGGGTGCCAATCTGAGGACAGTGCAGAGGATTTGGAATGAGTTAGATTAGTTTAATGGTGATTACAAAGGTGTGACAGCTCGGTAAATTCACTCTGATCGTTCTGATAAGAAAAGAACTCCAGAATTTGTTAGTGAGGGCCTCAGACTCAACACTCAACACGGAGACCTACATCAATTGCCTTGAAGAGGTAGTCCTGCTCTGGGTCAAGTGGGTGACTAATGAAAGAAACTCTGTCTCGCAACAGGACTCTGCACCATGTCACACAAGCAGGAGAGCCCAGTCATAGCTCTCAGACAATTTCTGCGATCACGTCACCACTTACATCTGGCCACATAACTCCCCAGAACTCCATAACCTCCTTCATTATTATGTGTGGGGAGCAGCTGAGCGAGAGACCAAGAAAATTCCTTGTAACATCAAAGATGAACTGAAAGCAAAGATTATGGCAGCATTCACCAACTTAAACAAGGAGACAGTCCAGAAGAATTGCAGGAGATTCTGAAGTTGTCTGGAGGCCGTGGTTGAAGCCAATGGCAATTTAATTGAATAAGTTTACTGTTTAGTGTTTCAAGATATTTTTGTATAATTTTGGCAAATATACCTGTTAAAATGAGATGTCAGTGTTATTTTCATGTTTGCGTAATTTAAACGACAATTTATCCATTGAACTTGGTATATTTACTACATTTATAGAAGAAGAGTTCTTAATATATGTGATTGAGCGTTTATAGATATAGACAGTGGGAATATAGGAATCGGTTCGATATTGCACAGTGGCTGCCAGATTTATGCCTCCAATCTTTTCAGTCTCTCTCTCTCTCTCTATCATATATATATATATATATATATATATATATATATATATATATATATATATATAAGTAAAAATAATGACAAAGTGGAAAAAAATGTGTGACACGTTTCGACGACTTCATCGGACTATGTAATTACACATGCTCCGGAAGTAGAGGGGACGTTGGAATTTTAAACTTAATTTTGCTTTTAGATGTGTTTGGGTATAGCCAATTTTATTAAGGTTCTTTTTGTTTTATCGCTTTTGTTATTAAATATCTCCCGTGATAATGGAACATCTGCCAAGAAAGGTGAACTGTGCTAAGCATTCAGATGCAAATTTCCTGTGGATAATCTAGCGATCAAAGCACTTTCTATATTCTTTCTTCTTAGTAAATTTCATTCTCTTTAAAGGCATTAAAGTAGTATTTTTTAAATCGAAATTATAGACACGTTGCGGTAACTAATGCATTGACTGTGTTGCCTTTTGAAATATCAATTTTGGTTTCATATAATCCTTTCAGTACCCCTCCTCTTTATGTATAGTGGAGTTACATCAATAGAAACAACACTTTAATCCGATGACGTCCTAAAGGACGAAACGTCATACATTTCCCTTCCACTTTGTCGTTATTTTGTTCTGGTATTTAAAAATTCATATACCATTTTCTCATATATGACTAACCCGAAGGTTCTATCAGAATTAGTTCTTTATTGGTAAATTTTTCAAAATTAAAATTTCTCTCATTCATATATATATATATATATATATATATATATATATATGCCCGCTAACTATATGAGGTGACACTGTCTCGAGTTCAGATAATGGTGTTGCCAGGATTCTGCCGTCAGTCGTTTTGTATGGCAGTTCGTAGGGAGGGGTAATTCAGTTACCTATTACTTCTTTGGTGGAAGAGTACAAGGTGGCAAAGATGAGATTGCAGTCCATGCTGTGTGAATCCAGAGATGCTGTAATCTGAGAAAATGTGTCGGAGCTGAAGACAGGAAAAACGTGTAAAGTATCAGACGTTATGTCAGCAGTGTAAGTGATGGTAAAGCAGGCAGAAGTTCAGGGGTGTTACAAGGGAGGGGATGTGCTGGACTTGGTCTAGTTGAGAGGGAGAGATTCTGGTCAGAGGCTAGTAGACAGGAGCAACACAACAGGAACAGGGAGCTCGAGGGCTCGAGGAGGAGAGACGTTTGGTGCAGACTGTCCAACAGGTTCAGAAGGGTCGATGGCTTAACTGGGAGGGTATTGAGGGTTTTCAGATTAGTTGGTCTGATTGGTGGTGTCTCAGCGCAGGACATTTGAGGTTCCTCATACAGGCAGCATATAATTTGGCGACATCACATTTTGAAGAGATGGGAAATGCAGGAGTCACCCTACTGTCGGTTGTGTGGTGCTTATAAAAACCTGCGTCACATACTGTCATCTTGTCCAAATGCACTACAGAATGGCTGCTACACCTTTAGACATAACTTGGTTCTGGAGGTCGAAGCAGCAGCTTCGAGAAGTACTAGTATACTTTCGACGGACCTGCGAAGAATTGCCTTCCTGAAGCAAGGTGTGACTGACACAAGGCAGAAGACCAGGTCGGAGGACACAAGGAAGTGGAGAGTGTTTGGTGCTACGGTGACAGTGGAGGTTATTGTGTCTGGACTGAGGCCAGATGTGTTAATTGATAGCGAGAAGCAACATCTGTTGCTTGGCGAACTAACAGTTGCATGGGAAGAAGGGATTGAAGAGTGTCATGAAAGAAAGCTGCTTCAGAATGAGGAATTGGTGGCTGAAGTTTGTGAGAAAAGATACGGTTGCACCCTCATGCCGTTTGAGGTGCACCCTCATGCCGTTTGAGGTTGGTTGTAGAGGATTTCCTGCTACTTCCTTAAAGAGATTCCTCAAGTGTGCGAGTATCCAAAAGCCGAATAAGAAATTCGTATCGAGTCGCGTTCAACTAACAACATAGACCGGTTGTAACGTAACAACATCCAGCTGTTGCGGGCCCACCGTTTGGAGAGGGACTGAGCTTAATAGGTCGAAACTTTGCTGAAGAACGGCGCTCAGCTGATGTACGATATGCACGATACAAGGACATTAAAATTTTTCAATAAAAAATCCTTATTTCTATTGGTGTATTTATTCAAGCCCAAGAATGAATACATTGGGACTTTTTCACGCCTTAAAAAATTGCGGATTTAAACCTGACAAAACTATTGCCATGAAAATATGTTATTTAAAAATTGAGTTTCAAAAACATTAATTAAATACGAGTATATACTTTATTATACAACTATATATAGTTTTCGTACCTGGGGAAGTAAGATATTGTCAGTTTAATGAAGAAATTTTCAGTTGCTGTACGATAAACAAAGCGGGGAAAACTTAAAATTTCTTTCGGCGGTTTTACGCTACAACCTCGAAGCTACACTAGCAAATGCATGTGAATGCGTGCTGGCAACAATTCAAAATGGGAAATAAAGATTTTATCTTCTAGACGTATGCGCACAAGTTATATGAATTATAGCAGTATTGAATGATGTCACAAAAATAAAATTATCGTACACAAGGCTACAAACGAATGTACTAAAAAACTTGAATGCGACTAGTTAACGAACAATATGCATATATATATATATATATATATATATATATATATATGAATGATGAGTCGATAACAAATATAAACATAAGCGAATAAATTTTATTCGCTTATGTTATATATTTTTGTCTAATATAATAATGATTATACTTAAATATGCACTTACCCACTACACCAGTACACACAATATATGCATATATATTGGGCTTACAAGTTTAGGGTTAGGTTCATATCTTTAAATCTGGACAAATATTCCGAAATCAATTCTTTTCGAGGGAGTACTTCTTGTTGAGCCGACAGAAATTCCCTCTTTATATAGTTGTGCAGAGATACATGTACTAATTTTAGTAGATCAAGTCTCTGTATATACATATATATATATATATATATATATATATATATATATATATATATATATACATATATATATATATATATACATATATATATATATATATGTATATATATATATATATATATATATACATATATATATATATATATACATATATATATATATATATAGTTCTACTTTTAAAAATTGTCAATATGAGGGAAGTATAAATACGTAAATATATATAAATATAAGTAGTCTGGAGATAGATATCAACACTGGATTTCGAAGGTGTTTTATGCTTAAATGCAATTATCAGGCCACATAGGCAGAAGAATTGTTTAACTATTTATATGTCTCTCTCACTGGGCTTACAACTAGGATGGCAGGTTATTTCCTATATATTATTTTTTTCTTAGCCGTGCATCTGTAACGGTTTGAATCTCTAGTTCTTATTGCTAAGCGTTATTATGTGTCGTAATTTCAAACAACTCTCGTAAATTAGTTCATTACTGGTAATTTGAGATCTTTAAAAATGTACCTAAGATCAATCTCCCATGCAGAACCATACATTTAAGGTCCTGTTAATTGATACACTATGACGTTGACGACAATATGGACATGGTCGGGCAATGTTTCTTACTACCTGCACCGTCATTTCATGAACAGATTATATACTTATGTAATGCATATTCTCATCTAATGCTCTTACTACTGAACTGTCACGAGGTGAAAATGTTATTTTTTTCCCTATCAACGTAGAAAGATTCTCATGAACAGTAATCTTAATTGTAAGGAGATAAAAAATAAGTTACTTCTCAGTAGGTATTGAGCTCTTGGTCACAATCTCAGCATCCAGTGCTTACACCTTGGCGCCATCAAATCTGGAGGAGAGACTTCTTTGTGGAATGTCGTTGGCTGATCTCCAGCTCGAAGCGGAGCGGAAGTCTATTTTTGTGAGCAGGTGATTCACTTTGCGATGAGCAAGCTATGAATTCCACCCGGGCTCAGATCATGTGATTTATTTGCATACATATAATTAGCAACAGCAAAATTGATGCTTATAAAAACTGAGATGGATAAGTATAGATAAAGGCTAAAAAAGAGAGAAAGGAGATAAGAGAGAGGGGTTGAGCAAAAAAAGGAAGAAAGCAAAATGAAGTGGGAAAATTTACGAACCACCGTATAAATTCTGATCTCGTTAACTGTATAAATTATTCGGCATATATTCTGATCTCGTTAACTGTATAAATTATTCGGCATATATTCTGATCTCGTTAACTGTATAAATTATTCGGCATATATTCTGATCTCGTTAACTGTATCAATTATT
The DNA here is from genome assembly GCA_963932145.1 of Acanthosepion lycidas. Lineage (NCBI taxonomy): Eukaryota > Metazoa > Mollusca > Cephalopoda > Sepiida > Sepiidae > Acanthosepion > Acanthosepion lycidas. Next base: position 44,163,968 of record OZ010600.1, on the reverse strand, counting down.
CGTCATATATTTGTATCTACTTAAGTTTAGTTGTTTTCATTGCAACTCAGAACATCATTTAAAGAAATTAAACATGGCGGAACTGAAGCGCAGTGAATGTTCATGAAACGAATTCAGATTTAATGTTTCCGATTCACACTGCTTCCTAATGGTTGAAGAATGGCAAAAGAATGATCAAAACAACCAAAATAAGGATAGTAGAAACTGAAAACCACGCACGCACGCACACACACATTATATATTTCGAAACAAGTTTTCTTAAATAACACCGACGAGGTCTGTCTATACAACTTTTCAATTCCAGACTGAGATTTATATTTATTAATATTGTAAAACTGTCTTTGTTACATATGGTGATCTTTCGACTGTCACAGTCATTGTCTCGAATTAGGATGTCTTAAGTATGTATTTGACTAAATTCAGGCGTTTTCAGATGGATCGAATTAAAATTTAAGTCATTTAAACGAGACGCCATTGGCAACAGTCAAACGGAAAAGCATATATTCAGCAAATTATATGTGATCATTTTTGTAAAGACCTCAGAGGAGAATTGAAAAGACGTTAAAAAAAGTTGAATAGACAGGCGTTGTTGACGTTATTTAATAAAACTTATTTAGATGAATGTTTGTTGCTGCCTACACACACACACACACACACACATATATATATATGGCCTTGTGCCACATGATGCCCTCGTGGGTGGCGGTGACTAAATACCGATCAGTTTGAAGTCGGACGACCGGTTGACCGGCTGATCGTTTGTACTCTCTGCCTTCGGGAGGGGAGGAACCCGAATGAGGCTACGCCGAAGGGCGGAGTCTCTTTCGGGTAGGTAAACCGACCCTGAACCCTTTTATACGGGTTCAAAGGGTATATCTTTGGCCGAGCCCACGTGCTCGGAGATCCCACGTTAAACCGGCCTTGTGCCACATGATGCCTTCGTAGGGGCGGGGGTGACTAAATACTGTTCAGTCTGAAGTCGGTCGACCGGCTGATCGGTTGAACTCTCTGACTTCGGGCGGGAAGGAACCCGAACGAGGCTATGCCGAAGGGCGGAGTCTCGTTCGGGGAGGCATACCGACCCTGAACCCGTTTATACGGGTTCAAAGGGCATCAATGAGTCAGTCAGTCGAGTCAGAGGCAGTCTGAAACAGAGTCGCGTTCAGACAATTACTACTAAAACTGATTGTTCGTACTAACACTTTTCTACTTCTCTGTATATATTACTGTTTGTAATATAACTGTGTTATTCCATATCCGCCTTCGAGTTCTTCTTTATTGGTTCTACCTTGGACTATCACCGTGGATATAAGGAACCGGTCCATAACACACAGTGACTGAAAAAACTCCTACAAAAAAAAACAAAAAAAAATTCTCAAATTACCATATTATTAAAACACACTCTTAAATTTAAAATAATTCAAACTTAGTGTTGCAACTGCACGCTCCATAATTTTTTATCCATTAATAACACATTTCTATCAAAAACATATTTCGTTTCCCATTAAGAAAAAAAAAAAATTTCCATACCTGAGGATGGGTGAATGTACAGCCGAAAGTAGTAGCAGAATAACAAAAAAGACCTTATACAACTTGAAGCTATTAAAAACAAGGATCATAACATTCATCGAGTGGTTCGTAGGTTAATGTAACTTTAATACATTTGTTTGCGAAGATGTTTTTCGCCATTTATATCATTAACTTTACTAATCTATTTTTTTGTGTGAATAATTCACGTTTATATTCTTTTCATTCTTTTATGTTTGAATATATATATATATATATATATATATATATATATATATATATATATATATATATAAAGTGAACATAGAAGTCAACACTTAGAGGCGACAGTCTGTTTCATGCTATATGCAATCGTCAGGCCACCTGACGATTGCATATAGCATGAAACAGACTGTCGCCTCTAAGTGTTGACTTCTATGTTCACTTTTATATTTACACACGCTCTATCTCTGATATTGAGCACTTTATTCCATAAATATAGCACACCTTAAGACTATATTTCTTTATATATATATATATATATATATATATATATATATATTCTTTTCATTCTTTTACATTTGAATATATATATATATATATATATATATATATATATATATATATATATATATATATATATATATGGCTAGTGATAAACCAGTTGCATATGTCTTCACTCATAGCTTCTTGGTATTTGACGCACAGAAACATTGGATTTTAAACTTAACAGGTAGCAATCATAACAGCGGAGAGATTTCTTATTTGCTTTGGTGATTGGTATGAAACTGCCTTTTGTAAAGTTTGGTCCCAATGCTCATCGCTCTGTAAGGCCAAGTTGAATGCATGCCTGTCTCTTTCAACGAATATTTTCATCAGTTGTTTTCAAATTTTGAAATGATCTTGGAACCCTGCCTTTATGAAGAAGTCGAAGAAAGAAGCATTCAGTATTTTTTCAATGTACTGTATAAACCCGACTAAGTACATCACTACATTCAATAGCAAGTTCAGTTGGATGAGATTCTCCTTGCTTTCTTCTGTGGAATTATCCAGATTTGAATATGTGATATATAAACACTTCAGGATAGAGAATTGTTTTGGCAAAGTCATCTACATTGCATAGTTTAAAGAATGCCATTAGGGTAGTGTTTTTTTGGAGTTTCAGTCAATTCCTGAACATTCTCTTAAGTAAAATACACTAACTGTCCATTTTCAAGATGAACAATCAAATGCTGTACTGATGGGTGTCTATCGTGGATGTTAAATGAAAAGAATTCTCCAGGCCGGATCATTGCTAGAAATGTGTCTTCGTGGCTGAATTTCTTTTTTTAATTTATTGTGGTTGTTAATGGCAATCACAGTTTGGGCACTTCTCTTATTTATCTACTTGCACGTTATATAATCTGTGGATAGAAAAATTCCACATTAATGTGTGTGTGTATTGAATGCTTTACACAGATGTGGTTTCTAGGGAAAAATCTATTTGCTGTCTATCATTATATTTTGTCCTTTCAAGGTTAAAGCTAAATCCTCCATCTTAAATCTTTTTTCTTCTGTAACTTGGGTATCTTAAACTGACTGATTAATGAGATCCATCCGTTTGTTGACCTTCAGCTTAAAAATCCTAGCAACAATATCGGGCCAATTTGCATTTTTAAGAAATGTAACAAACAAATCTGTTTCGTCAAAAATCCATCTTGAACACTTTCATGCATGTACCTTGCTCCACCTGTGAATGATGAAGGGAGAATAACTGTGACCCACATTAACAGCCTTGCCATTATTTTGAATTGCATCCTTTTAGGTGAATCTATTTCTCTTCTCTTAGTTTCTTTTGATTCATTTTAATAAAAAGTAATTCTTCCTAATTCAATTTTTGCCCACATATCCACCAAGAACTGGTTGAATAGTTGAATTTGAAAAGATAATTATAACTGTTACTCTTTATCATAATTTTGTATGCCTAAAATTCCATAGCTGATATTTTTGTTTGTGGTTAAACCACTATTCAAATGTCTTTCCCTGAGCAGTGAACGGCATCCATCGCTGCCAAACGTTGAGTGGATATTGTAAGGCACCATAAGATTTGTGAGTTTCTGCAACTTTTTGAAGACTTCTGGTGAACGATATCCCTTTTGTCACATTCTTGGTCAACCATTAGGATAGCTACCTAATTGGTACATGGTTTATTGAACCTCCTCTGGTGCTCACCAGAAAGCGTTTTGTCAGCTCTAATCCCAATTCCGAAATCTTCAGGTCTGGCTCTTTCCATAGCTGATTTGAATTCCATAACATAAACATTGTCCTCATGAAAAAAACTCTTAAAGAGTCAATATAACGTCTAACTTCAGCTTATCAAACATATTTCTTCTGCTCTGTGCTTGCGCTTGGTAGTCCTCTATGGGGTAGATTTGAAGAAATTGGTGTGGCTCACTAGATAATGGTAGAAGGGAACCAATCCTGTGATGAACGTAACCCTCAAATCTGAAAGTTGCATCCTTTGCTACAAATGAGGTCATAGCAAAGCAATTATTGTAGGCCTTAATGTGGTGAAGAAAATCTCTTGATTCTTGAGAAATCCCATTCAGGAGAAACAAGAGTGGCTCAGGAGGCATTGGAAGTTCTGCTAGTTCAATCTTTCCATGAATCTTATGACTTGCAGTAATGGCACTGGATATCTATTGATCCAAGTGACACCTTTGGATGATCTACATTATCAGTATTGCAATTGTATTGGAATGTAGCTTTGTCGAAGTTAACAAAAGGTATATGTTGTATACTGGCATATCTTGTTGAATCTAAACCAAATCTGTTGCTGTCTTGTAATAGATTTTCAGCGGGATCCAGAGATCCAGGGGTCATGAAAGGATTTTCTTTTCGGAGCTTGCTGAACACTTTCATCACTGGGGATTAAAAGAAATAAAATTTCAATTGTTTTCACTATTGGAGAAAACAAACAGAAAAAGTTATTGACAGCAGTATACTTTTTTCGTGTTGTATATATTATTTTGTTTAAATAATATACATTTTATGCATAATGCAGTTGCAAACGTGGAAAATGAATAAATTAAAATGTTTATAGATCATTTTTTTCATATGGAAAATATACGAAATTTATATATAAAGTAAAAATAAATTTGTTTATAATTTTCTTTTAAAAAGGTCGAAAAATTTTAATATGAACAAAATTGCGAGAATCTTGTTAAAAAAGAAAACACTGATTGATATCGTAAAATATTGCAGTAATTATTTAAAACCTTTTAATATTTTATTTTATTTACATTTGCTATCGAAGAACCTACAGGTATTTGTCAAAAAAATAAAAGTATATAAATAAATGCATGTTTTCTTTTTACGAGAGAATTTTGCAAAAAATTTGGCGGAATATTTTTAAACCAAAGTAATCATTTGAATTATGGTTCTTTCAAAGAATTTTCACAGATATAGAAAACACACGGCAAAAAATAAAAAAGCAATTTAAATTGAAATTAATATCATGAAGAAAAAGGCCTGAATTGGGAAGACAGTGGCTTTGATAAAGAAAAATTTTGACCTGCTCTCTTTCTAGCTGAATAACTCAAAGGGTTTTCCAGTGATTCTTACAACAAATAGTGTCAAGATGTATTATCTGAAAACCTGCAAAAAACGATCTCAATTAGTTTATTAGTTTCTTAGATATTAAGCATTTTTTAGGATGGAAAATTATGCTGTTACATGATTTGGACAATTTTCCTGATACACATGGTAGACATAGTACACACACGTACAAACACGCACACACAGACGCGCGCGCACACACACACACACACATATACATATATATATATATATATATATATATATATATATATATATATATATACATGCACATATATATTTATACGCATATCATTTGACAAGGTGTGGTATAAAGGTTTACCACACAAGCTACGTAACAGGTAGGTCACTGAAGGTAGTTATTAATGCCCATTCCTCCAGTGCCCTAGCGGTAACTGCAGACGGTCCACATGGGTCACTCACTGGAGCAATACTCTTTTTGATCTACATAACTGATCTGCCTAAGAATATCCTCAGATCATTTGTAAACATCTATGTCGACGATACGACTATCTACGGGCGCACTTCTAAATCTCTCGATGGCCAGAGATTGACAACTGATCACTCTTCCGATTTTGCACAGACTACTCAATGAGCTAGAAACTGGCTGGTTACATTCAATGCCTCGACGACCAAGCTAGTTACGTTCCATCATCGCCAATCTAACCCCGAACTACCACCAATCAAGATGAACGGCGGTTCTCTCGGGGAAGCACCGTATCTTGAAAGACTGTTGGGCCTCAAACTCACACCCGACCTGAAGTGGAACTCGTACATATGATACAAGAACCATATCAGACCAAAAAATGCATTACTGCTGTCACATCTGGGTAGGAGCTACCAAGACTTCGCAGTCTTGATAAAGTTCAAATGCGTATCCGAGCCCTTGTGGGTGAGGAATTATTCTCCATCTTTCAATCTCTCTCGCACAGGCGGCGATGTAGCAAGCCTCTCGCTCCCCTACCGCTACCTGCATGAAAAGTGCTGGGACGAACTACATTCCTTCATCCCGCCAAGGCAAACCTTCACGGCAAGCACACGCCATGCCACTTACATAGTAGCAAACCACCCACATTCCCTCCGTATTCCATCAGTGAGAAGTAAGTATCACTCGAGCAGCTTCTTCCCACGATCCAGTGCCTCGTGGAATCGACTCCCAACACGATTTTTCATCAATCACTGCAATCTTAACCTATTCAAGACGAGGATTAATCGTTATCTCCCTCACGTATACACAAAAATGGCCTCCTAACGCAACCCCCTACCTCGAGTGGCCCCAGGGCCTTGTAAAGGGCGACTCTCTGTAAAAAAATACACATACACATATACATATATTTAAACATATACATATACATACATATATATATATATATATATATATATATATATATATATATATATATATACACTGCGTTCTGCTTGCTTATGAAAAGTTATTTTTTACCTAAAAATATCCAAGTTTAGCAATATATTCTGAAGAATAAAAGCTAAAGTGTTGTTGATACTATTTTATTATTTTGTCAATCATTTAAGTTGTCGAAATACACAAAACGTGCTTCTTTTTAATGATTTATGAACTTAAGCCCTAATTTAGTGTTCACTTTCATTATGCAAATGGAAAATAAAACAAGAAAAACACATTTTATACTAAATTTTATTAATTGAATTGTGGCGCATATGACAATATATCGTGTGTTCTAAGTCCTACATTACATAATACATATGTATAGCATGTTAAACAAAACATGTCTGTTAATACAGCTACGAACAAACATGACATTCTCCAAAACCGTTATGAGGCGTCTGTCCACTGCTGATGTCAATGTTTCAATTTCAGAAGGTTTGATTGATCGGCAAGCACTTACAATTGCTTTCCACAGGACTTCTAAGCTGGTGAATTGCTTGTTTTCAGTATTAATCTGCCTCTTGACTATAGACCACAAATTTTCTATTGGATTTAAATGAGGGCTGTTTGGAGGGCATACCATTAAATTTTGCCGTTTGAACCCATAGTCTGATAGCCAATTGGTGGTGCTTCTTGATCTATGCGCTGTAGCATTATCCTGCTGAAATATCAACGATCTTCTATTCTGAATTGGTTGTTCATCAAGCCAGGGCAGGAAGGCATCTTCCAAAAGCCTACAATATGCATTTGAATTTAGCTTAAGCCCTTTGGGTACTTTATGTGGGCCTATTAGTTCATTTCTGCGGATCCCAACCCAAAACATCACTCCTTCGCCACCCTGTTGTCGACGAATGCGTACTCCTGCCGGTCGACCATTTAACACCCATCCAGATGACCACTCATCAGGCCCATCAAGGGTATGGCACTCATCGGTGAAAATCACATTGCTAAAATTGGTCTTCATGCAACTGTGTGCCCATTCAACTCTTTTCATCTTGTTTGCTTTGCTCAATGGGGGCCTCTTGATGGGACTCTTCCCTTTGGCAAGGATGTTGAGGACCATACAATGGGTAGTTTTACCAACTTTGGGCACTCCAGTGCTTTCAAATATTTTTTTACTAGTTTCATGCGATTTCTTCGAGACTTCATATTTAATTTTACGAAGATCTCTGGCAGTTAACTTTCGCAAATGCGATCGTTTAGGTGTCTTTCTGCATGATTTACTGCCTAAGATGAATGCTTTGATTGTACGGTGGTCTGTAACTTTTTTGAAATTTCTAGCGTAGACAGATCACTTCCAAGCATGCAAGTAATTTCAGCATGATCGTTTTCAGTAAGACCCTTTTTCTTACCCATATTAAGGATTTATATGGTGATTGCTTAATTAATTTTTCATTGACCATATTTACTTGTCTGAAAGTAGAATTTAATCCGTAAGAAGCACCGAGTCTGAAAAAAACAGAATTTATTGACACGTCAGGTGAAAAATTTACTTTGCATAATCAAGCAGAACGCACTGTGTACATACACACATGTATATATAAACATACATATGTATATATAAACATACACATGTATATATAAACATACACATGTATATATAAACATACACATGTATATATAAACATACACACATATTTATAAACACACACAAACATATATATAAACAGTTTATAAGTCTAACATATTTCGCTTTTATTATTGCTTCATCAGAAAATGATTAGGAATATATTTTGTGGTATGTATATCTTTCAATCTGGATGCCATAGAGCAGTTGGAGAAATTTGTCTGAGGCTTCCTGGCATTTTAAAGTAGATATTTAATCACCACACTTTAACCAAACTATTTCTCAGTATGAGCGGTAGAAGAATCTACTTCTTTTCATTTAGTTTGGAGAGTCTGTGTATATGTATGTGTTCGTGTGTACGTAAATTGGGAAGCCGTTATTACAGAAACATGAAACGTAATGATGCCGTAAAATACCAAGAAGGTATTCCAACATAAATTCTGATATTTAGTGATATTTTGATTAATGGGCTGGGCTGATAACTTTACAGCATCACCTTTAATTTACTTTATTTAGAATCCTTACAATTCTCTCTTGTTTAAAAAATAGTGACGAAGAAGGTAATGTCAGTAGATTATGAATCATAGTTTCAAGCTAGTTTCACTAAATTTCTGCATTATTTATTAAGGGAAAGTTTGGTGAAGTTTTATAAACTGAGTGGAAAAGTAAACCTTCAGCCATAACGCACAGACAAGAAATCGTACCCCCATCTCTCTATCGCTTCGTCTGTGTATGTGTATGCGTGCGAAACCATCATTGCAGGATTTTTAGCGCACTCGAGTTTAAAGCAGGTATTTTATCGGATGTTTGGTTAAAAACTGAAAACACCTTCGGGTGTTGGAAATCTGCTCCTTCCCGTAAAGAAGAACAGTAACACAATTTTTCTCACTCACCAATCCTACATTGACATCGGCAGAGAGAGAGAGAGAGAGAGAGAGAGAGAGCTTATTATTCATGTAATTACATATAGCTCGCAGAAAGAAACGAATACACATCGGTGCAGGTATTGTGTGTTACTTAAAAGCTATGTATTCGTGTATTTAAGTCTATCTTTATTAGCAAAAGCTTTTCCCCTGCGTTTGTGGAAGGAAATGCAATTTATAATAACGGTAAGAAATGGTTCCAAAAAGTAAACACCGGAAATTGAAAGGAGAAAAAATGGCAGACGTGTTTGTCTCCCGTATGAGGTATTAGTATTATAAAATACGAAACGTAGATGAAAGGTCGGCGTGTTTTCAAGAACTAATATATTTTGTTTTTTTCACTCCGTTACTCTGTCAGCAACAATAGAATGTTAGTCATAATTTATTCCTTTCTAAATGAAGACGAAAAAATTCCATGGTCAGTTATATCTTATTGTTAGGTATGCTAAAGTATTAGACTCTGTCACTGTGGGTGTGTGTGTGTATTTGCGCTTCTATATAAGATGACATTATTCGTGAAAAGCGTAATTATAAATAGCGCAAACGCAGGTATACATAATTAATGTCAGTCTGTGTAGAGCACTAACTGTAAACCAATGGCAAGTTATTTTCAAAAGCATTTTTCTCATGAGTTCGATCCGTTTTATTATCCCAGAGGAGTCCAAGCTGAATATCTCCCACAGGAATCCATTTAAGCAAATTGCATTGTGTGCACGCGAGTGTATTTTAAGATTCAATTTTAGACTAAATTTAAACAAAGATAAAATAATATCCATCGAAATAGAATAATTTGAATCAATTGTAGATATCCTTAACAGTTTTTTTTTCTTTCGTGAATTTCGTTAAATACTTCAAAAAACAGCCTGCACTATTTTCTGTCGCTCATAAATAAATGTTTCTAACAAACATACTTAATATATTTCACTGATAACTTCTCATTTATAATGTTATACAATCATTCAGACATGAAATGATTGGCTTTGTAAGTCTTAGAGATATAAATAAAAAAAAAAAAAAACGTGTACGAAAAAACTATTTGTGACTTAGCGATTAGAGGAAACAAACAAGTAATGAGTTTACACATGGAACTTGACTAATAAGATGTTTGGCTGGGGAAGGCAGATTTAAACGTGAGTGCGTCAACGCCCTGCGATAAGTTCAAAACAAAATGTCAGTTATTTTGTTGATATTCTGTACAGCTCGTTTGGTTGGTGGGATAGATAGAATCCCCAAAGTTCGGTAAATTTGGCTAATTACAAAAGTATCTAATTTTTCCTGTAGTACTTCGAAGGACACTGTGGAAACAAGAAAGTATGTAACTGTTCTCTCACCATCACATACGCACAAATTTTACTGGTTGACTTAAGCATTTCTAGTGATGAACTAATTAATTCAGATAGATCTAAGATTTCTTTCATCTTTGAATTTTCCACACTTTCCATTTAAAATTCTAAGCATAAGGCTTATGTATTGAACTCCTGACCGCACAACCAGTGCTCTGCATGCAACGCTATTAACAAAGCGCTTAAAAGAGTAAAATTGTTTAATATTACATTGCTTTGTGGTCATTACTGTCAGTTTGTTCAAAACCCGATCAAGCTTTAAAATTACCACTCGTATCCGTCACCAATTTCTTGATTGACGTTAATTTCAACAAGGGCTCAAGGCACAGAGATTTACGGACCATCTACTTGGGCAGAACTTGTACAGGAGTAAAGGTTTTTCTCTTGTTTCCTGTGTAACATTGGGTTTCCGGTTCCTTCTAAAATCTACTTTAAGTCTATACTTTAAACAAAGATAAAAACAATTCAACTCTAGTTTTGAGTCGCTTAGATAGTGAGGTGCCCAAATAAAACTTCATTTTCAGTTTTCAGCATTTTGTCCCGAGTAATTCACTCTGCTGGTTCAAAGTATCAATGTAAAATTTAACATGCCACATTTATAATTGCGGAATAACCATAAAGAATGAAAAAAAAAAACAATAATTTTCAAAAAATTGCAAAAGGAATAAAGTAAAGTAACATTTTTAAAAAATTGCTTTGATCATTTTAAAAATATATTGTTTCGTGAACGTCTACATTTTGAAGACTTGCAGAAAAGATCATTTAAAATTCTTAAAGTCAACGAATGTGATAAAATGAAAATAAACATTATAAAATTGGTAAACAAAATCTCAAAAAAATTGAATTGTGAGCAAAACTGGGTAAACAGAACTGTACGCAAGTCGTTGGTGATTTTAAAAGGATGAAGTCACAAGTCATCTTAAGTACTTGCGAATAATAATATAACGAAAAACAAGCAACCAACCAACCATACATACATAAATACATACATACATACGTACAGCGATGAATAAATTGTCGTCTAAATTAAGTTAAAATGAAACTGATACATCTCATTTGAACAGATATAGTTACGAAACTTATGCAAAAATATCTTGAAATACTAAACAGTAAATGTAGTTGCAGAAATTGTCTGACATCCATGACTGGGTTTCTCGCATGTGAGTCCTGTTGCCAGATATAGGTTCTTCCAGCAGCCACCCGCTTGACCCCGGTCAGCACCGCTTCTTCAAGACAACTGATGTCAGCAACAAATTTGTGTTTTTTTTCTTCTTATCAGAATGATCAGTGTGAGTTTTCCGAGAAGACATACCTTTGTAATCACCATTAGACGCATCCATCTCTTTCTGTATACTCTGCACTGTCCTCAGGTTGATACCCAAACACTCTGAAACGTTCGCATTGGAGCTTCCGGTGCGAATACCAAGCAGTACAGCATGCTGTTTCCAAATTTCTGGCGGAGTAGATTTCGTCTTGGTGTTTTCTGGCTCAGAGACTGTGCACAACTGAACCTACTTTACTGTGTAGTCGACAAAAAAAACAAAAAAACAAAAAAAAAACGCGCATGTGCGAAATTAAAAATATAAAATGGCGACTAATATTCAATTGAGAAAGAGAAATATTTAAGAAAAACCGAGGACAGATTTAATAGAAACTCGGAAGCGACTTCAGGCCTGTAACAGATATTTTCTTTCATATTTACCACTATTGCCACCTAGTGGTCTCCTCGACAACGCCGAATGTATGATTCAAAAGCAAGGACATTGGGCGTCGTACGTGTTGAAACTGAGAGACGTGGAACACCTGCGTTAACTGCAGAAAAGGAATAGTTTTTTTATATCGTATCGTGACCAGCGATGAAAAGTGGATACACTACGATAACCCTAAGCGTAGAAGATCGTGGGGTAAGCTCGGCCATGCATCAACATCGGCGGCAAAGCCGAATATTCATGGTTCCAAGCTTCTGCTCTGTATTTTGGTGGAATCAGCTGGGTGTAGTTCATTATGAGCTGCTGAAAACCGACCGAAACCATCACGGGCGATCGTTATTGACTACAACTGATGCGTTTGAACAGAGCATTGATGAAAATACGGTTGCTATACGAGCAGAGACACGACAAAGTGATTTTGCAACATGACAACGCTAGGCCACATGTTGCAAAACGGGTGAAAATCTGCTTGGAAACGCTTAAATGTGAAGTCCTATCCCACTCGCCGTATTCACCAGACATGCCCCATCCGATTATCACTTGTTCCGATCGATGGCACATGTCCTGGCTAAGCAGCACATTCATTCTTATGAAGATACCAATAAATGGGTTGACTCATAGTTAGCTTCAAAAGAAGTGTCGTTTTTCCGACGTGGAATTCAAATACTGCCAGAAAGATGCGAGAAAGTAATGGCTAGCGATTGATAATGCTTTCAGTGACATGTTTTTTTGCTAAGTTTTGTAAATAAAAAATTACTTTTCATGAAAAATCAGAGAGAACTTATTTAATGTCCTAATATATATATATATATATATATATATATATATATATATATATGTGTGTGTGTGTGTGTGTGTGTGTGTGTGTTTGTGTGTCTGCTCGCGTATGTACGTATGTATACATATATGAAAACAAAGAAAACAAAACAAAGTAATGTGAAAATTTGCGAATAAGGATTAACTCTAATCAACAAAGTATACAATACTCACACACATATGCGTCTCTATTTACATTGTAATTATAAAAAAAAAGAAACGAATGAGTAAATGAGAAAAGCATTTAATCAAAGAATAATGAAATCGAAAAAGAAAAATTAAGAAATAAATGAAATATAAAATGATTGCGAATAAAGAATCTCGTTTTTCTGAGTAGCATTGGGGGGGGGGACACACAGACGTCGTCTTCATTGATGGCTTGTCAGCTCGGCCTTCACTTTGCTTTGGAAAAAAAATCTTTCGACAAAGAAACATTTCGTACCGCATTCGATTATATCTCAAAGTCGTTCAGGTTTTCAGACTAATTTGATTGTCGATCACAAACCCAGTTAAAAATCTAACGTATTATCAATTGTGAAATGGATACACTTTTTACAGTATTTTTTAAATGATCACCGACAAGAGCATGTCTTTATAGAATAGGTATTAGCTAACCCTGGTTGAGCAGGTATGTCATAGTTTGATTTCTAGGGTACACATTTTGGATCTCTCTGTCTCTCCCTCTCTCTCTCTTTCTCTCTCTCTGTTAGAGGCTTCACTCTTAAAGTCTTGAGAAAAGAGCAAAATAATCACTGTATTGCCAAAGGTCGTCTGTTGCTAAAAAATAGATGTGAGCAGATTGAATTTAGCTATCTTTGTTTTTTCAAATATTCGGAGATATTTTCGATTTTCTTAGTGTTTTCAAAAATAAATACTAGAAATATTTTATCTATAGTTCTCAGAATAAAACCATGCAGTCAAGATTTAATGCCGATAAAATAAAAGAAAAGGAGAAAATATAAGGAGAAAATATAAATAAACCGAGAGAAAAATGTGAAAATGTTATCATTAAATTAATAATACAAATTCATTTTTTATACATATTTTTGTTAGAAAATACAATAAGAAAAGCAGAGAAAACTGAGAAGATTATTTTATGCAGTTTCTATAAGACAATGGTGTCGCCTCTTTTTACTCGGGAGAGTATGCGAGGAGACAACGAGAACTGAATGCAGCGACCCGCGAGAATTAAAGTGATCAGAAAACAAAGGAAGCACCGTTTGTGCTTAGAATGAGGCAAAACACTAGAATGATAATGAAATAAAGAAAAGTAAGAGCGAAAGGAAATTCTGGTGAAAGGGAAGAGGAAGACTTAGAGGTAAATGAAAGAATATAAAGAAAACGTAAAACAATTGAATTAAAAGAGAGGTGGTTAGAAAAAGAATATTGTGATAAAAAAAGGGTAAAATATCGCAAGAAGCAAAGAAAAATATAATAAATCTTAAAAATAATTCATAAAATGTATAATCATATGTAAAACTACAAAAATCGAATTTTGTAATAAATAAAAAAGTCAGGATATATGTGAAAAGAATAAGAAATTTAATCACTGACGCTACTGGGGATTTTAAAAGTATTAGAACATTTTGTAATAACGTAATTCAGTAACATTCAAATCGACAATATCAGTAATGATAAAATGATGATGTTGAAGCTGTAGAATCTACATCGATCTGTCAATGCTACCAAGTATAAAGAAAATCCAGGAAATCAATCGGGCTATTTTGGGTAGAATCGAAAAATCGATAAATAGACATTTACCCGAAAAGTGCGGAAATATTTTAGAATAAAGTGGTAGTTGTCCCGATAATCACTGGAGCACTAGGAAGATTTCAAAATGTTTGTATCATTCGGAGCTTATAGCAAGAATATTAGAGCTATCAGGAAACTTACTATTACATGATTTGGTGATGCCAGTAGATTAGTAGAAATAACGATAAGGAAGAGAACGGTATGTCTGTGTATCAATTTATTTTCGCTTCCCTGCCGACGTTATGATACAGATGTACGTGTGCTTGAAAAAAAGGGGGAATCTATTATATATATATATATATATATATATATATATATATATATATATATATATATATATATATATATATATGTGTGTGTGTGTGTGTGTGTGTGTGTGTGTGTGTGTGTATGTATTAGGTTGGTGAAAATAATGACGTAATAATGTCGTTTTTTGACGTATTTTTTAACGTCAAAAAACGACATTAATACGTCATTATTTTTGCACCAACCTAATATGTATGTATGTATGTGTGTGTAAACCCTGGCAACACTGCAAAAAATAAGAGATAAAAGCAAGAATACCGAGAATTGCAACAATTTAAAAGGCAAATAGAAACTATTGGAGATTAACAGTTATGACGATGGTTAAGTAAAGGTTAGCTGGAAAGAGAAATGGACCCCCCACATCATTGCAGCCTCCTCAGAATAAGTACTTCAAGATGAATTATAACAGCAAAAAGACACAAAACAAAATAGTGAATACCGCACCATAAAGGAAGATATTAAGCTTGCTATGTAAAATAAGAATGAAAGAAAAGAAATTGTAAGACACTGTTCCATCATCCATAGAGAGCACAATCCAGAGGTTAATTTAGACAGTAAGAATATCCTACACTAACATCCCATCCATTTAAGCAAATCAGGTGTGAAAATACTTTTAGAAGTGAATTTCCCACAGGTTTAAGAAACAAAAGAATGGTATCATTAAAATTAGTATCATTAAAATTAGTATCATTAAAATTAGTATCGCAAACTCAGTGGAAAACCCTAAAATCAAGATTGGATGAATTAGAAAAATATCTAAACAGTCTGGAGTCTGTGAATATAATGAGAAAAGTACTAGAAAATTAAGATGACTTAAAAGATAAATTTAAAATCCAGTAATAAATTAAAGTCCAAATTGATATCAATAAATCTTAATCAAAAGAGAGGGATCAAATAACGTTATATCTTCATTAGTTGAAGTGGGCGAAACTGTTCTGTAAATACCTAGAAGGAAAAAGATACACATTAGACGACAATCAGGAGTTGAAAAAGCTGATAGAAAAGAAACAAACAAGAGGAAAAAATGGAAGGGAAAATCACTAAAAAAATTAATAGAAAATAGTTAATTCTTTCAGAAACATATCTTCGGGAAATTGGAATCGAAATTAATGAAAGAAAGCAGCATAGATAATGCGTTAAAATGTAGAGAAAAGCGACAAATCACAATATCGTGCAATCGAAAACTATCACAGAAGTTTTCCGGTCACAAAAATGATGAACACACTAAAGTAAAGATCCCAGCAGAAATAGAATATATTCCAATATACCTCCAAACAATAATGAACCTATTGACGAGGAAAATATGAAAACTATTAAAAAAAATAGGGAATAATAATGCATCACTTGTCACTGAGCCTGAAAAATGCTTCTGAAAGTAGTTTACTTTCTCTCTGAATTCAATAAGTTTTTATTTTATAAAAGGAGTCTGTAATCTGAGATGAATCCACAAAAAATGTTTTTTTTTACGTATTAATGCCTTATGGAAGCAAAGTTAGTCCTCAAAGTCCTCAAACTTACAGAGTATCTCAACTGAATTCATGCTGGTGAAAATAATAGGCTCTCATCGTTTTATCAAAGTTCACTCGTCACGATCTAGTTTTTTTCCTTTTTAGCAAGAGATGCAATGATGACATACATGTCATTAAACAACTCCATGAAATTTATTACGTCTCTAATGGGAAATTGTATATCTGCTATTTTGAGCTCACAGCAGCATACGACAAGATAATCTTCTAATGCATTAAAAACATCTTCCAAGTTCCAAATCCACAGAATGCATCGATCCAATAGATGAATTCCTTTTTCTTTTCCATTTCACAATATCCTACATATCTGACAAGGATGCCAATACGGAAACATCAAGGAAATGGGCCCCAGACGGAAACATCAAGAAACTCATCAGGAATACAAGAAGAAATGGGCCCCAGACGGAAACATCAGGAAACTCAACAGGAATACAACAAGGAAATGTTGCCTAGACGGAAACATCAAGAAACCCATCAGGAATACAAGAAGGAAATGGGCCCCAGACGGAAACATCAAGAAACTCATCAGGAACACAACAAGGAAATGGGCTCCAGGCGGAAACACCAAGAAACTCGTCAGGAATACACGAAGGAAATGGGACCTAGACGGAAATATCAAGAAACTCATCAGGAATACAAGAAGGAGATCGGCCCCAGACGGAAACATCAAGAAACTCATCAGGAATACACGAAGGAAATGGGACCCAGACTAATCTTTTTCTGCACATTTACAAACCGATGTGAAAAAATGGGCTCTGGTCAGTTAAGCATTCCATACTACATACCAAACGAATTACAAAATAATACAATTTATTTACCTTACTCTATATCATGGCTGTGATGTATGGTTTGAACTCCGAGGCTAGGGAGTATTAGATGCCGTCAGTTCTGGATATTCTTTTCTCTGTTTGAAGACTTTCAGGAGGTATTAATGACTCATCTAGAATCGGACTACAACTTTCTTCACTGGAAAATTCGGTAGAGGTTCCTGAATTCTACCGAAATGGGAAGGATTCTGAAACATCAGGCCAAATCTCGAACTGATATAGTTGATTATCTTCCGTCGAAATACTTAAATTGTCAAAGGTTGGATTACTATCAATCAGTTCAACTTCATCTACTAAGCGGAGTCGCTCTTGCTAGTACGAGCAAATCGTACAAGTCTCATAAACCAGGATGGAAGAGAGTTCCCATGATAAATCTGTCTTTGAAACGAAGAAACGCTCATGGAGGTGTACAGTTAGTAGCAGTACACATCAGACATTAAACAGAATTAATTTTTTTTCGTTTTAGGTTCCAAGACGTAAGATTCCATATAACCACAATATATCACTTTACCTGTCCATTACCTTGGAGGTGATATGACGTGGAATTAGTGGCAATAATACCTTTAGTCTGTAATACTTCTTCAATTCTTAGAATAGAAGAGAATGACCCTTATTTAAGTGAATATAATCTGGCATTCCACGCATACTAAACAAGGTTACTACCCAGTTAATAACTGTTGAAGTGTGTATATTCGAATATGGAAATGCAAATGGATATCGAGAATATTCAGCAGCAATTAAGTACGGATTACAAGTATCCGTTGGGAGAAGCCCCTTAAAGTGTATATTGATACGGTCCATCGGTCCTGTAGCATTATCCGAAGTATAAGAATCCACCTCAAAAGGCAAGTTTTCTACAACCGATCATAAAGTTGCTCTATATAAAGTCAAAGTCGTGAAGAGCTTTATTTAGTGGAAACCGATTAACTTTAAGGGATGAATTTTATCTGAATAGTCAGGTATCCATTTTGCGTAGTATGCAAATATTCCCCTGGCCCTATTATGTGTTCTCATATCTTTAGGGAATTGTATTTCTTGTGATGGCTTCATACGTTCTGGGTCTGGTTTAATAATACCATTTCCCACAAAATATCATCAAGTATTCAGTATTGTTACGTTTCGAATAGTTTTAGAATCAATTAAGTTTAAATTTCTTTTCTTCAGAAATTCTTCGTTCTTATGCTCCTTTTCTGTCCAGTGATAAGGAAACGCAGCTTTCAGATTTTCTTTTATTGTCTTGTTTATTGATTCGGTTGGAAAGCAGGAAACACCATTTTATTATCCCGAATGGAAATCGAGTAAACTGATAAAGTCGATCATTGGTTTCGAAAGTCGTGTACTTTTTGTCAGATTGGTTTAACTTGATGATATGCACTTTTAAGTCAAATGTTGAGAAATACTTGGCAAGTTTGTAACTAAATTATCAATCCTTAACAAAGGGTAGGTATCAGGTTCAATGTATATATTTATCGTTTGCAAGTAATGCACGCATAATTTTTCCTATGACTTTTGGTTTCATCTTTAACGACGATGACTCTAGTGCGCCATGACGAAATACTAGGTTTAATAATTTAATTGTCTAAAAGTTTATTTATCTCCGTTTCAATAAAATCTTGATCATCTTGACTAAATCATCTAAAGTAGTGATCGGCTTGAAGTAAGATATAATATTTGGGAACAATACGGGTTCCTCCACATTTGATGAAAGAGTCTATCAAGCTTTAGATAAAAATGGTGAAGCTCGGGATGTGGCTTTGAACATTTCGAAAGCGTTTGATAGGGTTTTACATACCGGTTTTCTTCAGTCGGAAGTCTGAAGGTTATAGTATTTCCGGACGAATTTTTTAACTGATTCAGTCCTTCTTATCAAATAACGAAATGAAAGTTGTCCCGAATGGTCACTCGAGATTTTTGGTACTAATGTAAGTGTCCATTACACCTATATCATTGGGCGTGCTTTTTTTTTTTAATTTTCATCAAATACAAACATTTCAGAGTGTTTGAATGTCAATCTGAGTACAGTGCAGAGGATTCAGAAAGAGTTGGAGGATATATCCAGACAACATCATGGTGTTCGGAGTGATCATGCCTTCATTTATCTTTCCACATGGCTCTAGACTGAACACGGAGACCTACATCATGTTCCTTGAAGAAGTAATGCTGTCCTGGGTTAAAAGCGCGACTTCTTGAAGACCCTATGTCTGGCACCATGCCACATAAGCAGGAGAACCCAATTATGGCTGTCAGACAATTCCTGCGGCCACATCACCCCCTTACATTTGGCCACCTAACTCCCCAGACTGCAACCCCACCTTGATTATTATGTGTGGGATGTAGTTTAGATCAATAAAACTGCTTGTAACACCAAAGATGACAAGGATTATAGCAGCATCCACCGACTTAAACAAGGAGACTGCCCAGAAGAGTTGCATGAGATTCCGAAGTCGTCTGGAGGCAATGACGATTTTATTGAATAGATTTACCCTTTAGTATTTCTAGATATTTTTGTGTAATTTTGTTAAATATATCTGTTAAAATGAGATGTCATTTAGACAACAATTTATCCTTCGCAACCTGTATACTTATGATTTGTTAGAATGTTTGTAGTTAAATTCTTTAGAAGAGTTTTTGTTTAGAGAGTGTCTGAAGAAACTTTTGGGGGAATTTTAAGAGATTCCATATTTGTTTAAAACTTCACTTGTTTTATAAAGTTAAACAAATTATGCGGGTTGGTTTGTCTGAAAAGCTTGTTCATGTCTTTTTTACAGCGCTTTACACTTTCAATATGACGTCAATATACATTATATAGACAGGAGAGAGTAAAAAACCATAGTAGACATCGACTTGGCGATATAAGAACTTGAAGACGACACAGCGAAGAGAGAAAAATTACAGCTGAACACTTGAAACAGTTCTGGAGTTGCTTCTAAAACGACTAGAACTATAGAAAATTCGAGGAAGCATTTCAACCACCCAGAAAACAGCATTTATAAAATTGTTCAAAATACTGAAAAGAACGCTAGGTTAATAAGTAGATATTCTCTCACTTGACGTCTAGTGAGAGCTACCAGATGTCTCCAATGTAAGATGTCGTAATAATAATATCAGTAGGTTAAACAGCCTCATTATTATACTACTGTTTCTGTGGAAGGTGATTTATATGCGACTAGGATTTAATCATTCGAAGCAACACTATATGTATAAACCAGAATCAGTCACAAAAAATAAATATTATCAGATTATGGGCTTCAAATGGAGCACCCAATCAATGGTGGTCCAGAAGTATAAAACTGAAAGAAAATGAAATCCTGGGGAAATATCGAGATGTTGCATAAGAACCAAGAAAATTAGAAAAACCTGGCAACAGTTGTCCCTGTCTGATAGGATTATTTGGAACAGTAAAACTAGAATGTTGAGAACGAATCAACCAGACAACCTCACTTTTCAAGACATCTACTTACTGTCACTTAAACTTCAGCCTATACCACAAGTTGCTGCTGCTGGTTTGGGACATTGAATGAATAAAATACCAAATGTCAGGTTAAACAATTTCTTTAGATGTAATAAATAAATTTCACTCCGACAACAGCTGCAATACAATCAGTGTTCAAAAGAATTTTCTGGAATGAATAAATAAAACATGAAGAAATTAAAAGATAATTTGAAAAAGACATGAAATGAATGTATAGCCGAATTCTGAAACTTAAATGGAAAATCGAATCTTAGTGAATGGAAAGAAGAAATTAAAAATATACATTTCGAGCAGACAAGGAAAATGTCGAAATAACAACATAATTATCAATAATGGCAACAGAAATAAAACTAAATAAAAGATTTGATGATTGTATTGAAGGATTTATTGAAAGTGACGGAAATATCTTTGGGGAAATTACTTCTGTTTACTTATATAGCGAGAATATAATCGATTTTCATTACATATATTAATAAACTTACTGCTGAAGATCGGTACAAAGAAAGAAACACTTATTTTGTAATCAAAGGAAGCAAACGACTTGAGTTCCAAGTTCTTTTAATAATATTGACGCTAAATTGATTTTTTTTTAAAATCTTTAATGTGTTGGTCTCCGAATGGCTTCAGTTAGGAAGATTTTTCAGACATGTGATCGGAATGAAAAGATAGAGAATGGAAAAAAAAAAAGGTTTTTTGAATATGAGAAAAGGGAGATAAAATCTAATGGAAGAAAAATTATTTTGAAGAGAATTAAAAATAAAATGTTTCATTACAAATGAAACAAAGACAGGTTTGTAGAGAGTGCTAAATAAAGTGATGAGAGAGAGAGAGAGAGAGGGGGGGAATGAAAAAATAGAGATGAAAAAGGAGAAAGAGATGAAAAGAGAGAGATGGAAAGATAGAAAGGAAAAAGAGAAAGAGAAATGGAGAGAGAGAGATATATAAAAAAGAGAAAGAGGTAAAAAGAGAAAATGAAGAAAGGCAAAATGAAAAAAGAAAAAAAGGGCTGAAAGAATTAATAAAAATAACGCACATGTGCGAGAAGGTAACGCGATGATAGTGTGATAATAAAATTAAGGAATATAAATGAAATTAATTGAAAATTGATTTTCAAAAAGAAAAAAAAATTAAAGAAGCATGCTTTGAAGAAATGAAAGTGAGAAGAGAAAGTAACAAATAAAGTCTTGAATACAAATGAAGAAGACGAAAAACAAATGCAAAGACACTGACAGAATTTTTAACAAGCAGAAATATTCGTTACCAATAAGTAAGGAAAAATATTGCGCCGATTTCAGACAATTTTATGAAGTTCGTATTTTAGAAGATTACACACTCTTCATTATCCCAAAGTATACTAATGTGTTTCTGTGGAATGTTAGAACACAAGAAGCACTTCTATATGATGTGCATAATAATCAGCTTTTACGTTATTCATTAAAGGCATTGGGAGAGTTTACTGCAGGAAACAAAATACCAGTGTCTCGAGTCGAAATAATCTTACAAGATCAGGAATGTTTGAGGACTGATTGATTTTTTTCCCAGGTGAACTTAAATATACACGTGTATGTGGCATAGAATATTTAGGTGGAATTATTGCTCTTTTATGAGAATGCATGTTCATCTATATTATAGCTGATTCTAATCATTGAAGGAAATAAAACAGGGATATGCAGCGGTTAATTTTATATATTTGTAAATTTAGACGTAATAGTCGGTGTTCAAATTCATTTAAAAGAAAAGAGTTTGAATCCTAATTTTCCGTGCAGATAAAATCATTGTCATTGAAATTTGAGAACTGGAAACAATTTAGCATTTATATTTAATACATTCATATATTTGTAAAATAGACAGTAATTTAAGACACATGAGCACTATAAGTAAATATTAACTTAAGGCACAACAGAACCAGTGGAAGACACCGACTAAAACAGTTTTAATAGGCTTCAAAACTAACTCGTTAAACATTACAGAACAACTATGGCTTTGTGTACTAGTACATACTTGCTCGTGTGAGCATTTGTATCTTTAAATCTACCTCAGCACCTCAGAATCTCTGACTTAATATTTAACGTTTATATTTCTGGCTAATAAAATGTTTCCAGTATTCTATGACCAAAAGAGTATCTTTATCTCTCTGCCACGTTATTATATATATATATATATATATATATATATATATATATATATATATTATGACTATTTTATTTAAAAATATGATTCCATCGCTACAAAGGAATTACCAAGTTTCAAAAACAGAAGCTAAAAACTAAAATTAAATTAAATTAAAGTTTCTAGTTCTTTTTCATTTTAATCATATTTTTAAATAAAATAGTCATGATCTAGGCTGTACTTGTTGTATCGAACACTGTTCGTTTATTAAATAACAAAAAATTTAAAGATCATCAACCTAACGGGTCTTTCCTATTTTATCAATATATATATATATATATATATATATATATATACATATTACTTGCCTTTGTTCAACATGAACATATCTCTATACTTGAAACGAAATATTTGATCAGTTATTGCAACCAGCAACCAAATTTGTATATGCATATATATACAGTGTTGTTCGATAAAAGTGACACAACTGATTCTTTTTACTAAAAAATATTTTTTGTCTATTGTTTTTGGGATTAAAATAATTTTTAATCTGACTAATATAAAGACCCCTTTCCGACCACTCAGGAATTATTCACCCTAAGGTATTTTATTGATAATTATAAATTTAGATATAATTGAGTTTCAGGAAAAAACTCTGTGCAAAAAAAGTGACTCAGATATCGCATTCTAATGATTAAACTGGTAAATTTAAAGAGCCTTTGACAAAAAATTGAAAACTCTTTTACAATACACTCAGAACAATATTCTAGAGAATTCTAGAACAGCTTAAATTGAATCTAGAGTATTCCAGAATATTCCAGAAATCCCCATACAGTATAAAACATCTTGAAATAGCCACTCAGAACCACTTAAGGCTTTCTATTATTGCCCTCTCAAAAGCAGGCAAGTCTACGAGAGAAATTGCAGAAATTGCTATAACCTCGCAATCAACTGTCTCTCGAGTGCTTAGGGCACATAATGATGTCACTCTTGATCCAAGGAAGGAAACAAGAGGACGAAAGAAAAAGATTGATGATAGAACTGGCAGGTTAATCAAAAGAGAAGTTGCGAAGAATAGGACTATAAATAGCCAATAAATTGCAGCCAGTCTAAGCGAAGAGTAAGGTTCTAGTCTTGCCTCTTCAACAGTCTGTCAGTGGCTGTTAGAACACGGCTACAAATCTTGTACACCAAAGTTTAAGAGGCTAATAAGTAAAGCCAACAAAGCCAAGAGACTTGAATGGGCTCACTATTTTCACCGTAGAAGACTGGAAGAATGTTCTCTTCTCTGATGAAACGAAAGTTGAGCTAAATTCAAAGTATAAGCGATCTAAAATCGGAAGAAGAAGCTTTGAAAGCTCTTTGAATTTAGCAGTAAACACTGTAAAGCATCCGTTCAGTATAATGTTCTGGGGATGCTTTTCTTTTCATGGAACTGGTTTCTTAAAACCTATTGAAAAGACCCTCAGAAGCGAGCAATACAAAAGAATTTTAGAGTCTTGTCTGCTCCCTTCTGCTGAAAGGGTGCAAATCGACCCCACCAAGCTCATTTTTATGCAGGATAATGCTTCCTGTCACAAATCAAAATTGATGAAGGAATACTTTGATGAGAAGCAGGTGAGTGCTATGACATGGCCGTCCCAATCTCCTGACCTCAACCCCATAGAAAACCTTTGGAGCATTATAAAGTACAGGCTCTCGAGAAAGCAGTTGAGCAACAAAGAGGATTTGATTGTGAATTTCATATCTGAATGGAATTCAATGCTTGGAGATGAGATTTTCCAGAACCTAATCAATTTAATGCCAAAAAGGGTTGAAAAGGTTATTCAAAATAAAGGAGGACCCATAGATTATTAAATATTTCGAACTATATTACCTATTATAAATAAATTATACCTCTATTATTCTTTATTTAAAGCTGTTCGGTTATGTTTCTATTGATTACTAGTTGCAGGAAATAAGTGAATCATTTTTTACACAGATAAATCTCATTTATATCCAAAATTATAATTATCAATAGAATACCTTAGGCTGAGTAAACTTTTTTTACTAGGTGGTCGGGAAGGGGTGTTCATATTAGTAAGATTAAAAATTAGTTTGACCCCAAAAACAATAGGCGAAAAAATTTTTAATTAAAAAAATCAGGTGAGTCACTTTTATCGAACAGCACTGTATCTGCACACACACGCACACACACACACACATATATATATGTGTGTGTGTGTGTGTGCATGTGCGTGTGTGCGTGTGTGCGATGTGATAGGTACTTATATAGATGGTTTTATGGCTATTTAATTACTGGTTTCATCGGTTTGTTAGATAACTTACCGGTTTTGTTGACAATAAAGATTAACCTTGTAAATATGATACTTGATTTTTTTTATTACAGCATTCACTTTCTTCACTGCCACCCATTTGGCAAGTGATGTATCTGCCAAATAGGTGCTTGTACAGAAAAGTGAATATCATTGCTTTATATAAAAATTGAAGCATTCCGAACAGTTTATTTATTTTGTTCAGATGCTTTCCTTTCCTCACTTGAATATGTGATATTTATATGTATTTTCCCACTAATTTTATTGGCCAATATTTTTCGGTCTTTTTGTTTGAAGATTGGTCCAGAAAATATTAATGCTGTATATGTAACTCAAAATGTTTCGAAAATGAAATATTTCTGAATAGTCAACAAAATTCTTAAAGAAAATTGCTTGAGTGTAGTTTGCGCGCATGGATGTTCGAAATATTAGATATAAAATTCAGGATTACAACTGCTGAAGTTCAAGACGAACCGGCTGTCTCCCCTTAAATGATAGCAACTTAAACAAACGAACAGTCAATTCATATACTAAAAAATCTGCAATAACTACACGCCGTTATAAATATCTCAATTCTTTCTAAATCGTTTCTCCACAAACAAAGTGATTATGCCACAGAGGCGCAAGGGATTAGTGTGTGAATGAATTAGAAAACTATAGTAAGGAAATGAAATAACAATAAAAGAATTTAGGAAGACAGAAGATGGTGATTGATATTGCATTTAAACAATTGAAAATTCTGAGTGATTGGAAAGTAAAAATCTGGAAGAGAGTTCCACAAGCGAGAAGTGCAAAAAAAAAAAAAAAAAAAATCCATTTCGACTGTAAAATGATGAAACCTGGATGCCAATCTAGTACTGCGCTTAAATTTTTACAATCGAAGTACCAAAGTTTATCAGAACAATTATCATGAAAATATTTATAGAAAATTGAGTATAGTTGAGATGCTTATTCAATATAAAGAATCTCTAAATAAGCACCAAACCAGACGTAACAGCAATATTCAATGCATTGACAAATGGCAAACTTATAAATGTCTAACATTCTGTCGAGAAACATTGTCTAGCACGACAAAGTGAACCAACTTCGGCTGCAGTAGATAATCTTTCCACTACATACCCGCGGAAATCGTTAACCGAAGAAGACACAATGAGTCACTCTCCTGGAGGTTCCCTCAGCCATACTGATGGAAAACTTAGCTTCTCTAAAATGATACAAGAGAGCAGTTTCATGTTGCATTTGTTATAATTTACAAGACATTTCTTGCCCCACTTAACAGATTATAGGCCATTTTCGCGATTTGTAAGATTGAATCAGATCAAAAAAATTCTTCCAGAAATACTATAACTTTTAAATTTATATAGAAGACCAGCATGCTAAATCTAATTGTCATGACAACTTACCCATAATAATAATGGACTATTCCTGACATTATAAATACTGCGCCTCTCAAGAGATATCAGGATATTGTAAGACGAAGAGAGATAATTGAGAGCATATTGTAAGGACATTGGAATAGTGTCGAGACAACATAGTTCACTTTAACCAAATCTGATAGTCATTACTAATACTTCTACTTCTTTGTATTATATTTCTGTTTTAATATATCTTTGTATTCCATACCTGTGTTCGTGTTATTCTTTCATTGGTTCTAACCTTAGACCATCACCGTGGTACAAGGAACTTGGATCATAACAAGTGGCGACGAGGAAACCCTTAAAAAAAAACAAAAAATAAACGAACTCTCTACGCGGAGGAGATACCTTTTTTTGCTATCCGTCACACATAACAAGTGGCGACGAGGTAACCCAAGAAACCAACTCTCGACGCGGAGGACAAACCTTTTTGCTATCCGTCGCACATAACAGTGTCGACGAGAAAACTGAAGAAACAAGTTCTATGTAGAGATTTCTAAAAAAACAAGTTCTACGCGAACATATAAAAAAAAAAGGAAAAATCTTTTGGGGGAGACATCAACTTTACTGTGGTAACAAAGACACAAGTTCTACACAGGGAATTTATTTTTGGCATACACAGGTTCCAGAATATCAGGGTTCACTAAAGGAAAATACTTACACAAAATTACGTTAACATGGAAGATTTTAAGTCAACCATTTTGAACAGCAACAGAAAAACGAACAGAAACATCTTGAATTACAAGAATTATTGCTACGTGTAATGTCAAATAAAGCGCAAAATTCAGAAAATGAAACAGTTATCTCACAAGACGCTAGTTGGAGCACTATCGAAGATTTCACGTATGCACACGACAAAGAAAAAAACCTTTGCAACTTATTTCCGAAAGTACGAAGATCTATATGAATTTGACTGCAGAAATTGGCCAAACGCAAGAAAAGTACGACTACTACTGAGAAAATTAGGCACATGCGAATATACCAAATTCGTAGATTATATCCTACCAAGGAAAACACATGAGTTAACTTTCAAAGAAGCCATAAAACTGTTAACAGAACTTTTCAGCCCTAATACCTCACTATTCCACAAAAGATGAAAATGTCTGAATCTAACAAAAACGGAGAGCGAAGATTACATAACTTTCGCTTCCATTGTTAACAAATATTGTGATGATTTCAAGTTATCGGAACTCAGCCCGGACAATTTCAAATGTTTAATATACGTCGAAGGCCTAGTTTCAACCAAAGATGCGGAAATTAGACGCAGAATCCTTACTAAATTGGAGAGTGAACAATTTGACACTTATTCCTGACATTATAAATACTGCGCCTCTGAAGAGGTATGAGGATGTTGTAAGACGAGGAGAGATAATTGAGAGCATATTGTAAGGACATTGGAATAGTGATACTTGTCGAGACAACATAGTTCACTCTTACCAAATCTGATAGTCATTACTAATACTTCTACTTCTTTGTATTATATTTCTGTTGCAATATATCTTTGTATTTCATACCTGTGTTCGTGTTATTCTTTCATTGGTTCTAACCTTGGGCAATCACCGTGATACAAGGAACTTGGACCATAACACCTATCAAATTTTTTCGAGATATACACCACAACATTTTTTCAGTACAAGCCATATTGTTTGTCTGAAAGACCCTGCAAAGTGAGATGCTTATAGATTCTATTAATCTACCAAAATGTGATAGAAGGTTAATAGACTGTCTGTTCGCCTGAGTTCTTAATGACAGGAATAGCAGAAGAGGATTTCCAACAAGCAGGAAAGCAAGCAACAGCAAAGCATTTATTGTAAAACTTAGAGAGGACAGATGCCAGCTCAGGAGCACATTTCTTAAAGACTATTGCACCGATACCATCAAATATATATGCTTTGCGTGAAATGCAGTTTAGACATTATATCAGAAACCATGGATGATACTATATGCATATCGAACAGTAGAGACCCAGTTCTGCGGAAACCCAAACAAATATACACCAGATGAGTCAAAAGTAAAATTGGAAGAGAATATACAAGCAAAATATCAACACATGATAATGCATCAAATTAGGTGAAGATACGATTAGAGAGCTGGCAATAGTCACGAGAAGCAAACTTGTTAGAAGCTATACGGTGCCTCGTTCTGTCAGTTAACAAGGACTCATTTGAGGAGACTTTCACAGACAGGCATCTGTTGTGATCGGAAGTAATACGATGGTACGGCCGGAAAATTGATTCCTATCGACTAGAGTGGCTGAACAGATGGGCATGAGCCAAGGATAGAATTCACCTGATGCTTTTGAGAAGGCACAAAAGCATCAATGCTGGTCTTTACCCCAAAATTAACCTCGGTGGCACTAGGGTAGAAATAGTGCAAGGGGAGTCGCGAAGAAAATCGTGAAATGAATCCCAATCAGTACGCTGTTAACAGAAAGAAATCTTGTGAATAGGAGGAGGTTCCTGTCTAATAAGCGAGTCAAAAGAAATATCAGCAGATATTACTGCATGATGTGAATCGTCAAGAGGCAGGGAAGAAGTAAGGAACAAGTCAAGTAAAGAATGAAATTGATCAGAATTATTAGGGGCAGGAGTAGGGAAATCCACTATTGGATTGAGAGTGGGAACAATGGAAAAATACCGTCAACATCAGCATAATTAAACCACTTGACATGATGAACGTTAAAACTCACAAAACGCAAAATCGTTAGCAGATGAATGCAGAGAGAAAGAGAGAGAGAGAGAGGGGGGGAAGAGAGAG
Organism: Acanthosepion lycidas; assembly: GCA_963932145.1. Taxonomy (NCBI): domain Eukaryota; kingdom Metazoa; phylum Mollusca; class Cephalopoda; order Sepiida; family Sepiidae; genus Acanthosepion; species Acanthosepion lycidas. The sequence goes on along the minus strand of OZ010600.1, from coordinate 44,134,623 downwards.
GGAGAGAGGGAAAGAGAGAGAGAGAGGGAAAGAGAGAGAGAGAGAGAGATTTCTATAATGTTAAATATTTTGTCTAATATTTTACAGTCCTAAAAAGATGGTGAACGATAAAGGAGAAGGAGACAGCTAAGAGAATGCAATAAAGAAAGTCAAAAGCATATAAAACAATCTGGAGTTTCAAAAGACGATGTAAGATTTTCCTCGATATAAATACCAAAGTCATGCATAAAGCAGAGAAGACGGACGTTTTTGAAAGATTCACAATATCATTGATTTTAGCTTAAAAAAATTATTGGCCTCGATGTGTTCGTATTGAATTAGCATTTGAGAAAATTAAGTGTGAAAAACATCAAGCTTCATGCGGTGTCCGTTTTCATTGATGCATTTCTGAAGGCGTTCTTGGAAGTTAGCCTGCATTCTTTCCAGCATTGCTCTATCAATTTGGACGACTTCCTTTAAATTCTCCAATGTTTGGGGCTTATGCTCATACACACGTGCCTTGAGTTTTTCCCACAAGGGATAATCACACATGGACAAATCAGGGGACTGAGGTGACCAAGGAGTGTCAGCAAACCTGAAAATAGACCAGTCACCGAAGAGAGGGCGAAAAACGTCTATTGATGGTCTGATGCGTGGGGCATCACCCCATCCTGCTGACAAACGTCGGACAGGAATACGTTTCCGTCGTAATTCAGGCACAGAGAATTTGTTTATCATGTCAGTGTAACGCAAGTATTTCACAGTAACATCATTTCCATTATGGTCTTTTAAAAAGTAAGGACCAATGACGCCAGCTATGTAGTGATCTTCTATCCAGTTCTCTCCGATTTTTCAAGGGCGCAATAACGACAATTTCCTTGAATCACAATACCATTGATATGAAAAGATAACTCATTAACAAAATAAAGTTTTACTTTGCCTCAAAAATTTACTTCCATCTGATGTGCAAAGGTAAGACGCTCTGTGATGTGTGAAGGTAAACCACTCTGCAGTGTATCCTAAACTCTACTGCTGCCTAATGACCAATTTGTAGGAATGGAAATGCAGTTCTTCAAGCAAAATACGCCTTACTGAACGTTTATCAATGCCAGGTTCAGTAGCATGCCTCCGAGCAGAGCGATTCGGACTGCACAGCAAAACTTGTCTGACGTATTGCCCATTTTCTGAGGTGCGTGCTGTGTTCACCCCCTCAGTCTGCTATTCATTTGTCTAACTCGCGTAAGAAGTGCATGAGCCCAACGTAAGATTGTGTTACGAGTGGGAACAGACTGATTTCAGTGAATGTTGGATCGGCGACGAAACTCACAGTGAACTCTAGTGACACGAAACGGTTGTAGGCAAACACGTATCGTCCACAGCGTCATGGCTTCCAGTAGAAAAAGAGAAAACAATACTAAGACACCATGAACCGAATGATACATGTCGGACATATGTCTCTCCCACTGGAGCTGAGTAATAGCCATTTCAAAAAACGTCCGTCCTCTCTGCCTCACTCTGTATACCCTAGTATCTTTTTGACAAAGAGGAAGATAGCCTGGAACAGGGAGTTCTTTGACAGCAATAAAAAAAGTTTAAATTAGTTGCGCTAAGATAGCTGGAGAAAGTTTCAAGAGAAAATATTCTACACTACAGAAACTGGCACGGATAGTCCCACGAATATTGGAGAAAGAAAAGTTATGGGTAGGTGGTTTTTTGTTTTTCTTTTAATTATTATGGAGAAAAAAAGCCAAAATAATTATTACTGACCATTGTCTATGTTAACAGAAACCGATCGGAAGGTAACTCGGACATAATGTGACCTCGAGATTGCTCACCGGAAATACATACAGCAGCATCTATCCATGCACGGCATGACACTGCAAATACCTAGATATTATGCGACTGTTTTATATTTATAACTATATATTTATTTCTGTATGTATCTAAATTAATCTTAAAACTTACATATACACCTATTTATTTATACGTACGTATTTACTTCGTTGAGAATTACTATCACAGTTTTTACATACATGCATGCGTGCATAAGTTTACATTCCTACATTCAAGCATACGTCTACTGCAAATATTTATTATTATTATTAAATGCAGTAAGGTGTTGAGTGTGTTGTTGTGTGTGTATGTCTGTATGCGTATCAAGGTAACTGAAATTGTCTTGGCTCAACTCACTTCCCAAAATCTCATCAAATGACCTGATGTTAGATTTTTATTTCGGAATCTCTTGATCGTCCATTTTGAAGATATCAAGAATTAGAAAAAATCTAGATCAGAGCTTTTCATATGGAGTCAAAACATTTTCATATGAATAATTACCTGTACTATTTTCAGTGAATAATAACCTGGACTAAATTTTTCATTCAATTATTTTCCTATTTTCAAATATATTTGGCCAGGTTAAGAAAACCTTAAGTAATGTGTTTCAAAACGGGTGTCCCCTACACAAGATTTGTAAAGTTCTGCATTAGATCAGTAATCAACAAATAGTTGTCGGCTATTGTTTGAGTCAAATCAAGTTTCCTTGTTTTTCTTGATATATCGAAATAAGTTCACTGTTGGCTGATCTCAACCGACTCTTAACCTGCTCTCTCTTTTTTTATTGTCGTTGATGATATGCAACTAAAAGACATCGGGGCATCGTAGACAATATATTATGCCATAATTACAAAAATTGTCTCCAAATTACCCGAATTATGCATAAATCAATTTGATATATATGCTCGGAAATAAGAACAAATATAGTTAAAAGACTGGAAAAATAATATTTAAGGCGGTCGGTAGAGGAATTTAGTTTGGGGAGCATTTCAAAATTCCCGCTGCACCATCACTTCGTTCTCAGGTAAAGTTGCCTGTCCTCGAAGTGAAATGCTAAGAAAATTCAGAAATTTATTTTCATGCTCGTACGCATCTAAAGTTTATGGATGCATTTTCCCAAGTAATTAGTTTTGTCTTATTCAATGAATGCTTTCGAAACACATTCTCATAATCTAAAGTAGCCCTTTTCTCTGTGACAATGATTCATGTTCTTTTTCATCTATGTTTCAGAAATATCTGCTAAAATTTATTAGTATTATCATTAAAGAAGCATATTTTAAATACAATAAAAAAAACTTATGAATATCAGATATAAAATTTTCCTAGTGAGAGGAATCTCACGGGTGTGAATGTTTAAACGCATTTAGCTTAATGGTGTGTATGGGGATCTCAGGATAAAGTGAATGCAGGTTCTATTCCTGTCAAGGTGCATGTTTCTTTAATACGGTTTTACGATTGCCCACGTCAAATAAATGGCAATTTGGCTGTTTAAAAAACATCTACCCACTAAATATTTTTATAGTAATACGAACAGACACACACATGTTTAAGGGATGGTATATTTATGAGGCAAAAGTGCTCCATATTCGAGAGATTATGCAAATATAACCAATGTGAACACAGAGCAACACTGTGTGAACAAAGGGATTAATGCTTGAACGCAATGTTCAGGCTATCTAATGCAATAACCTGATTGCGTTCAAGCACGCACGCACGCACGCACGCACGAAAGAGACTTTCCATTTAATGATGTTCTGTCGGCACTGCTTATATATATATATATATATATATATGTATATATATATATACAAGCGTGTGCATTAAACATCTCGTCTCTATGTAAACTCTGAACATACATAAACTTGGTCGATTCAAGAAGATTACAGTCTTTCTATATTATATATATATATATATATATATATATGCGTGTGTGTATCTATGTGTGTGTGTGCATGCATGCATAAGAATCAATTGCTAAGTTTCGTCACCAATGAAATAGCACGATAACTATAAGAAATATATAATTGTTAGTTGTTGCAAGCTGATATCCTTTGATTTTTCAAAATGCAAATAAAATCTTAATTTTGATAATTACCACTTTACCAATTGGGTTGATCTTCGCCCACGTAAAATCAAACAGTAAGTTCGTACATTAGTCTTTGTATTATATGTAATCATATACGATATTGTCTCATTGGAGGAACAATATGGCGGCTACGGAGGAAAAATATAAGAAAAGTGTGTCTTCTGTGCATTTTCCCAAAAATTCACTAAGGTACTATGTTACGAGAGAAGATAGTGTTTCATGGAAAATGTAAGTAAATGAAAGAATCTGGAACGAGATAACACAGAAATTGCAAGAAATTTTTATCGAAGAAAATTAACATCTGTGCGAGATCTTAATCCCTGTAAATGCAAGTTTTCTTAATATCTAATCATATACAAACCAGCTTATTTTTTATTTAAATAAAAATAGATAGAACAATCCATGATATTTACTGGGAAAAATGTTTCCATTCGGATATAAAACGACTTCTGTGAGTACATAGAAATAGAGACGTAAGACAAGATTGAGATTTCTCACCGGATATTTTAAAATAAAATCATCATAAGAGAACTAAAAACTTACAATAATCTTAACATAATACTGTGATGTTGGTAGATTCAGAAGGAAAGCTGAAAGAACTCTTAAACGTCGTATTTAAGGAAAACAAGAAAGAACTGCAAGTAGATACAAAGTATGGCCGTCGGTAAGAGACAGCCCGAGATATGACCTACAAATGGAGACGTTAAAATCAAGCCATGATACAACTGAGTTTTATTCATCTGTCGTCGTTGTAGAAAAAGACAACGAAAAATGTGACACAGAAAACCGAAGCTGCACTGAATATTGTCTTCCAGAAAATAAGTATTAAGAAATAAGAAATATCATTAAAAACCAAGAGAAGTGGACGGACTGAGCCGTCATGCCGTATCTAATTTCCTAAGTGAATGTTTGACAATTTCATCATGAATTGACTCAAAGCGATAAAACGTGATTCTACGATGCTGAGAAGAGCATGGACCGAGATTAGTGGTTAACAGATTTTAAGGAAAACAGGAACAAGATAGTTACAAATCAGGAAGAGATAGTTGAGATATGAGAAACGAGAGATTAAAACATAACGCTCCTAAGACAAGACAGAGGAAAGGAGTTTTATATCTAATTATTTTGTGTGAATGGATGGTAGATCTGAGACAAAAATGGTACGTAAACAAACAAACGTTGCTCAGATCTAAAAGCGACAATAAATTGAAAACTATATTGTAGATGTCCAGTTGTAATAAGCACAACAAAAATGGAAGATTGTCATTGATTGAATGACCTACCTGTCTAACCAATAGATCGTAGTAGAGATAAATAACTATACGGCCCTATACAGCGTGAAAAAGTGAAACGGTTCATTCATATATGCCTGTTTAGGGAATTGTATTTCATACACAGGCTTTTGAAAGTTTACGTTTATTTATTCCTGTGTTGTGAATGATGAAATTCAATGGGAGAAATCTGATGCTTGAGAAGGCTGAACATAATTTTGCTCGCCCAGAATAAATTCTGATGTTGCACTAATTTTAAACGCAGTCATAAAATATGACTTTCATGTTTGAAGAGCAAAGTTTTCTATACATTAATTTTGGTTGCATTAAAAACATTCATTTGTTGATAGGAATTTTATGAGGAAAATAAACATTAAGATCTTTAAATTAGAAGCACATTGAATACTTTTTTACATACAAAATATCATTTTATGTGCTCTTTGATTGGATTTCTTTGTATACATTCTCATTCCTTTCACATGGTAGTTAAAGTTTTAGTAATTTGAAGGAAGAAAAGAAAATTTATTCCAAAAAAGTGGTGGAAACAAACCAAAATATGATTGGGATTACCATTTGATGATCTTGACATAGTGAGTTTTCAAAACATCGTTTCAATGTAAAGAGAATGTTATGTCAATGGATGACGTTTACAAAAAAATTTTGAGCCTCCGAAAAATAATGCTTTCTTGAGTCATCCATGGATTTGTGCAAGTAAAATATAATCGTTAACAGTTTGGGAGGAGAAATTGTTGAGATGACTTCAAATTTTCATCGAGTCTGTTACATTTATTTTCAACAGAATTACCTTTGGGAAAGGTAGGAATCCATTTCTTTTCTCCCCCACATGCTGGTTAAATCGCAGACCAGGCAGGTCTCTCTAATTGTGTTTGTCAACTAATCAAGAGGAAGGACAAATCTGAATTCAAACTCAGCCACCTGAAGCTGTACAAAGATAGGTAATTATGGTGTCGAGATACTGTCTGTTATAAAAACAAAAACAAAAAAATACGACAGATTTCAACAACTATGGATGATCTCAGTGGGAAGTGATTATCTAGAATGCTGTTGACACCAAAGGTCATTGAGTAAAGAAGGAAAAAGAAAATCATAGATTCATTATATGATAGATAAGTGTCTAGATGGTGGTCATGAAATTCAAAACAGTCACGTAGTATTCGTATGGCCCGCTCTGTGTGTGTGTGTTGATCATTTTTCTTGCATTTAAAACTACATCAGCAACAATGCTAACATCATTATCATAACTACATTATTATTATTATTATTAATATTATTATTATTATTATTATTATTATTATTATTATTATTATTATTATCATCGCAGTGGTATTTCGAAACTATAGCTGAAATCCAAGTGACAAAAAATCTACCATAATTTCCAGCACTCTTAATATTCTTACCTACTTTAAAACCCAGTTGTGGTTTGCAGCGTCTCATATTCCGTGTTTTTCCTATATTTTTACAATCCATTATGGACCATTTTCGGCGATTCAGGCGTTACGGTTATGAACTTCACGTTTGCATTCTACAATTTCGCAGCCTTCAGTCTTAACTTTCATCTTCTCCATATGTTTCATGGGAACGGCCTTATCAACTTTTACATTTTTTCGTTTCCTTTAGACATAAACTTGTTCTGCCCTCATCGTCAGCAAGGTTTTGTTGGTGGCTATTTCACAGGATCAAAGTAAGTTTTCAAGTTTTAAAAACAATTTCATTGGGTTCATATTTTTTTATAAAACCAAACAAAAGTACGCATGCGCCACTTCCCTATCCATTCATGACTGAATTTCTTTTTTTCTGTCTGTTTACTTTATGCATTCATAAACTAAACTATCGTCACGTCTTGCTAAACAACATGTGTTATCTTCATATCCTGTTCATATTTATTGAGTTTTAATTCATTCTGAAACACTTTTAAGCAATTAGTCATTTATTTTCTTGTTTTTACTATTTTCTCTTCATCTTGATTCGTATTCTTTAGTTTCCTGTATTGCTTTAATCTCTCTTTTTTTTTTTTTTTTTAATTTTCAATGATTTTTCACTATTCAGTCGTTTGTTATCCTTTCGTTCATTGTTATACAAAAGATGTTACAAATCATTATTCTTCCTGGGTTTCTGCTTGTTGCTTTTTCTAAAAAAGATTTTAAGCTTTTGTCATTCAAATCGAAATTTCACACTTTCTGCCTTTATCATCTTTGTTTTCTATCGAGTTTAACTTTAGACATTCCTTTCAAATTATTTGAGAACGTTCCTAAATTATACATTTTACTGAAAATCATTTTGCTAAAAGTCGGGATTTCTTTCTGATTTTATAATTGTATCTAATTTTTATTGCAAAGTGAAAAATGATAAGAGAAGAGACTTTATTATTCAGAATATTATCGTTATTATTTTGGTGATAGATTAAAAAAAGAAAAGGCGTAAAAAAGAAAAAATAGAGTATAAATGATAGCATTAATGTTAATATTAATAATAATTATGAAGCAAGACATGGCCTATAGCATTATTATTTACTCATTGAATATTCCCACTATTAATAATTGGCGACCGACATTGGAGATTAAGCGATAGCAAGCTGCTTCAGTAGTCCAGCACTTAACATTTAAGAGGTTTTCACTTATGCCGTCATCTGTATGGTCCCAATTTTCTAATTCCAGATCTTCAGTTCGCACCCCAGTAATCCGATAATAACTCTCACAACAGTAATTTTTGTGTTCCATGTTTTTCTCAGTAACCTGGAAAAGTCGAGATATTTATCAAGTATTCCGTAGTTCACCAGATCGATTGGAACACGGCACCTGTCTCATCTAGAAATGGCGATCTATTTGAATCTCAAAATCTAAGAACATTTTTGTTTTATTCTCTAAAACTATAGTCTGTACAAGTATCATTTGTATTGTCCCTTGTACAGTTCGCAGTCGATTACTTTTTCCAAGCACACGTCATTTTGGATTTTTTTTATTCAACTTGCAAAAGTCGCCAATTATACACTTTATTTTATTTGCAGCTTGTATTTTCTGCTTCCAAGTTTTATCTCTTTAATTTTATATATTTTTATATTGAGAAACCTGAATATTTAAATAATATTAAATAAGTTAAAGCAGAACAAGTAAGCATTTGTATTGTTATTAGTAATAGTAGAGTAAATAAAGATACTACTACAAAAATTGAGAGAGTGATGATTTTTTATTTATTTTAAAGTTCACCAAAAGGCAGCGAGAAATTCGGGACGATGGTGGTGAACCTGACATTTCTTATTAATAGGCTCACCATAATTTCCAAGCCGCAAACTGGGACAGATTTCAATATTTATTATAGGTTTGGTTTTCTTGTATGATTAAATGTATTCATGACCCAACACCACTTAAGCTTCAGAGCTGACGCACATACACACAGCACGCAGAAAAGGAAACGAATAATGGTAGCTATAATTCAGGGACAGGTCCCTCAAATTATTATTATGGGAAGGAACGAAAAAACAAATTATACTTCACAGACAGTGCGAAGGAGGATATGAAAGCCAACATTTGTAAAAGTATCAGTAATAATAATATTATTATCAAAGTCATGAAGGAAAAGAATTGAGAGTGAAAAATTGTGCCACTTCAAATGTCAGGCACTTCACACTTTCACATATTGCAAATCAGACACGTTTTTTTTTTCTTCCAGATAGCAGAATAAGTTAAATATTCTTTACGAAACACAGAAAAGGGTCGAAAGTACACATTTCCTGTTTTAGCAGTGAAAGCTAACTGTTACTATTAAATTGATGAACCCCTAAGGTACATCTACTGAAATTGTCGGTTCATATCAATCAAAGGATGCCTTCCATTCGTCTGGCGCCTCAAAATGGCTTCTCCTGACAGTTAATCTGCAAAAGCAATTGGACCACCGCGGGTTATCCTAAAGGAAGAAAAAGTAAATCACGGACCGAGGCAAAGTATTTGAGCGTTTCAAGAAATACAAAACTTGATTATTCATAGACTAGAGAATTTTACTTATTTTGGGTGTCATTATCATATCGTCGTTTTATATGTATGAGTGCGGCACAAGACCATATGATTTTGAGAAGGTTGATTTTATAGCGCCAGTGCACCTGTCAATGATGAATTGTAATCTGAATTTAAGCTGGGATTGAACACCGGCTAGTAATCAAGCAATGATAAATACATGCACGGGCGGACACACACACACTTTATATATATATATATATATATATATATATATATATATAGCGTGTGTGTTTGTGTGTCAACTATTATTCGAAGATGAACTCGGACATTCAGGCCGGTTAATACTGTTTATTATAGAAAAATGCGTGACAAACTAGGTCCCAATTCGGGTTTTGCCATTTAACCAATAGTTTCTTCATATGAGTCCATCCTAAACTGGTATTCGAACAACCTTTGATGCAAAGATTATTTGAGAATGATTATTGAAGTGAAACTTACTTCTCACCGATATAATACGGGGAGAATATGATTGGTTTGTTATTATATAAGTGGGATGGCGTGTTCTTGCTGTGAAGGTTTGTTTCGGCGGGATCAGGGAATGGAGTTCCTCCGATCACTTTCAGTGCAAATAGCAGTAGATCAGCAAGAGGCTTGTCACATTTCGCCTGTAGGAGAGATAGTAAGGTGGAGAATAATTCATCACCCACAAGGGCTCGGGGACGCTATGAACTCTGTCAACGCTGAAGAGTGCGGTCTAGGCAGCTCACGCTCGAATAAGACATCAGTACACCATTTTTGGCCTGATTTGGCTCTTATACAAGTAGAGGATATCAGGAGGAGTCATGTACTTACTGGAGCGGGTACAGAGAGCCGACCATTTTATCCTTATCCTTAGCAATGGATCGTATGTACGTACGAGTTCCACTTCAGGTGGGGTGTGAGTTTGAGGCCCACAGTCTTTCAAGGCACGGTCCTTCCTTTGCAGGGAATCCGTTTATCTTGATTGGTGGTAGTTCTGCATTGAATGTAAGCAGCCAGTTTTTGCCCCACTGGCTAGTTTGTGCAAAATCGGAAGAGAGTTCAGTAGCCAATCTCTGATATATCGAGAGTTTTAGAGATGCGCCCGTATATAGTAGGTATCATCGGGCATAGATGTTGACAAATGATCTGAATTCGGCAGGTCATTTATGTAGATCAAAAAGAGGTTTGGTCCGAGGAGTGATCTTTGGGTGAGGCCTGCGTTGACTTCTTGTGCTTCGGAGGACTGGCCATTGATAACTATCTTCAGGGACCTACTTGTTAGGAAGTATTTTATGATCGAGAAGACCCTTCTAGTGATTCCATAACTGGAGAGCCTGTGTAGTAAGCCTTTGTGCCACACCTTGTCGAAGGCCTTTGAGATATCTAGTGCTATGGTCCTCGAGGTGTGTTTGCCCTTAAGAACCTCACTGAAACTGTTCGTCGCTGAAGTGGTTGACCTTTTCTCTGTGCTCGACGACCTTCTTATTGATTACGACCTAAAAATCTTACCGATGATACTGAGGAGACCGCGCGCCCGCGTTCTTAAAAACCGAGCATATACTTGACACTTTCCACAGGCTTGGGAAGGATTTCTCCTACAAGGAGCGGTTGGATAACTTTGGCAGGATGGGGGATAATTCCGGGTTGATATTCTTAACGACAACCACTGGAGTTTTGTCTGGAACAATGGCTTTATTAAAGCCCCAGGTCTTTGATTAGTCTAGAGACTTCTCGTGATGTGATGGTAATATTACTATTCAGTGAGACGTGGGAATTTGGGGAGGGGATGATTTTTGTCATCTAATATCGTCTGAAACAGAGAAACTTGTTTTTGGTGTAGGCTCCGAGTCCGTTGCCGTGATGATTTAGGTGGTCACATTTGTCTATAAGAGGTCAGTAGCCCGAGACTATGCACTCCTCTAGTGCGCATGAAGCATTAATACCGGTTTCAGAAAGGAACAGGAAATCTGGTTTAGGCTGGAGTAGATATGGTGCTTCACTTCTGGAAAGTTGGAACGTAGACCACTCACATTGATGTAGGAGGTGGTATACAAGAGGGTATACTTTGTCTTTTTAATGTTGGGTTTGATAGTTTTGTTCATTTGTATTTTGATTGGTTTCATGCGTGCATTGGTTAGTGAAAGACTAGCAGGCAGATAAATAAACAGGATTTGCATATATAAATAACTTGGAAAGAAATGTCCTGAGATACAGCCATAGCATTATCCATCAATATGGCATCGAGAGACTCCACTGGAGACTATTGCAAGATACAGAAACCAGTAACTGGCAATACAATAGCCCCGATATTATACACTTGCTGATAGGATTGCTTCCCTCGGTGTTACTCGAAGGTTCTGATCCCTGATTCTGAGGCGTCTAATTTCAGCATCATTAATGAAGAGACATTCAACAGGAGGAAGAAAATACATGCGTGATGCTCCGAGTGGACATGTTGCGTTTGAACAGAAGTCAAGGAAACAGAAAATACTCCTTGGACCAGAAATAGAAATACTCCTTTTGGATCAGAAACAGAAAATACTCCTTTTGGACGAGGAACGTTGAAACGGTACGAGACCTAAAGGCACCGAGACAAGCTCCGCTCATGTGTACATGAGGGGACTAATGAGAAAAGTGGGATAACGAGGGTTACTTTGGGTGCATGTACATAACCTACCCCCATTTGAACTGGCATAGTAGATGATTACAAAATCCAGACTTACAAAGAAGAAGCATTGTGGATCTGAGGGGAGTTTAGGGACAGGGAGTGTGAAACATCTATAAAGTTTTTAAAGTTTAAACTTGGTATAAGTGCCGGTATGGACTTTTTGGGAAAGTGGGTCGACTCCCATGTCCAGTAATACACGCTAGAAAACAACCATTAAATATTAAGAATAAATTAATGCGCAAGTAATTTATGCAGACGTTAGCATGCGGTATATATATATATATATATATATATATATATATATATATATATATATATATATATATATATATATATATACACACATATATATAAGGTTGGTGCAAAAATAATGACGTAATGTCGTTTTTTGACCTATTTTGTAACGTCATTATCTTTGCACCAGCCTAATATATATATATATATATATATATATATATATATATATATATATATATATATATATATATATATATACACCTTCTATGCCAAATATTAGCGAAGAGGAGAGAAAGCAAAAAGGAATTACTAGGATTGAAATTAAATGCACATATTACTATGTGCATTTAATTTCAATCCTAGTAATTTCTTTTTGAAAGAAAAAAAGTTTTTTTTTCTGGCTTTTTCTCTCTTTAAAATATACACTTTTCTCTCGTTGGGACGACAATAATCTCTCTCTTTATTTTATATATATATATATATATATATATATATATATATATATATATATATATATATATATATTGGTCACTGGCAATGGAGCTATTTTTTGTTCCCGTTCTGTCATTCTCTTCCCCGCCTACCATCGTGTTAATTTGCAAAAGATTAGCCAAAAGAGACAGTAGATTCCTACATTTTTAAAGGCATTTGTGATCATCAAAGCCTCAAAAGGAACTCGAATTCTCTTGATTATAGTTGATAACTTACGCTATAATAGCTAACTGCTCTATATTCAGCTTTTCCTTGTTGTATTAAATATGTACGCATTTACATATAAAGAAAAAGCTACGAAGATATTTTTATAAAGCAAGAGGAGTAGGTTAAATAAGTTCATTTTTATTTTAATCTCTTGTCATATATTTCTAAAAGTATTTTCATTTATTTTCGTCTATAAATCTCTAAGTATTAATCCTTCAATAACTAAGATTGTTAGCTATTTACAAAATCGACCAATCACAGTAGATTTCTACTATTACACTGATATCAGTTTTGTGGCGAAATTTATTTTTCTTATGTGTTTTCTGTGCTTTGAAAGAATCTGACCTTCAAAATCATCGATGATTATTTATTTTATTTAGTTATCTCCCTACCCGCCCTCAAGTTTATTCCAACCTCATTTTAAAATAGTGTCAACTATCTATAACTTAGCCTAGAATTCAAAAAGTGTCAAATGCAAATTTAAAAATCTTTTAAAATATTTATTTTAGAAACATTAAATGTTTAGGTGAAATTGAATTTTGTTGGAAAATGAAAGTGTTTTGATTCAGTCCTGCACAAAATGTGACCGAGAGATGACACAATGTGGCCCGTGATACTGCGGAAGGGAGTAAAAAATATTTTTTTCTTATTTTTATCAGAATAAATTTGCCAAATGACAGCGTACGAAAAATTTAGTTTTGAGGAAGCAGGATTTTATTCAACCAATATTTCGCGTTTTATCTAATTAACCATTTTAACTTTTCGCAGCAAACTGTAGCAATGTGAAGAAGAAAAAATGAAACTGCTGTGATGGGAAAGGATACAGTACGCAAAGAACCAGCATTTTTCTGTCCTCTGTTTGAAGAGTGATGGCGACGTAGGAGCAGGTTTGAGAAATTCTAAGTTCTAAGTATATCAGAAAAAAAGAAGACTGTTACGCAAGACTGAAAAAAAAAAAAAGAAAACTGACATCGGTCCGGCTCTGTTAGTTATTGCCGGCATTAGGTTATGCAAGTGTCTCAACGTTCAGCACTTGGTTCGAACCGATTCTTTCGTTGGTAGCTGCGCTTTGCAGGATAGTATACCGAAAGATTTGATTGGAACCGTTACCGAAAACATCAGACATGAAATTAAGATTGCCTATCTTATATACAGATAAATACGGACAAAGTATTTGTTACCTATAGAAGAATTACGATCTTCCTAATAGCTTCATTTTTATAAAGATAGTTTAGCAATGGTTAATTCAATTCGACAATATATAAATATTTTTTATTTGTCAGTTACCTTATTCAAAAGCTTTCACCACTCTTCTTCACATCTTTCATTTTTTTCTTCCGTTTGTTGCATTTTCAAGGGGACACGGTGCTAGAGTTAAATCTTTTGTGCGCCCTTACAAAAATTAAAAAAAAATTTAAAGTTGTTAGAATCTAATGGTATTGTTTGCTTAATATTTAATCACAAACTTAACAATTGTTTGTTGTGCTAACTTTTGCAATACACAGTTATATTTAACATGTCTTATATTTTTTAATACAAATTCATAGGAAACAAAACTGCAGATATGTAGACAATGCAGAAATTTAGGTGTCATCAAAATGCCTTTGCATTTGCGATAAAAAAAAGGTGTGACCTCCAGTTTTTAAAAATTTACAAAAATCAGCGAATTATGTGATTTTAATGAAATTTTCACTACTTATTAATTAGTGAATGTATTTTATATTGAATATAAAATTATTTTAGAACATATTGTGCAAATATTTGGGATGAGGACTAGATTCATTCCTCCATTTCGATATATCGCGGGTAATTGTAAATTTAGAGTAAGTATTCGCCAATATTTTACAGTTATAAAAAGAAAAATCCTCGAAAATTTTATTTCAGTGAAAAAAGAAAATATGCAATAACAACCGTAAACATACTGAAATCGTCCCGGATATAACCAGAAATAATTCAAGAAAACTCAAATATTTTTGCTGAGAATTGGAGCTTATATAATTTAACAAAGCATTTTCTTTTATATTTGACAGGAAAAATCTACATTGAAGAATTATTTGTAATTTTCTTAGTTTTTTTTTTTCTTAATTTTGCTGTTCGCGACAAAAAATATTTTATTAAATAGAGACATGTTTGGATAATCGAAAAATATAAAGTTCAACGCTATTTTTGAGTGAAAGATTTTTTATATATATATTTTTTCTGATTTTTGCAATTGTTAGGTTATCTTATATAAGCGGAAGTTCAGAAAGGAAAATAATTCAGTAATTTTCTAATAGCAATCAATTAAAGGCATCAATTCATTAAATCTATCAATATTTCCCTTTTTGTAGATCTTCTTTATTTTAATAAATTTTAAAGTCATAATAATTAAAGAAATACATTTATTGAGTGTAAACTAAACAAGAAAATAAAAAAAGCAAAAAGTTTCGAAATGTTTTTTATACTGATAATACTAAATACAAATAAAATTATTTATTCTAAGTTTCATAGAAGATTAAAGAATGTGAAAATTATATTCCTAAAATATTGCTTCATATAACCAATAGTTATCATTAATTTTTAAACTATGTGTATTTATTTTTGATTTTATACAGATTAACTAGAAAAACAAATAGTGTCTAACTTAAAGAGCGGAGGGTACAAAGGAAACTGTCCCGGCTGCATTAAGGCAACTTAAAAGAGAAAAGGCTAGCCTCGTTCACGCGATCCAGGCTCGCTACCATTACCCATCTTTCGCTGAAATCTTCGATATCAAACGCTTTCTATCAAATCTGATCTTCATCCTGACCTGATGCCCAAAGAATCCACCCGGATCCTGATAAGAGTAACGCTCATATTGTAAAATTCGCGACGTCTACACCAACATTTTGTTACGTCTAGCAACGTGAGAAACAGCATTCATTTCACCCCAGCGAAAGGGGGAGACATATTGTCACACACGTACGCAAGATCGATGGATACAAGCTGATTTGGAGCGATACGAGCCATCAACTCGCAGACATAGACCCAGAAAGGGAGCACCTGAGGGCAATGGTAGAAAGTGTGCGCAGCCATTTCTTCTAAGCCAAGGTCAAATCGATGACAGTCGGGCAAATCCGACCCACCCCATCTGAATGCTACGCCATTGAGATGTAGCACGTTCAGAATCAATTGCCAGGTAAGCAAAAACTGAAATAGTACGCCGCTGGCCCCTAAGACAAGAAAGAGCGTAACTCTGATTCCGACAAGCTGAGCCGGCCACAAAGATGGTCCTTCGGGACCTTCTCCACTAATTCAAGATAGGAGTCCGTCAAAAGTCACTAGACCAAAGAACGACTCACAAGTCCGCTCGACATTCACTGAGGAAACTCGACAGTTTCCCGAGCATATGACGGCGCTTAGCTCAAGTAATGGAAGGAGTGATGGTAAGGCTAAGGAAGGCGTCTCTAACATCCCATTCAAAATCGAGTCCTCTGCCAAAACGCAGAGTAGGAAAGCCAACCTCGAGGTGTCGATGACTCACCAAGTGTGGCAATCCCAGCTCCCCATGACACAGACGCTCAATACAAACTTCTTTACGGACCTTCTGTTTGCGACCACCCCATAAGAGGGTGAACAACAAGCATTCGATCGCCTTCCTACAGTCCTTGCAAAGAGGAAGTACAGCCAACCGGTAAAGGATAAGAGGAAAAACGTAAATGACAGTCATACCCTTCAATGTCAGCCTACTTCGGAGCCAAGTCCAGACAGACGCTTCGACCTTGGCCTGTAATTCTTCTTTACCTGGAGTCCAAGAATGCAGACGTGTCCATCAGTCCAATCAAAGGGTCCCGGTAGACCGACCCCACTTCCCAGCATCTAACTGCAAGCCACCAGACTTCTTGGTCCACGTGACCTTTTTTTGTATCGTGCAAGTGCTGTCTGTATTATCTCAATATCGCTGCGACACAACACGAAAATGGATAACGCTATCGGAGTACGCAGAAGCCCTGACACGAGCTCTACCAGTGACAGTGATTCCACGTAGGGCCGGATTGCATGCCCTGTCCCTTAGTAGGAGAATGAGGGGCTCTAACAGAGCGAAAGTGGACAACACTGAAGAACCGACCGTGACAGCGCAAAAGCGCTCGACCGTTTTCTGTTCACCTGTACTACAGTACTGGGAACGTAATGCAGGAGACTGATCCACATGCAGTAATCGTGTTCGAATCCGGCGTCCTGCAGGACGAGGTACTGATAGTCGACCTTGTCGAATTCCTTGGATTGATTCAAACTGATCAGCGTGGCTTCGTTATCTTCTGAAACCTCTAGGATCGTGTGTACACATTGCAGGTTGCTTTGAATTGTTCGTCCCTTCCCAGCACAAGTCTGCTCAGGTACCAACAAGTTCGAGACAACTGACTGCAAACGCTCCGTCAGGATCTTGGCCCAAATCTTTAACTCTATATTTTGCAGATTTATGGGCCTCTAATCATCTAAATACCGCCCACCACCTTTTCCCCTTTTCAATAGCGTGAGCTTACCCCTGGAGATCCGATCGAGGATGGACTCTTGACGGAACCAGTTGTTGAATACGACTGTCAAAATCGTAACAAAGATGTGCGACAGCCTCAAGTACAATTCGTAGGGCAGACCATCAAGTCCCGAAGACGTGATGGTCTGCCTTTTAATACCAAGTGAACTTCACCTTCTGTGTTCTCACATCGCAGCAGGCCACTTCAGTCGGCTTAAGCCGAGGAAAGTTAGCCAAATATCTGCGGGATTCATTGCCACAGAAAACAGGCTCATGGGCAGAACGGCTTTCGAAATGCCGCCGGAACGCCTCAGTTCGTTAGACATCTTGTTTAACCTCTGTCTAACTACGTGACCTTGGTAGCGCTTGTTAGCCTCACGCTCACGGTCCTAGCTAATACTATCTCTAGAAAGATAGTACAGAAGGCGTTTGGGCGGTACGAAAAAGTGACAGGAGCCAAAATTAAACGCGATTAGTCAACCGGCTTGCGGTTAGATGCTTGGAAGGGGCTAATACTTCCGGGGCCCTTTAGTTGGACAGACGGATCTGTCTGCATTGTCTCCAGCTGAATAAGAAATGGTCTGACGTAAAGTCAAAAGTCGGAGCGGCAGTCCAGACTTGGCTTCGATGGGGGTTGTACGTAAAGGGTATTGCTGAGGCGTATGCAACGTACGTCTTTCCTATTATTATTTATCGATTGGCTGTATTTCCTATCTGCAGGGACAGAAAGAATGCGCTCGATCGTTTGTTGCCCTCTGTCTTGAGGGGTGGCCGTAAGCATCTGGTCTGTTGAGAAACTGTTGCACAACGTCCATGTCATGGGTGGGGGCTGGGAATGTTGCACTTGATGTGGTATAGGCTGGCTTAAATGTTGGTTTTCCTACGCTGTGCATTGACATAGGTCTCGATGTTGGAGAGGGAATATTAGGAACTCCTTCCCTAGCTTTACCATCACTCTGTTTCCGAGTCTGAACACCATCGTAATCCTTTGAATCAATCGAGATTCCTGCGAATGTCAGGCGACCTTGACGGACATACTTCGGTGCAATTACCTTTTACGGCCTTGTAGGCTATTGTATACTGATCTAGTGGAGGGGGTCGCGATGGACCGTTTTTGTGGCCGGCTTGGCTTCTTGGGTCAGTGTTGCTCTTTTTCTGTTCTTGGGCGTCAGCGGCGAACTGTCTCAGTAACACTGAGTTTTTCATTTACCTGGCAATGATGTACTCTTCAGATAGGCCGGGCGGATTTTCCCCATTGTCATCGGTGTGATCTTGGCTTGAAGGAAACAATTTTGCACGACTTCTATTGATGTCCTCAGATGCGCCCTTTCTGGGTTTATGCTGGCTCATATCGCTACCGATCGGCTCGTGTACATCGATCTCGCGTCTGCGAGCGATAATATGTCGTCCCCGTTTTCTGGTGAAAAGGATGGTGTTTCTTATGTTGCTAGCCATGGCAAGAATGGTCGTGTGGGCGTCGCTATTGGAGGGAATCTTACAATATGAGAGTTATTCATATCAGGATCAGGTTGGATTCTTTGGGCATCAGCTCAAGATGGAGATGAGAACTAAGAGAAAGTTTGATATCAAAAGATTTCAATGAAAGTTGGGTAACTGCGGCGAGTCTGGTTCGCGTAAACGGGGCTAGCTTTGATTTTCTCTTTTAAGTCCAATGAATGCACCGGGCGGTTTCATGTGAACCCTCCCTTGGATAAATTAGACGCTATTTTTTCTAGTTAATGTGAATGCGTTCTTCCTGACTTGTTCCCGGCACTCTCTTTTGTTATGCCCCATGTCAGATATATTCATAAGTGTAAAATTAACCATTTTCTCAGCATTCATTGACCGAGCAGCTAGTTAAAATTGATAAAATCTACTAAAACCATTTTCAAATTAATAGTTTTCTCAAGTTCAGTAACTGTTATCGCTCTTTTTCCTATTGACTTTTGTTCGATTTCGAGTGAAATGTCATCATATCGATTATTATTCTCTATTGATCGTAGTTTTTTGTTGCTGTTCAAAATACTCATGTGATTTGTTACCTGGTGCAGTTGTTTGTTTGTAATTCCGTAGCCCCAGTCCACGATGTTCGAAAAAGGATGGTCGACGTTGAAGCCTACAGGACCGAAACCATTTTTAGCCATCGATCTGAAAAAAGCTGTTATATACAATTTAAATGTTTCTGGACGAATTTACCGCCATGCATGACATTTATAAGAAAGTCTCGATTTGACAAGACTATTTAAGAACATAATTAGAGTTCTTTTGTAAATGTTTTGATTTTGTAGCAACTTGCTGTATTGCACGAAACTAACCCTAAAACAAACCTTTCTATGTTCAATTTCCTTATGGAATATACAATATTCTCAGCATTTATAAGTAAATCTATAGAGCGAGATATTTGATAATTTTAGTATTCACTAATTCCACATCCTGATTTTTTTTATTGTTATTATTATTTACTTTCATTTTAATTCGAGAATTAGTTTCAGTTTTGGAAATATTTGCCTTGCGTCCCATTTCTTGGAACAACTGATAGAGGCTATTGCTCGTTTTTTTTTGTTTTGTTTTTTTTGTTCAAGATCATTTTTTGAATACCTGTGTCATCGATATATCATCCATAAGTGGTCTTACTGACATAACAAATTTTGTCTGAACTCCTGAAGGACAAAACGCGTCATGCATAAATTTAACGATTATTTATTTGCTTGCCTGCGTATGCACACCAGCCGAAAACTTCAATATAATTATTTGAATTAAATTGAATTAAAGTAAGCTCTGTCCCATCTTCAAGCGAAATTTGTTTTGGAATAACTTATTTCTGAAATTTACGTGTTTTAATAGCAGATTCATTATTGAAATCAAAATTTCCATGGTGACGGCCAGTGCGATTTTTCATATAGAAAGGGGCGCATGGTGTTAATAATTTGTATCAGTAAAGAGTTACATTTCTAGGTGTCAACTCAGGGTAAGTTTGGGGTGTCTAAATTTAAAACGGAAGATGATTTAGTCTAGTCTGGTTTACGTGTCTAGGGAGATTTATTTATTTATTTATTTTTTTATATTTTTATTAAAAGGGTTTTGTGTATATAAAAAAAACTGACGTAACATTTGTTTTTTGACGACTTCATAAAGTGTTATCTTTTTTGTAAGGTATTTAAGCTATTTATTAGGACTATGGATTTAAAAAAAAATTATATGCTAATTATTCAATGCAAAGATTTGATGATGTCGGTAAACCGTTAACTCATGTCTATTGTTTAATAGATTTTTATTATTTAGAAACTTAATAATGTGTAGTTTCTCATGTAGGCATAAAGGGCATGGGTCATCCCAAGTTTTACAAGTTCTAGTTTTGTTTATAATTTTCCATTTTACTTTTGGTGTTTTATTCATTTCCTTCAAATGCCAAAAATATTTAGATAGAGATGTCTGATTTCTTTTATTTATATTGTTGAAAGAGCACTTATGCTGCCTCCATCTGGCTTTAAATTCATTCTTCGTAGACCCAATGTATATCATATTAGTATTATGACTCTCAGTGGATGAGATAGTACATTGGTATACCACAGATTTGACACAGCATTTATTTTCCAATGGGCAGTTTTCTGGGTTTCTACAATATTCTACACATAATTTTTCACTGTTTTTGTCTAATTTAAGTGTAGGGTTTTTATTAATACTATTCAGGCATGGGGATTTGTTCAGGATTTTATTATTGTGTTTTTTTATTATAGTTTCTAGATTTTCAGTGCAGCTGTAACTCAAACTTGAGTTACAGCTGCACTGAAAATCTACTGTTGGAAACACTGAAATTTTCGACCTAATCTGCGCAATGTAAACAAACTGGCGCCATATTTGTTATCAGCACGGTAATTTGAGCGTGCCAAATTATTAGAAAAGTGTAAGAATTTAGTAAAAAGATGAGCCATAAAAGCAGTTTGAGTAATGCTAAAAAGAAAACTATCACCTCAGAACTCTCAAAAGGTAAATCTAACCTAGAAATTTCTAAAATGATAGGGAGTTGTCATCAAACAGCTAAGAAGTTCACTGCCGACCCTACACGATACGCAAAAGGGCAGATAAAGGCAAGCCAAGGGTTATTTCACGTCGTCTCATGTTACGACTTAAACGAGGGGTCACAAAGAACCCTGGACTTACCAGCCAAGAGCTTTTCAGTCGCATAGGGATCTTACTGTGTCTAAAAGTACTCGGTGTCGGTATCTGAGGGAAATAGCAACAACAGTCAAACCTGTATCGAAGCCTCCGTTGACGAGAAATTACATTCAAAATCGATTGAAATAGGCCGAGGACAATATGAAGATTGACTTCTCTAAAGTTTTGTTCACAGACGAAACTCGAGCAACACTTGATGGGCCAGATAGATGGTGCAAAGGCTGGGTAATGAACGGACAGAATTGCCATCAGCGTTTGAGACGCCAACAAGGCGGTGGCGGCATAATGATCTGGGGTGGTATTATTGGAAAAACATTAGTGGGCCCATGGAGAGTACCAGATGTCGTCAAAATGACTACTGATGCATACATAGCGTTTATGAAGGGGCATCTTGAACCGTAGATGAAAAGGCAAAGAGTTGGCTTCAGAAGGGCAATTGTTTTTATGCAAGATAATGCTCCCTCACATGCTGCTCACAAGACTACTGAATATTTAGTTAGGCTTCGATGGACCTCGAAAAATGAAGTGGCCAGCAAATTCTCCGGATCTGAACCCAATCGAAAACCTTTGGAGCATCATGAAGCGAAGACTGTACGCCAACGGACGACAATTCAGGAGCAACGCTGAGTTGTGGGAAGCAATTCTTGATATATCTCGTGACATTACAGCAGATGACATCCTACAATTAACAAATTCTATGGATCGTCGTCTTCTTCAAGTAATTTCAAAACAGGGAAAGCACATTCCCTATTAAATTGTTTAAAACTGTGCCTTTGTTTGTATTTGTTATTATTTGTTTGATTATCTTATTTATTAGCTTCTTTTGATCATAAACATTCACGTGCAACATTAATAAACGTTTTGTGTGCTCAATCCTGGGATTTTTACTAAACCTTTCTAATAATTAGGCATGCTCAAATCATCGTACTGATAACAAATATGGCACCAGTTTGTTTACATTGCGCAGATCAGGTCAAAAATTTCAGTGATTGCGCAGGTCAGTGTTGCTAACATTGTGTGAATTGATTGGACGGTTTTTGAAATATTATAAAAAAAGTTATCTCGATAATAATTTGGCACGCAGTGTATATATATATATATATATATATATATATATATATATATATATATATATGATATTGAACGCTTTCTAATACGTACCGCGCATATAATATACAAATAGTTATATATACATATTTATTTATATTTATATACACACACTTTTCACACACACACACACACACACATACATACATACATACATATATATATATATATATATATATATATATATATATATATATATATGATATACACTTTAGATACTCTGAGCAGATTCCTCAACCCGCAAAATGTAGGGCTTTATAGGGATGATGGTCTCATTATTATACCTAACTCTAATGGACCTCTAACATCCCAACTCCAGAAGAAAATAATTAAGGCATTCAAATATATAGGATTTAAAATAGAAATATCCTCTAACCTGAAAATAGTAAATTTTCTAGACGTAACATTTGATCTCGACAATAACACTTACAAACCGTTCCAAAAGGAGAACCAATCGCCCATATACATAAATATCGACTCAAACCACCCTAAAGCAATTATAAAACAGATCCCTAATACTGTAAATACTTCTTCTTGCGAAAATATCTTTCATCAAAATAAATCAACATACAATCAAACCCTATTAAAAAGCAAATTCAAACAAACACTAACTTATTTAGATAAATCTATTAACAACACATCTTCTAAATCTAAAAATAGAAAAAGGAAAATTATATGGTTCAACCCACCTTTCTGTAAGCTTTCGAACATTAATATAGGAAAATACTTTCTTAAACTAATAGATAAGCACTTTAAAAAAGATGAACTATTAAAAAAGATGTTCAATAAAATGAACTTAAAAATTAGTTATTCCTGCATGAGCAACATAGAAAAAATTATTAGCTCCCACAATAGCAAAATTTTAAATGAATTTAATAATCAACTACAAAAAGATCTTAATACGAGCAAAAAGAACAAATCGACCTGTAACTGCAGGGAAGGATCCGTTTGTCAAGTAGAGGGAATATGTTTGTCCAAAAACGTGATATACGAGGCTACAATTTTCCCCAAGGAAGATATTAAACAGAAGAAGATCTACATAGGGATATCGGCGGGAAATTGGAAGCAACGATTTTATAACCATCGCCAATCCTTCACAAATAAATCAAAGAAACATCAAACTGCACTTTCTAAACATTATTGGGAGTTGATGGAAAGCAAATTAACCCCACAAGTAAAATGCAGAATCGTCTCAAGAGCTCGAACTCCGATAAACTTCAGAGACCGATGTGATTTGTGCATTATAGAAAAAAATCCTAATAATAAAGCATAAGGATCCGGACATATGGTTGAACAAACATAACGAGTTGATTTTTAAATGTAGACATAAAAACCGCCTAAATTTAACTAAGTATGTTTAGAAACAACTATATAAAAAGGGAAAATATTCATTTTGTTTTTGAAATGAATATATGAACATATGGATACTATACTTGTTAATGTGTACTCTAAAAGTAGATGAACTTAGACATTTATATGTGAATTATATATATATATATATATATA
This sequence comes from Acanthosepion lycidas, assembly GCA_963932145.1. Classification (NCBI taxonomy): domain Eukaryota; kingdom Metazoa; phylum Mollusca; class Cephalopoda; order Sepiida; family Sepiidae; genus Acanthosepion; species Acanthosepion lycidas. Next base: position 44,110,577 of record OZ010600.1, on the reverse strand, counting down.
TATATATATATATATATATATATATGTATATGTATGAACATTTTGAATAAGGGTGCTTATATGAATATATGTACTTGTATGACTTGTGGGCACATATGTATAGAGGTATGTGTGTGTTTATATGTATATATATGCATGGGAGTATAAATATATAAGTATGGGGAATGGTTAGGTACTAGCGTTGTTTTTGTGCTAGGTGTCGTTATATGTATATATGTGTATGGGTGTATATGTATATGTATATATGTATATATTTGTATATATGTGTGTGTATATATATATATATATATATATATATATATATATATATATATATGTATATATATATGTGTGTGTGTGTGTATGTATATATATATATATATATATATAGGTGTTTTACATATGTGTGGGTGTATGTGTATATATAAATATATATTTGTGCGTATGTGTATATGCATGTGTATATGTGTATTGTATGTATATATATGGATATATATGTGTATGCATACATTTATATATGTGTAGTATTTTGAATATTAAATTACTTGTAATCTGTATATGTATATAGATGTAAATATCTTAGAATTAATATTTGTAATATGTGTGAATAGATGTATAACATTGTAATATAAATACATATACATGTGTGGATAATTATGTGTAGAATTCATTTCATATGCTTTTTTATGTATATAATCGTGTATGTATATGTAGGTATATGTATATATGTGTGTGTATGTGTATATATGGTTGTATATGTATATATGAGTGTGTGTATGTGTATATATGTATATGTATGTATATATGTATATGGGTGTATATATGTATATATAGATAGAGAGATAGATAGACGGATGTGGATATGTATATATATATATATATATATATATATATATATATATATAGATAGATAGATGTATATGTGTGTGTGAACGTGTATTAAATTTTTTTTTTTTTTTTTTTTTTAATGGAAGTACATGCGTCATTCTAATGGTGTTTTAAATGTACTCTTTTTAGTATTTAATATCACTTTTTCTTTTAATGTTCTATAATTAGAATTATGAGAGTGTATATTTATCTTCTGGAGAGAGAGTTTCATTTCAAAATTGATAACTTAATTTAAGTTTAAATATACCACTCTTTAACTATTAATAGTAATAATAGTATTAACGAAATTCCTTTAATAATGAAGCATTTCAGAAGTCACCTAAAGTTAAATTTTAACTATGAAATCAAACTAAAATCTAAATAAATTTCAAATATTAAAATATAGGTAATGATTGGTAAATGTATGTATAGATAAATTATGTATGAAGATAGATGAACATTTGTGTATATTGTTACACGTATATCTATGTGTGTATTTGCACGTGTAAATAAACGTATGTATATATGAGATTTGCATGAATATGTTTGTGAGATATAAGAAGAAAACAAAATCTTTAATATTACCCTCAAATATTATTCAATAATGAAACATAGACCCTAACTAAATTTACCCATATAATAATAAAGAAAAATTACATTCATAAATTAGATTAAAAGTAAAACTAATAAAGATGTTACCGAAAACTTTTTTTACAACATTAAGAAAGTACAATTGGTCGGGTAAATAAACTATGATAATTAAAAATATTTCTTTAATATGTTCTCTATAAATGTACTAATAACAATAGTAGTTAACTTATATTAATTCCCTAAACTATTTACTTAATAAATTAAATATTTAAATTGATAACAATCATCATTTTTTAAACATCTAAATTTCTATCAAGCATTGAAATCTATCTTTTACATAAATTTGTTATAACACAATTACAGCCTCTTTCGTTTTACTTCCCTCTTCCTCTCTCTCCTTGTCTTAACACTCAATTGTATATATCTGTATCACTGTCTTCTGTCTCCCCTCTCTTTTCCATTTTTCCTTCCCTTTCACCCCACTACCCTCCTATCTCTATATATCATTTCCGTTAAGTTAACCATCTAAATAGGTCAAGGTCCGGTCACTCCTCCTACCCCAATATAACGCACGCTTAAGAGAGATATGAAATTAACCCCTCCCTATACTCTACCTTGTCTCTTTAACTACAACCCTGACCCCCCCTGTTAAATTACAAATATTACACTACCCATCAATTTTTAATCTCATTTTTCCTTTCATTTCGATGTTGGAAGTGTTACCTGATGATCCGGAGTCATTTTAAAAGGATTTTGGTGAAATAAATTATTGTAATGGTACTTTAAAGTGGTCTGTATTTCATTAATTATATTTATATATATATATATATATATATATATATATATATATATATATATATATATATATAGAGAGAGAGAGAGAGAGAGAGAGAACGAGTGAGAGACTTTGATGTTTGACAGGGTTTGGCATGCTGGTCTCCAATTACGATTCAGGGCCACGGTATTACAAGACGATTATTTGATTCAATCCAATCATTCCTATCAAATCGTGAAATGAAGATCGTTCTGAACGGGCAACGCTTCCAGATTCTTTCACACGATCGTGGGTGTCCCACAAGGCTCTATCTTTGGTCCTACACTGTTTTTGATGTTCATCAATGATCTTCCTTATGTCATCATTTCCGAAGTAGGTACCTATGCAGATGACACTATCACTTACTCCTGTCTCAATAGTAAATCAGTTGGCGCTGACTAAGTTAACCTGACCGCTGTTTTTGAAAAGGAACTCTAGTCAGTGATTAACTGGGGTAGGAAATGGCTTCTAAATTTTAAAACATTCAAAACTAAACTGCTCTCATTTAACCACCACAGAGAAACTTACCTGCCCCCTATCAGCATGCCTAATGCTCGACTCCAAGAGAGCGTTTCACTGCGCCTTCTTGACCTCAAGTTTTCTGGAAGTGGATCCACTACATTGAATCAATAGCTGCATGTACTGTAAGTAAAGGTAGTTAACTGCGTCGTACCAAAAACTTTTGCTCGTCAGAGACCATCTTACACATCTACAAATCTACCATTCGTCCATGAATTGAATACTCATTGCCATATCTAGTTTGGAGCTCCTGCTGTTTATCTTAAGGTTCTTGGCAAAATCCAAGGGAGGGTTTGCAATATAATCGATCTTAACTTGTAATCTTTACTTCAATCACTTTCTCACAGACGTGATGTGGCTTCCCACTGTATTTCTACAAATATGTTCATAGTAACTGCTCTGACGAGCTTTTAAACATCTGTGCTCCGACTACATAAATTTAAGCCTGCTACTAGATTGGCATCTAGGTCCCACACTTTTACACTTGAAATAGTTAAATGTAACTGCCACTTCTACTCCAAAAGTTTCTTTTCTCACACTTCCTTACAGTAGAATTCCCTTCCTCTTACTTGCTTCCTTGATAAATACAATCGTCAAAAATTTAAATTCAATGTCAATCACTATCTTCTGTTGTCTTGATACCCAATCATCTTTATCCTTTCTTCAACCCCCCCTATATATTGTCTTCTCACTTTCACTCTCTGTGTACTAGTGGCACTCGCGCATTGCTTGGGGTGAAATGCTTAAAAATGTAGATAGACTTAAAATATATTTTATTCTTTTAATTGCCAAACAGTTTCGACTAATCTTGCATTCTTAATTAAAATTTACAAAGTTAAATAAAATTTGCTTATTTGGAAACATTTCAAATTTATGTTTCTGAAGCAATATACCAACTAGTTTACAGGAAATAAGGTATTAAGCGCGTGCGCGCTCTCTCTCTCACGCGCGCGAGTGTGTGTATACACACACACACACGTTTTACCATCGATCTGTATATTCTGCTGTACAAGAATACACATATATTTTATTTCTTCAAATACGCATGAATACATAAACAAAACTCTTTCTTGCATGGCCGTTCAAATATATCATTGGACGAGTTAATTATATATACAAGGAGGTTCTGGAAAATTCTCGGCCCGACTCACTCCCCAAAATCTCACCAAAGGAGTAAAAAGAATTCTTGTTACGCAAGGGCGGATCGAGACGGAATATATAGACCGTTGGTAAAACACAGAAAAATCTGTCGATCATGTCAAGCAACAAAAATGGTAAAATAATGATTTCAGACCTGGACTTACTTCATACATTTCTATAAATCTCTCCGACCTATACAATGTTGCGATAAAATCTTGAAACCCCTAAAAGCAATTTATCGAATGATCAATACACAGTCTACAGTTTTTATTACTCGACATTCTACTCGACTGCAGCGCCGTACGTAAAATACGTTATGACTTATGCCCGCTTCCCTTCCAGCTGGTCTCGAAGAAGTTTCGATTCATAAAAAACATATTTGATTGAAGTGCTTTGTATTGAAGGGTTATTATATTTATGAAGTACTGTGTGATGGCTCGAAGGCAGATCTCAGTTGGAAACGAAACGATTTACAAGTCAATCCCACGTGTAAAAAGAATTACTCCGTCAAACGGCCTGGTCAATTTTATTAGAAATTAAAGAGCTCTCTATACCATTGAATTTATAAGGTAAATATCTTATTGTTTCGAATGTACATGCCAGTATATAGCCACTAAATATACGGAAAGCAGTTATCTATCGACAATGGGGGTGTAGAAACTATTTAAGCTACTCTGACCGTATTTATAAGAAAGTAGATTGCAATGCTACTCATTTGCTTCTGAATTTCTATTTATCTTCGTGGCATACCAGGAACGGTAAGGAAGAATATAGAACGAATCAAAAAGAGTATATTTTCCAAAATATATAGTCTTTTGCCAAATTAAGACTAATGCAACATTTTTCTCTGTAGATGATATTAGCTCATAATAAACAATCAGTAAATATAATTTTGATGTTTAAACATGTGAACATTATGAATTCTAATGATTCTACTTAAGACTTGAAAAAGTATTGTATAATACTTAAGCATTATCAGAGGAAGACCAAGAGATAATGGCCGAAACTTTCAGCCAAAAAATAAAAATACACCCTTGAATAATTCGTGAAATAAAAAAAAGAATTCATTTCGAATTTTTATACAGAATTTATACTTATTCCATAAATAAATTTAACTACTTTTTTCTCCGTTCCGATATGAAAGCAGTATAATTTAAATATAGCTGATCGTGGTCTAAAAAAAGATTTCAAATTAACAATCTTTGTCCCTCTTTTTCAGTCTCTCTACACACACACACACACACACACACACACACACACACACACACACACACACACACACATATATATATATATATATATATATATATATAGTTTATGCAAAACTAGGTAATCCGTATGGGTAGACCCAAGGAGGATGATATCCGGAGAGCTCAATGTAAATTCAGAGCAAATATGTTTGAATAAAAACAGACCACTTTAAGGTTCCATTTAATTAAAGGGCTCTGGATCATCAGACTTTACTTCCAAAGGTTGAAATGAAAAATGAAAAGAAATTTACACATTTTTCACGGGCCGTATTAAGCTATTATTAAGATATTACCCTTTAATAATCATTATTGATGATAAAATTATTTAAATTGGAATAACATTTGATAATTATGTAGGTATCGAAAAACAGTCACGAGTTTAATTTATGAACAAAACTCAAACGAATAGATGTCAACTTAATAATCAACAAGAAAAAAGTTTAGGAAAATAAAAAAGATTACTAGATGTAAAATGAATTATTCTTTCAATGTACTGTCTATGAATTTTTTCCAATCGACTATTTCATAGAAAATACCCAAAACTCCAACAAACATCAAATTAAATTCTTCATAGATTTTTTAGACATTTAGATTTATATCAAACTTTAACCCCCAAATATACCCTTTAAAGTAATGCGAAATAACAGCGTCCAAGAAATTGAGTGAACCCTTCTCTCATGATCATGATTTATTTTATTGTATCTTCGTCCTTTTATGTCGGTTTTCTTCTTCACCCCTTACCCATCCATATCTAGAGATAACATACGTTAGTATGTTATCTCTAGATAGTTAAACGATGTCTGGCCCACACCAAGTGGGGTTAGGGATAAATAATTGAAATGGTACATCTAACTCACTCATGTCTACTCTCCCCACTCACTTCCTCACTTCGTTAATTTACATATGCTTAATACGGCCCGTCAAAAATGTGTAAATTTCTTTTCATTTTTCATTTCAACCTCTGATGATCCAGAGCCCTTTAAAAGGGCTGTGGTGAAATAATTTATTACATGGAACCTTAAAGTGGTCTGTTTTTATTCATATATATATATATATATATATATATATATATATATATATATATATATATATATATATATATATATATACATCTCTCTCTGTTTCTGTTTATCTGTCTTTCTAGCTATTTCTGGTCTGTGTTCGCGTGTTAGCTAAGAAATTTGATTGGTAGTGTTGGTTGATTTTACATTTCAATCTTTTTGGTCTTATTAAAATGCCCGTTATTGAAATGGGGCGTCCAGCGTGAATGGAACTTACTACTCATCGAACCAGACTAGCTTTGCTAAGCATTTTCCACGTCGAGGGACGATTTTGATCCCTTCTCTCTGTGTTGAAACTCAGGTAATATCAAAGTTGTCGAAAACTTATTTTTAATGCAGGTGCACCATTTCCTCCAAAGAAATTAGTTCAACAAAATTTACCTAATTTGAATTTTATTATTTTCAATTGTTACAATTAGTTCTTTCGTTTTATTTCAGTCACTTTTTATCGCAACTACCCAGGCCGTCATTCTACAGCTGTCAGTAAACAGCGCAGAGAGGAAATAAAATTCTTGTCACAGATGATAAAATCCACTTTGGCCATAAAAATGCAAAATCTACAATGCCTCTAATAAATAAAAGTCTTCTTATGGACATTTTTGGTAGCCTAGAACTTATTTCAAACAGCAACAGATATTAACCCAAGTCCATCACTGCAGTAAGTCTATTCTCTTCCACAATAAACATCGTCATAATTAATAATAATAAGTACGAGGTTACCAACTGAGGATCATAAATTGAGTTCGAATTCCTGCATGTATCAATTTTACACTAACGTCATTAGAAAAGAAATGTAAACTACTCTCTTGTATTCTGTCCCCTTGGATATTGAACATACTATCGTTATTGGGATGTTAAGATGAGAAAAAGACAAAATCGTGTGTGAATATATGAAGAATTTGTTTTGCTATATTTATCTTACCAGTGGCAACAAAATAGCAGTTATATCAATGACAATCCTGATAAATATAAGGTATTAAATAATAATTATAGTAAGCAGATCCAGATTTTTCTAAGTCGATGAAATACATTCGTTCGAGATTCATGATTATTAAATTGGCAGCATTTTATCGTCTTGTTTTTTGTTTATATGCAAACAACGTTGAATGTAGGAGCAGAAAAATTGCCAAATGATTAATTTGCAGTAAATATATTGATTTTTACCTATTTCCATTAAAATATTGATCATATATTTAAATTCTAAATATTAAACAAAGGTACCGTCTGTAATTTGTCTTTTGAGGAAATAATTCCCTCGGCTGGTTTTCCCCAGATTAAACAAACACGGCTTGTTTACGGAATGCATATACGTATGCATGGAACTCTAATAACTTCTAAGTCCCTCTCTCTAAGTCTCTCTCTCTCTCTCTCTCTATCTATCTATCTATCTATCTATATATATATATATATATATATATATATATATATATATATATATATATATTTATCTACAGTAGAGAAGATAAAGTAGTTTACTGCGTTTACTTTATCTGCAAATATAGAATATTTATCTCAAAGTTACACCACATATTCATTTTATCTTTACAATAGTAAATATCACCAAAACTTAACCCTATGTAAATAAAATTATTTATTCAATACCAATTGATAAAAGGTGTAATCGAATAACACAAGAAAATGTCCATTTCTTTGTCGTCAGTTTTAAATAGTTGTAGGTTATTCTAGAACTCATGTATTCATCAGATGAAAGTATGGTGTATCAGTTGACCCCTAACCGATGTGCCACTGTAATGTCGAAGTTAGTTTTTATTGTAAACGTTTTTGCGCAATCGTTAAAGAGATACAATTTTATCCGTGCGTTGTTGCTCACAGAGTTTGCAAGGATAAGGAACGTGGAATTAATATACATTCTGGCCAAAGTGTAAAGGCGCACCTAAACATTATTTGTAAAGCATTGGTGGAAGATATTCAAGCAACATGGACAACAGTTACATCACAAACTGTCGGCAATAAAGTCTGTGAACCTATATTGTGATCTTGTATTTTCGCCCATGAAGAAATCACACAGTGCCTCTGAATGGAAGAATGAACAGAACCATATACTGCGATATACTGAACAAGTACCTTGTTACATCGGGGCCGGTGTGTTAAAAAGAATATTGGAATATGGATAAAGGGTAACGATAGATGGAACAGGATTATGAGATTAGATAGAGACAGGATTATGAGATTAGATAGAGACAGGATTCTGATCCGACACTTCTTACAATCTGATCAAATGAAGAAACATGAGAAATTTAGAGGATAGATTTAGTGGGAGAAGCGATGGATTCGTGATTCTCCCAAGGAAATTGCTATGAAACCTGAACGTAGAAGACTAGGCTAGAATTTGAATTCAGATTGCCGATTCCACTTACCTCGCTACACTCTCTATAAACTGCTTACAAATGTATAGGATTAAAACAAAGGTTTCTAGCGTTTTTAAGTGAATTTCAAGACAATATTTAGATACTTGTACACCTACCTACATAACATTTTGTTCCACTTACACCATCTTTCAGGCAACTTCATGATTCCATCCTCTCCGTCTAAGTAGTTTTTAGTTCTTCTCATTAAGATAATTTTGGAGGTATCGAAGGAAAGATGATAACAGCTGGCGTAGTAGGACATACCAACTAACTGATCGTTATTTTTTAAAATGTATCGATTTATTGCGTTTCAGTCGAAAATCGCTGCTGCTAATGCGATTCATTAATATTTTTTTTTCTATTAAATCGTGAGGAACCTAAAACATCGTAGCGATTCATGTATCCAAATGATTCTAGTTTTTACAACATCTACGAGATATGTTAAGTATCTTTGCGTATTCCCGTGTCGTCTGGTTATTTTTAACAACTGCAATGCCCGCTGAACCGGTCTTAGTCTTCCACTTGTGAATCCAGCAAACCTGAACTGTTTGTTCATTTTTTTTTCTTTTCCAGGACATCAATTGACGGTAATGCAACTCATCTATTTTCACTTTTGAGGTAAAAACATTTTAATTATGCAAACCACCCATTAATCCTATTGATAGAAGCGCTGAAATGTACCGTATTAAAATATCTATAATTGTTAGAAATCACGTGTTCAAACGCCACCTATGGAAAAGCACTACAGACTTTTGTTCCAACCCAATACACTGCATGTTTATTACACTTCGAAAATGTCTCTTTCTTTCTTTATATATATGTGTGTGTTTGTGTGTGTGTGCATAAAAATCGTCACATAAGTCTCTTGAATTCTTCCCAATTTTTTGTCTCGCTTCTGTACGTCAACATTTACACGGGTCAATGAGTTTACGTAGAAACACCCGATTGCCCATAATGACATGCATTGCGATTTGGGCCAAATGTCCACGAGATCACACATAAAATATATAAAACAAATGTTTTCATGGTTCGGACTTCGCAACAGGTTCTTGTATGAAGAAATAGATATTTCCTCTTGGTCCAACACCGAAGTTGAATCTTGAAAAATATTGAGGACAGTTGAGGATTGATTTGTTTAGAATATAGTTTAATAGCCATTCAAAAATATAAACAATTTGAGAATTGCAATCAAAATTTATTAATATTATGTTATATAATGAGGCTAAGCGAAACGTAAACAAAGCAATTCCTAAAGAGTTCATGGATTTATTTTTAATCCGACATTATTACTTAAAACGATATTTTTAGTGGATACCTGTGTTTGAAACAGTCGGCTCATTTTTCTTGTTTTATCATAAACAGTTAGTATTATGTGTACCGACCTGTGTTCTCTAAAAAACTTAAATAAAATAAGCGCTAAGAGTATTTTTTAAAAAACGCGGCGCCTGGTCATTCGCTAAAATAACGTTTGAATTAATAAAAATCGTGCTATTTACTATTAATTCATAATATTACATTGTTTATTCTTAAGAACGTTAGCTTAGAGTTATCTCCAATTTGGAAAAGTTGTTTATCCACTGTCTGAAGAAGAATATTTCCCAAGTAAATTGAAGGCGTCGGTTATATGACTCGTTTACAAGAATGTACTCATTCCCGTTGTAATATCGTCATACCAAGCTCCTTTGTCCATCAGCAAATTCTTCCAGTCTGTTATCAACAAATAGGTTCCTGAACACCTCAACAAAATCAACCCCACCTGGCCAACAAACAGTATGTTATATGTTCTGCATCAGTTCAGGATATTAGCGATCAGAATCTGTGAGAGTTAAGTTTCTCGATCGCCCTTCTGAGCTCTGGCGAGTTCTTTTAAGTCATTAGCTCATAATCTTATAGCCAATAACCGCCTTACTACACCAACAGGGTTGAATTCCTATTAGATAAGAATCGAGGAGTAGTAATGATCTATCCGTCATACACCCTTTTAATCTCCATTTCCTTCTCCTTTGTCTTACGTTCATATCACACACTTAATTCAGTAACCTTCTACCTTGGGTGACTCCCGGCTCTTGTTTTGGGGGAACATTAGTAAAAAGAAAAATGGGAAAATTGGTTTAATTGCAGTAACTACAATGATGTAATTGTTGTATGACTATGTTTTTTTTCATTTGATTTTGTTTACCTTTATTGCGATTTTCATGTGTTTTTTAGTATGACATGTGACATGAATCAGAAATCAACCAATGCTTTTAGCCAGCGACACATAGCCAAGTGGCTAAAAGCTTTGGTTGAGTGATCCAAAAGTGACTTGACCCAAAGAGTTGTGAGTTCAATACCTGATTACAGCAGAGGGAACAACAAATTGGAGAGTTATCAAAAAACCGAAACTGAGATATCCGAAGGCATGGCACTTGGAATTTGCACAATTTACCCCCGTAGACTAAATAAAGGGCTCGGTTCGAAATTACAACAAATGTCACCTGAAGAAGGCTGGAGTATTCAACGGCCGAAACATCCTGAATATGGCAATAACGACGAGTCAGAACAATGGAAATAGTTTAAATAGAACATAACGATTAACATTGCTTTGAATTTTTTAAAGATCAAATTTGACTGGAAAGCAAGAAGCTGGAAGGATGTTCCAACAGGGAGAAATATGAAAGAAGAAACTCTTACCATATAACTTGGGGTTACATCTAGCCATTTCAACTCTAAAATTATGAGACTTTGCCGCAAATCGAGCACTACGGTTAAATAACAAAATTTAGGTACCAAAGAGAAAATATCACCAGAATAATTACCATGAAAATATTCATAGAAGAAGCACAGGAAGCTGCATGACAGTGGTGGGGAAAGTGACTGAAGCCAAGATTGCAGACTCTTCTTTATATTTTATCCAGAGTTTCTAAATACATAGAAGCGCCAAGCTAGATGTGGCAGCAATATTCAATACATTGACAAATAGTAAACATATGGTATTTAGGATAAAAATAAGTCCATCATCTCTGTAAAGACCTACTTGATTAGGATCAATAGTTCTACTAATAGTGTCTAATATATAGATAACTACTAAATCAGCAATTTTAGGGGAGTCATATGCTCCCATAGGAACATTAAAGTTATAATTAAGACTTCTAACTCAAATTTTAAGTTCCTTAAAATTTTCTTTATTTATCTTTTAATTTATTTAATTAACTTATTTAATTATTTTATTAATTAATATTTTATGTACATTTTTATGTATTTTTATACATTTTAATTTTTATTTATTATTTTTTTAACTTCATTTTATTGATGTAAAATATTACTATTATTAATTTGAATGATTATAATGCGATGATGCTTGTTTTGCTGTCGGAAATATCAGACAATTCAATGTATCTATTTTAAGTGTGATCACTCCCTTTCTCGTCCTGTATTTTAACTTGTTCAGTCCTTAAAGGAAAACAATCATTTCTAGGTCACCCTATTGGCTCATGTTTAATTCTTTCTACTTTCCTTTCTTTTCTTTCCCCCGCTCTCTCACACTGTTCTTCTCTCTCCCTTCCTCCTCTCTTCCCCTTCTCTTTCTCTTCCCCGCCCATTTTTTAAAACCTTATATTAAAATTTTTCTTTTTCTTTCTTCCTCTTTAATATAATTTTTTTCTTTACTTTTTTCTTTTTTCTTCTCCCTTTTTCTTTCGTCTGGCTAAATTGACTCCATTTATTAAAAAACATCGGGCTGAAGAAATATTTGTATATACATGAAATAAATTATAACCGAATTGATTTTTAAGGATCATCTGTACTCATTATATATATATATATATATATATATATATATATATATATATATATATATATATATATATATATATATATACACGAGTGTGGATCAGCAAATTTGTTGTCGGACACGTAGCTATCAGCTGAATATTGATTGACAATTTTCACTGTATAATGTTTCACGTATGTTAGTTATATTCTAAACTGAATCGAGTGTATTAATATGGACGGAGTTTGTTTAAAAATAAATATTTGTGTAAAATAAATGCGTTTTTGCCATTAACTACGAAGCTATTGCTTTAAGTATATATGAGAGTTTGCTTGATAATTCTCACTTATTTCCCATAATTTTTTTCCACAAACTTTCTGATGCATGGTAACTGTCAAAGTCACCATAGAGAGAGAGAGAGAGAGAGAGAGAGAGAGAGAGAGAGAGAGAGAGAGAGAGTATAAGAGGAAATTAATGAGTAAGCGAGAGAGTATAAGAGGAAATTAATGAGTAAGCGAGAGAGTATAAGAACAGCGATGGCGGACAGGGGGGGTTGAAATAATTATCTATTTTTACGTATTCACATGTGCGTGATGCATCGCTATTATATATGCTTTATAACATATACGCTGTTTCTGTTCCTATAGTTTATACATATACATATGTTATTTATACATATGTACGTGTGACTGTACAGTCACAAGCATGAACACATATCAAATAGAAGATCGCATGCACCTTTACATCCATATTCAAGCATAATTACATATGTATATCGATATATTAATGCATTATTTTCTGTATATAAAAACACGAGATTATATATATAGACACACACACCCACACGACAATGTTTATATAAAGATGATTGATTTTTTTTTATCATAGAATACCCAAGGGTGGTAGCTAATTAGCCCCTTAAACGCTCCACCTCCCCCAAGACAACTTATCATCCGACTCTTGTCCTAAGAATTACGATTGAATTACATTTTTTTGTGAGACACTCTACCCTGCAGGGGCCGATAACAGCAGGTTATCCCGATTGATTGGCCTGAATTCTGTATCGCTTGAAGCTCTGATTATATAACAACTTGGATGCAGACTGAAAAAATCGATGACATATCAACTGCAACATATCCACATGCATACACATTTATATAAACGCTTGTTTAAAGAACAGCTTAAAGAGTTCTTTACTTAGCTTGGCATAAGTTTGATACACGGCATGAGTATCTGGTTCCAAGTAAGGACTGAACTTACTATGTAGTCCTAATGATCTGAGTGACCAGCTAACCATTATCCAACACTGATCAAATATATATAGAGACATATTCTCATTCATATGCTAATAAGATAGTATATTAGGGTAGATAGTAAAAAGAATGTTACTGCTGCAAACCAATCTTTAAAGAAGACCCCCCACATTATATCAGGTATCTCGTGTTGTACCTTTCGCAAGAATAAGGTGCTTTTCAGAGTAAGACTACATTCTTTTAACAATGTCTTATCTTTTAGTCTTTACTTTAAGTATCTGGATACGTGTTTTTTTTTTTTTTTTTTTTTTTTTTTTTTTTAGTGAAAGTTGTTGCTAGCAGATCATTCGCTACCGAATACAACGATTTCGTTTGTATTGTCTTGGTTAGATTGTTTTCAGAACGTGTTATAAAAAATGACGGTCTAACTCAGGTACCCTAGAATGTCCACACGAATAAACCTTTTCAGTGATAAGCCACTAGTCTTATTATGAATAAATCAAAAGTAATGTTCATTTGCAATGTTTTGGAAAATATCATAACATTAAAAAATGAAGAACAAGAAGTCCAAGAATTACTAATAATTAATGTTAGGTAATAACATTAAAGAAACAACATGAAAATGAAAAAAAAAATTATAACGATAATGAAAATGGTTGAAGTGTACAGTGTGTGTTTATTGCTAGCTATGGCGTAGGATTAGATTAAAGATAAAAGTTAAAATAAGTTTTATGTTAAGATATGACAAAGAATAACGCAGTTACGTTTGTCATTTTGTCCCGCAGTAGACGAAGGTTACAATATCTCACCTATTATTCTCTTCTTGTCTCTCTCCCCTTTTAAGGTTTCATTTCTTTTCAGATTTACTTGTAGTTTGTTGAAACAGTGAAATCCGCTTTCGAACATTATTTTCTTCTTTTTGATTCCCATATCCGGTCTTCTGGCCTGAATTCGGTGTTCTGTTTTTATTTCAAAGTACAAGGGTATATATGTATTTGATTCGTGCTGCAACCTAGGGAAGATTACTGAATAGAATAATCAAAACGAAGGTTGGTAATGAACGATAATACTTAGGACACGTACAATACATAAGATTCGCTAGCGGCGCGTAGCAGTAGTAGTCAACTGCTAGAATTGAGTCAAGTGAATTCCACAATGAATCTCTAACTACAAACCAACATACAGTATTTACTACTGTATTTATGTGAATTAATGCATACCCATTATCGTCTGTAGGTATGCTACAACAATTCTTTAGGAAAGATTTTAGCCTGAACATTTACCATTGTTCTATATGGTCAAAATTTTGCCACTTCACAGATCATCTTCCATATATGCCTATTATTATAGTCTTTCTGGGCTAAATTATTCAATTCAGTTGCACAAATGACCTTGGGAAAGTAAATAATCTTTTTTCTTCTCCCTACAGCTATGGATTGAATAACTAAGTAAACTGGACCTTTTAGCCCTGGGCAGAAACTAGCTTAAGCTGAATTCAAAATTATGAAAAACGCAAAGAGAATCCACTCCAAATATCAAGCAGAAATGTAAATTCCCAGATAATCCAAGGAGTCTGTGGAGAGCCATGATATTTAAATCAACGAATCAAGTTTCATGACTAATTCCACACTTGTCGTTTTTCTGTGATTGATCTAATTTGAACCAAGATCTGAAGTGACATCAGCACAAACCAGGATTAACAGGACCAGATGTAATTCTAATACGCGGCAGCCTTAGGCGATTTTTAAATTAACAAAATTACACAAATAATAAATATACAACAATGATATGATAATGGAAGATATTAGTAGATGCATTTTGGGCTATCGTCTCTTTCTTGGACTTCTGCTCAGTCTTTGGTCCGTTTAGTGCCTGTTTTAGCTGCTGTTAGAAACCTTGCCTTTCTATGTCTTCTGTAGAAGAGTACAGAAGACATAACAAAGCAAATATCTTCACCGCATTGTTGACGCAACCATAAATACTATCTAGTCCTCTTCCATCTTTTAACATACAGCTTCTTGACAGTCTGCTATTTATTATCTTGTTGGGTGGTCCAGGTTTCTGAATACATTATTATTATTATTATTATTATTATTATTATTATTATTATCTACTTAGTATTTTCGCACCAATAGTATCTAATGACTTCCACTGCTGATCAAGCAGAGGAAGCATGTTTCTTCATAGTTTTGATTCTGAAGGTTTCAATTCTTTCTCGGGTTATTATTATACATAGAAAATCATCAGTATTATGACAACCCACTTTCTTAATGTCTTCCTCGATGCTATGCTCTAAAAAGTTACTATTCTTTCTCAGAAATGTAATTCTATAAGATTTTAAGGACGTTATAATCATTTCCAGTACGCCAAGGATTATTGGAATTACTGTTATTTTTATGATCCACAATTTCTTCAGTTGTAGGACGAGGTCTCAGCTTCCTTTTCATTACCCTTTATATAAGCTGGGATCAGCCGTTTTGTTCACTTTTGAAATGCTTTTCTTCTCCTTCTTCTTCTTTTTCTTCTTTTTTTCTTCTTCTTCTTGTTCTTGTTCTTATTCTTCTTATTATTATTCAATAATTAGAAGAAATGCAGAGACTGTACAGGTGAGGATTTTCTTTATTGTAATTATTATTTTTTGTTAGCCATGAGAGCGAAACAAATACGCTCGTCTTGATATTTACTTGTCACCGGCTCTAAGGCACACAGATGCGTATCACAGAATTCGATAAAAATATGAAAAATAATCATAAAGAAAACAAAGTAAGCAACACCTGAAAGAACACAAGAATGAAATGAAAGCATTTGCATATTTCCTTCGGTTTATTCTCTACCCACTCCGGATACGCACTTTTTACATTGGATAAAAGCTGTTCTAAATTTATAGCATAATCACAAAAAACCCACTTTCATACAGAAAGAATTAACAAAAACAATTTAATAAGAAGAAACGAATAAAAATAAAGCGACAAGTTCCAGAGAGACAGTTATTGCTATTCTGCTGTTATAAATGACAATTCAGTTTGTATCGAAAAGGTTTTCGTTAACATTTTTTCGGATAACCAGTTATATTTGAGGAGGAAATTTACACTCAAATTAATCAAGAGAGTGAATATTTTACAGACATAGACTATGGAATTTTCAATGATCCTGTGAAACATCGCACTTAAAAATTTACTTGAGAAATTAAATTCGTTCAGATCTAATGAGGTCCAAGACATTTAACTATTAAATATTTCACTGCTTCACGGGGAAAATATTTATTTGTTCGTTTAAAATTAAATCATAAGAAGAAACGTTTATAAGTTTACCTGAGTTTAAGGTGCGCTGAAAACTAAATAAGAAACAAAAGGAAAGATCGATATGAAAAGACCGTGATAAATAAAAAAGTGGACCGACAAAGAGAGACTAAAAGATAGACATATGTTAATTGATAGATATAAAAGACAAATTGAAAGACTGAATGACCAATAAATTGATAAATCTCTAATGCGAACCGAAAGACAGATATCAATTTTTATATTAATAGATACGATGTCTAACAAGCCAAACAGACAGAGATAAGTATATAAAAAGTTAGCCGAATAGATATATGCATATACGTTGGTGCGCATATAAACCATATGAAGTAGCTTTTTTATAGACCGACTAGATTAACAGCTGATGTTCTAAAAAGCTGTCATGAAAAGTCTTAGGGTTCATTGCCCACTCCACCTGTATATGGTGGGCGGATAAAAAGCACTTACGCAATGGTAACGCTTGTATGCCGGAAAAAACAGGTAACCGCCACCCATTTTTTTTTTAGATGATTACCAGCGGCGTTAACTACGAAAACGCAACGAGTTGGGACCGAATACAAAGTTAATGGTGCGGAGAACGCTATAAAGATAATAATGGCTGTAAAGCTGGAGATGCAGGAGAAGAAAGAACAAGAGTATGACTGTGATTATAGAAGCAATAATAAAAAATAAGTCAAAAGAAGGAAAGTATAACTGTGATAAGTGAACAATTAATATTAATATAATCATTAATATATATATATATATATATATATATATATATATATATATATATATATATATCAGCAGGTTGGCCCGATAGTCATTTTACAACAACTACAATACGATATCTGTCCTTTTTTGTAATTAATAATCACTAACGATATTGAAAAATCTAGCGAAAAGTTTGGATGTATTGGAAATTTAAATAAGAGCCGACGCCATTCAAGCAACCCACGCTATAGAAAATAAGCTAGAATACCGATATAAATGCTGGAGTATTGAGACTTGCTGCCACTCAAAGCTCACACTATAAAGCCTCAATAAAAATGAGACTATCAAGACAAAGACGGTATTAGAATTGAGTGATAAATATGCTGGAATGTTATTGTCATTTAATTTCCGCTAGACATTTGATAGTAACATGCAAATAAAATAATAATAATAATAATAATAATAATAGATAAATAAAATGATCCTGGAAAATTGCAGGAGACGACGCAGAAATCTTAGTGCAGCATGGATTGATTATCGTAAAGCCTTTGATAGTGTTCCACATTCTTGGATACTTAAGACTTTGGAAATGTAGAAAGTCTCCCCTGTGGTATTAAATTTCCTTAAGCACAGCATGGGAATTTGAACACCAAACTATACCTTAGTCACACCGGGGGCACTGCCATATCCAACGGTCTGAATATCCGACGTGGAATCTTTCAAGGAGACTCTCTGTCATCCCTTCTGTTTTGTTTATCCTTAATCCATCTTACGCATGAACTGAACAACAGTAGCTATGGTTACAAAACAAATAAGAAAATATTCAATCACCTACATGGATGATCTCAAACTCTTTGCCAAAGACGACAATGAGTTGAAAGGCCTCCTCAATATTGTAAAATACTTCAGTGACGACATAGATATGGACTTCGGATTAGATAAATGTGCAAAAGTAACATTCAAGAAAGGTAGAATTACAGAAACATCCTTAATAGATTTAGATTTTGTCACAAAGATTAGGCAACTGGAGCATGATGAAGCTTATAAGTACCTAGGAATTAGCGAAGGAGATGGCATACAACACCCCCAAATGAAGGAAAAAAATAAGAAAAGAGTACTACAGGCGTTTACGTCTGGTACTGAATAGAGAGCTAAACTCAAAAAGCAGAACAACAGCCATAAAAACATTGGCTGTCCCTGTGGTGCAATACAGCTTTAATGTTCTTAACTGGACCATAGCTGAAATTAAGCGAATGGACGCCAAAACGAGAAAGCTTCTCATTTGCTACCGCATACATCATCCCAAAGCTGATGTTGATCGTCTGTTTGTGGCCAGATCCGAAGGAGGCAGAGGATTATTTCAACTAGAACTGTCCTACAAAACTACAACAATTGACCTCCAAAGATACTTGGAAACTACAGAAAACTGGATGATGGTAAGCGTCAAGGAACATGAAAGTAGTAAGCGTCTTTACTCCGTAATAAAAGAAGCCAACAAATTCAAAATTGAGTTTCAAATGGGTGTAGAGATGCATAGCACAATACACCGGCTGAAACTGCAAAATACTTAAAAAAGACAGCTAAGACGAATGCAACCGACCAGATACAGAAGAGATGGCAAGATAAACCGCTTCATGGCCAATACTCTGCCCTTACCAAACAAGCTGACGTAGACAAAACCCGTACCCATCAGTGGCTATGTAGTGCAGGGTTGAAAGCTGAAACTGAAGGTTTTATCCTTGCTGCACAGGACCAATGCTTGCTAACTAGGAATTATCAAGCACATATACTAAAATATTGTGTCAGCCCAAAATGCAGATTCTGTGATAAATATCCAGAAACGATTGATTATCTTGTATCAGGTTGCACGATATTGGCACCCACTGAATATAAAACCCGGCATGACAGAGTGGGCCAATATCTGGACTGGAAAATCTGAAACTTCTACGGGAAGGAAACTGAAAGAAAATGGTATGAACACCACCCAGACCCGGTTACGGAGATAGGACCTGTTACAATTCTATGGGATTACACAATACACGCTGACAGAACAATCAAAGCCAACCGCCCAAATATTGTTATTAAAGACCACAAACAAAAAAAAAAGCGCCTCCTTATTGATATGTCAGTCCCTGCTGACTGCAATGTATCTTTGATGATATTCAAAAAGCTGTCAAAATACAAGGACCTTGAAATAGAAATCTCAAAAATGTGGCATATGGGAACATCAACAATCCCTGTTGTAGTTGGAGCCCTAGGACTGGTTGGAAAAGATTGCAGTAGACTAATTGAAGGGATTCCTGGAAGTCTATGCCTCAAGGAGATACAAAAAATTGTTCTGACAAGTACAGCCCACACTTTACGAAGGGCTCTATCTATGTAATTTTTTTTTTCAGTGGAAAGTCTCATGATGCCATTTCTAACCTTAGGTCCCTGGGCGGGACCCGGAAAGAAATGTGTAAACGTCAGAAATCAAAGAAAATAACAATAATAATAATAGAGCTTTATCGATGTAAAATGTGCGCTATCTAGGGTTTTGTTTTGTTTATTTTCAAAAATAATCAGTGATGCTGTGATTTCTGACCTTAGGTTTCTGGTTGAGACCCGGAAGGAAATGTGCAGACAACAGAAACACAAAGAAACAAGAATATCATTATTTAAAAATGAAGAGATTGTTTTATAAAGTGGCAGGAAAGCAAACTTCAAATGAAGAGTTAACCATCGAACCGAAACCGGAAACGGAACATTTACAGTGTCAAAATTCCTCATAATAATAATGTGGTGTTATTAATAATTATGTAGGTGTGACGAAGAGAACAAATGAGAATCGTTGTTATAATAATATTATATAATAGAAATAAGATGACGATAGAAAAGGGCTTCCTGCGATAAGGATATCATCTAAACGTCTTATTTTATTTCTTTTTATTTGAACCACATGTGTTGCTAATAGGGAACGATGAGGCCTCTCATATGATGGAGACAGTATAGTCTACCGTGAGGGGGATTTTATTATAATAATAATAATAATAATAATAATAATAATAATAATAATAATTAGAACTGCTAGGAAGGAAAAACTGAGGAAAATAAAATGAAAGACGTATGATAGCACTTGGGAAAATGATGGCAATGAATGACCAGTATTATTATTTTTATTAATCAAACCCCAATGCAATCATCCAACAACTTCGATACATAGATGTGACAGTATTTAGCCACAGACACATTTCCGTCACTGTTTCCACGATCAGAAGATGAAGAATGAAAAGTCAAATACAGAATCGAAGTTTCATTGAAAAGAAGGAATATTGATTTTCTTAAAAAGTTGAAGTATATATTATATATGTGTGTATGAATAAGACACATCAGCATAGAAGTAAAGAAATGTATAAGTTGACCACTAATATTTCGCCTAAAAAAACTGGGCTTTAAAATACGATGTATACTCGAATATATATATATATATATATATATATATATATATATATATATATATATATATATAATATTCGCATAATAAGTGTAGCTATAATACATATATATGAATCAAATTAAAGAAAGTATTGACTTAGTACAATTCAAAAAGCGATACTATTTTTTTAATTTCTGTTACGATTTAATCATGACAATTGGAGGAAGATGAGAGAAAGAGGAAGGCTGAAATAGACTCTGTTTTATTTTATTAATGAGTAAATATTGTGACCGCCTAGTGAGTATGCATAAGTTTACTTCAACATCATTTATGATGTGACAAAGTTCATTACTGCCGGGGAAATAGGTATCAAATGCTAATTAATGTCTCTCCACTATTACACGTCAAATTTTTCTTATGCGCTGTTATGGAGACGTACACAAATAGAAAACACACAGACACAGACACACACACACAAACCAGGAAAAGAGATAAGAAAAATATATGAACAAGTACAAAGTGAAAGAACGAGAGAGAAGGCGTGAAAGAGATATAGAAGGATCGGGAGAAAACGACAAAGAAAGAGATTTTTTTTTAAGTATTTAGCAGTTTCGATGTATAAAGCAGCAACCAAAGTCAACCTTGAAGCCCATTAACACTTCTTCCAAGTCTAACAGTTGGTTTTTCGTTACCATAGAAAACCATAGAAAGCAAAATAACAGAGACTTCAAAGACGCCATTAATATTGCTACTTCTACTGACTATTAAATTATTAGCAACTTTTAATTTTGTTTTAATTGTAGAAAACTAATTAAGGCATTTATGGGAATATTTACATTATTAATGTGCCGAATATTTCTCCTAATGTGTCTAAAATTACCTTACATTATACCAAGTCTTATGACTTTTACCGTTTTTTCAAAGTTCTAAATTCTTAGACAAGTGACTGAACTTCTACAAACCATTTCTATAATTAAAAATTATAATTACAGAACGTTCGCAAAGTGTACAAAGACACAGATCTCTAAGACAAAATTAAGAACAGTGTCAATGAAATTACGGCAAAGTTATAATTACAGCAAAATTGTGAAATATATGCTCTATGATCTGAAACTAATTTTTGAAGTCGTTTATAATTCGACTTTGTTAGATTTCACCGGAAACAAACTAAGAACAGCCGGAAATAGCATTTCAAATTCAGTTTTGTCGTTAAGTTAACGTCGACCACAGTAAGATTTTCTCTTCAGAATGATATACAATTTTTTTAAGATCTAAAGAACAAGCCATCCATTTCAAATCCGCTTTATTCAGATATTCAAAAATCTTCACTTGAGATGGTCTGCATCGGAGTCACCTAGGATCTTCAATGAACTTTTTCGCAGTTCCGAGGTGCCTACCGATTATTTTTGCAAATTAAAAGCATTTTAAAATTTTACAATCTCTGAAGTTATTAAACATTTTTGTCACTAGTTAAATCCTCCTTATAATCTATTTTAACGCTTCAACTTTGTTGCGTGGCTATAAATTTGAGAATTATAATCCAGAAAATTTCATGGAAATGTCTGCCGTTTGTTTACATCTGCAGAACGAACCCGATTTTCATAACTTCTCAAATAGAACTTGTCATCATTCTGAAAGTAAATCTAGATATCATTTAGTATTTATTTTAAATTTTATATATCATTAAAATATGAAACAAGCAATAATGTGAAACGCTGTTGTTGCTATCGTTGTTGTCTTCTCTCTTTTGACATTCAAATTTCCCGGCCTATATCATTCCTTAAAAGACGATGTAAAGAGGGAAAAAGAGAAAGATGTGAAATAACAATGTGATAATGATACTCATGACAAAATCCTTGGATCAATAAGTTCAACATTTGAAATTTGGGCCTTTACTTGGTCTCGAATACAGACCGGGGGGAAATGCGCAACAATCATATATATTATGTTGGTTGATTTACGTTCTGATATTAATGTTTTAAGATATATCCGATCAACAAGATTCTGTATTGATCTAAAATTTTACGTTGAATTTGACTGACATCCTGAGACTATGAAATCATGCAAGTTCCTATGCTTCCTCTCATTTTGGATAATCTTGACAGATTTGAAGCCAATAACTCATCACAACGAAATCATTTTGATTTAATATGCATTTACATTTTACTTTGATAAATCTCATTAGGAACGCAAAAGTATAAGCCTAGAATTGCTTCCATACTTGACAGGAAATACAGCTCTTAATCTTAATCTTAATCTTAATCTTGTTATCCAAGTTGAAAAACTTTTGGCAGGTCGTTTAAATAGAAATTATTGCCATAAAGTTAGACTATTCGCATACGGAGTTAATCTTCTTCGTTTATATTTCATCTACTTACAACGAAAATAATTTACTCAGTACCAAACTAATCTCGTTCAACTGACACGTTTCACTTTTCTTGAAATCCCAATCGCTTATTGCATGGAATAATCTACATTCAAATGCTGCTAAAGCACTTTATGTCAATAAATACGTCTTAGTCATAGGAAAATCTTAGATAAACCCCAAGATTTTTATCCTTGTTGAATGAATCGTTACGTTTTCGACAAAAAATTCCTTTTCTTCTCGACAAATAAATCATCATTAGCATAATTTCATTTTTGAATCCTGTTTATTATTTTGATCATTTTATTTCCACTGGAAGGTTCTCCATCCTTTTAAGATGTATGTCACTTTTTTTCTTTTTTTTTTAAATATCCTTATTTTAAAAATAATCCAGGGCTGTAAATTATTTTTTCATCAGAAAAGTGTACGTGTGGGTTGTTTAAAAATAATTGTCTACAAGATAATTTAGTAAAATCAATTGATTATTATCAATTTTATTGAAGGAACAGTGAGTAGCATAAGAAAATTTGACATAGTGTGTAGCAATGTTTTCATATCTGTCTGCATATTGAAAATATTTATGTCTACTTACCTATCTTGTAGTCAAAAACAATCTTTTATCGTATACTCTATCTCCTGTTACTTTATTGCTCTTTCTCCTTAATGTTTTTCTCACATTCAGTAAGCTCTTGTCTCTTAGTGGCTTTATTGCCTTGCTTGGGGTGATATTATTAAAAAAAGATCTATACATGTATTCACGCATAAGACATTGTACTGTTTTTCGCTTCTTGAATTATCTACACTTGTCACTGGAGAAATACTCTACTGGCCCTCCTAATCAAAGTAATAATTTATTGTGTTTGCCTACACCATTGTTTGTCATTTAATAAATAGACATTATTATACGGTCGCCAACAACGAGATTATAAACTTTCATTTTTCATTAAAAGCCTTATCCTTAAAAAATAGCAGCTGATTTCTTACTCGATAATTTTGTTATCTATGCAATATATCTTCATTAATTGATTACTCTAAATCCCCAACTCCAACTCTAATTAGATTGAGTTCGAATTGGATGACCTGTCTGAAATTTAGAACTCCGAAAGTAATCTGGTTTACTTACTCATACAAATAAGTTCTCCTTTGTGCTTATACCATTTGTTTTTATTGCCAAACAATAGTAGATATAATCTTTTTCACAATTTACTATGAATAATGAACGCACGCAATAAATGCTTTGTTTTTATATTTTTAGGGGTGCATTTACAGAATATGCGATAAAATGCCGTTTCGTTATGTTTGAGAGATTTTCTTCTTTATGACATTAACTTTTTAATTCTGTTGCTATGGGATATTATTAATAGCGGCTTTTGTCGTTATTACTATTTATAATCTAAGAAAGAATATTGTAAAAACTTTATATCATATATATTTTCCCCTATATATGTTAATAATAATAATAATAATAATAATAATAATAATAATAATAATAATAATAATAATAAGAAGAAGAAGAAGAAGAAGAAGAAGAAGAGGAAGATGAAGAAGAAGAAACTGCATATTTATTATTTGCTATTTCATACCTCACTTAAAATAACAGTCATAGAAGAAAAAAAGGTACGTCTAACGTCTTTATCGCTGCTGCTTTTACTACAATGCAGTCTCTACTATTTCTGTTTTCCACTTAACGATAATATCGCATAATGGATATGCTGTTCATTCATTTTGAAGTCATTATCTGAAATTTATGAACGAAAATTTAGATCTTGTTAATGTAGCAATTTTCGTTTTCTTTTCGGTTGAGTTACAATACTAATGTTCATTGTTACAAAGAAAGAGTCATAAATGTTTCTACGAAAATTACTTCCTTTTCGAATCATACCAGAGGAAATAGAAAAATGATAAACTTATAAATTTGATAAAATCAACATATGAAAAAAACACATTAAGATCTGCTCATAGTGTACGTAAGCACACATACGTAGAAACGCCCTATTATGACTATAAAGGGAATATCTATAAACAAACTAATAGTGTTAGTGTGGACAGCCCTTTAGGTCGTGTCTTCATTAGAATTTTACACGGCACACGTTGAAAATAGCGTTTCAAAGCACAAAAACAAATCTGCAAAAGGTAAGTTGATGACATTTTTATATTAGAAAGCAATAATAAATAAATTAAAAACATCTGAGGATAATTGAAACAGTTTAAATCAAGTCCCAACCTTACCCTATTTGAGAACGGCAAAACATGTTGGCGGTCTTTTAAAGATGTCCCCAATATGGAATTACTAATACATCACTCCAGCACAACATAAAATTACTACTACTTCTACACAATACAATTTAGAACATAAACACATGAAAATATAGTAGCAACAACCCTCTTGAAAATGACGAATGAATTGGCCGACAGCGCCTGGGATAATAATATACTTTCTCTTTGTCCCAATAAAAGGAAAACTATAAAAACTTTAGAAAAACTGAGTAAAAAAACTTATTAAAAAATTCCTTCTCTCTCACATTTATATGTAAGATGTATGATGGCCAAATACACACACACACACACATATATATATATATATATATGTGTGTCTGTGCATGTGTGTGTACTCATAAGTATGTATCGAAATAAATTTAACCGCAACTTGTATCGCAATAATACCAAACATTAAGAGAAAATAACTTAAACGAAAAACTCTTGAGAGTTGATCTATAAAATCTTACCAAAATATAAATCTGTTCTCAGAATTTTTCAAATATCTTCTTTTATAAAAGAAATACACTTTTCACAAGCCAAATACATGACTATACATTTTTAAATTAAAAAGAAACCTGTTAAATTCAAAACCTTCCATTATTTAAAATATATAATACATAAATTAATTTCAATCTAAAATAATATGAATAATAATGACATTATGAAAAAGCAAATTTGACAACAGTAATATTTACTCACTTTTATTCATTAGGCATTAAAGTACACCACTTTTCATCATCCATAATTTACCTTGACTTTCAGTTAGCTTTATATTTGTTAAGTAAATCTCGCGTGTATTTGTCTTGTCTGACAGCGTTCGTTTATATAATTTTTGTGTGTCGTAATTCTAGTTGATCTATGCGGGATTTGATTAATAATGTGTGTGTGTCCCGTGAGCATTTTATTTCTGTTTGATAGTTTCCGTTTTTTGATTGGAGGGATGTTTCGTGTGGAAGTGAAAAAAATTAAATTACCCCGGTTGTGGCTGTGGGTATTCTGATCTTATATTCTTTAAGTATAGATTTTATGAATGTTGGTCATATAATAAAATGTGTTTGGCGTGTTTGTCAAATGTAAAATATTTATTAGGATTCGTTCTAAGTATTTTCTTCATAATGCAGTATGTTCTTGTCTCATGAGACAGCAAGTTTTAAATTGAAGTTTTGAACTGTTTTATGTGTTACAGCCGAGTTCAGAAGATTGCGCCAGAAATGCGGGCATTTAGGTTTCTGGAGTTTTCACCTACATGGCTCTTCTGGCATTGTAGGAATTTAATACTATAAATTTCGGCAGGTGATATGGTGATAGATCTGTTTCTTGTTGACTAGATCTCTGATTGCCTGGGAGGTGGTGGTTATAATCCTAATGTTGTGGATAACGAGTTGATTCTCAAATTTTGTTGATAGTGTTTTATGGGATTATAAATTTGGTGTTTTTCTTGTCGACATTTTTGGACTTGCAGATTTTGTATGCTCGTTTCCTAATATTAAGGATGAACTAATGTGGGTAGAGAAATACTATGGGGAGAGAAAAAATCTAGGGAGAGAAATAATATGGGGAGAGAATTGATATGGAAAGAGAATTAATATGGGGAAATAAAAATGTAGGGAGAGAAATAATATGGGGAGAAAAATGTGGGGAGAGAATTGATATGGAAAGAGAATTAATATGGGGAAATAAAAATGTAGGGAGAGAAATAATATGGGGAGAAAAATGTGGGGAGAGAAATAACATAGGGAGAGAATTAATATGGGGAGAGAAATAATGTGGGTAGAGAAATAACATGGGGAGAGGATTAATATGGGGAGGGAGATAATGTGGGTAGAGAAATAACATGGGGTGAGGATTAATATGGGGAGGGAAATAATGTGGGTAGAGAAATAACATGGGGAGAGGATTAATATGGGGAGGGAAATAATGTGGGTAGAGAAATAACATGGGGAGAGGATTAATATGGGGAGGGAAATAATGTGGGTAGAGAAATAACATGGGGAGAGGATTAATATGGGGAGGGAAATAATGTGGGTAGAGAAATAACATGGGGAGAGGATTAATATGGGGAGGGAAATAATGTGGGTAGAGAAATAACATGGGGAGAGGATTAATATGGGGAGGGAAATAATGTGGGTAGAGAAATAACATGGGGAGAGGATTAATATGGTGAGGGAAATAATGTGGGTAGAGAAATAACATGGGGAGAGGATTAATATGGGGAGGGAAATAATGTGGGTAGAGAAATAACATGGGGAGAGGATTAATATGGGGAGGGAAATAATGTGGGTAGAGAAATAACATGGGGAGAGGATTAATATGGGGAGGGAAATAATGTGGGTAGAGAAATAACATGGGGAGAGGATTAATATGGGGAGGGAAATAATATGGGGAGGGAAATAATATGGGGAGGGAAATAATATGCGGAGAGAGAAATAATGTGGGTAAAGAAATAATATGTTAAGAGAAATAATTTGCGGAGAGAAATAATGTGGGTCGTGCAAAAGTCAAAACGTTGTTTTAATGTATTTTTAATCTCCATCTAGCAGTTCTGGCTCTGATGCAAAAATCAAAAACGAAAAAAATATGATTAGTCGTGATTTTATTCTTTGTAGTGGGAATATAAAATAATGTTTCCGGTAAACTTTAAAATCTAATTTCTTTTTGTTTCTTATTAATAGGAAGTCGAGAAAAGGTAGACATTTGTATATTTCATGTTCTAACTTATGATGTTTAGTAGATTTTCAGTGTGATGATATATTAGAAGGGCGTCATCTATGTAACCGAGGTAAGTGGTGTTTTTAGGTGTGATGTGTTTAAATGGGCTAGTCTCTCGGAACAGACATATAATGTGTGCCGTGGTGGTGTTTGAGTGTGCGCGTGCGTGTGAGCGTTTATATATATATATGTAAATTTAAAAACCTCTCGTGATATGAATAAAAAATCTAGCAGAATTGTTTTTATTCTGCGTTATCTCAACGAATTCTTGTCATGTAGAAGTGTAAGGTAAAAAAGTGCCGCACAGGTTTTTGTTTGGCATCTTGTCTGATGTTTCATTCGAATGAACAGATACAGAACGATGTATGGGAATCTACTCGACTATTCATGGCAAGTAACAAGTAATACGGAAAATTAATATTTAGAGGGACATGACCACCTACTACCTAAAGGGACATATTTAAAAAATAACGTGATATACTTTTATGGTGTAGAAATTGTGAACCCGAATCATTTGAGTAATATTCACCTTGTACAAGGTTCATATGGATAGTGGGAGTAATATTCATCTTAATGGGTAGTTTATATGGATAGAAGTGGAAGATAACGGTTAACTCTAGTGGAGTAGAAAATATCCTTATTGTGCTAGTAACGTTGACAGCCATCTGGACTATCCGGGTTAATTTTTCTTTTTTTTTTTCTCATCAGAATTTTAACTCAATATCTGGCTATATGAGATGAGGTATCAGGATTACCTTTACATTATTCGGACTGTTATCCTCATCATTATTGCCATATTCACAACGTTTTTTTCAGCCGTTGTACGCTTCTTCGGGTAAATCGAATATCAAACCGAACCCTTTATTTAGCCGAGGTAGATTGTTCTAGTTCCACGTGCCATGCACCTTCCGGTTAGCTCAGTTATTTCCCTTTAGCACCACTCCCCAAATTTGTGGCCTGGTATTGAACTTACAACTCTTTGGGTCTAATCACTAACCAACGTCTTTATCCACCGAGCCAGTTGTCATTGAGGACATATGTATATGAATTTGTTGGGATTTATAAACTTAATGCCTCAGCCTTCATTTTTTACCAGTGCTCATATTGCAAATTTTCTGTTATTATTATATCATTTTTTATACCAGAGCTTATATTACAATTTTTGTTGTTATTCATTGCTTTTCTCTAGCACTCCTTATTACTGGTTCCCATATTGTATTCATATCTATACTTGGTAGGCTCAGGAGATTTTTGTGGCCTAGCATATGGGGGCCTTACTCAGAAGAGGTGTCTGCGAAGTGTTGAATCACTTTTGAAGATTGTTCTGATGCTATATGGACCACATATCTTTTGAATTTTCTCCGATAATCCCTTCAAATAGGGTAGGCACTATTTTCTGTGATGTTATCCCAGTTTGTTGGAGCTGCTACCATGTATCCAGAGTAGTTGTTACTTTGTAGTGTACTGTTTATACTGAGCATTTCTTGTTTGTAGATTTCTGAGTCGCCACTTATGACTTTTGCTCGATGTTATAATCAGCGAACGATCCCTTTCTTTAAACTGATGGTGGGTGTCGAAGTTGAGGTATTGTCCAGTGAATGTTGGCTTGCGGTATACGGATATCTTGAAACCCTGCTCTGTTCGCGATATGAGTACATCCAGGAAAGCAAGTTTGTTGTCGTTTTCTCGCTCCATTGTGAACTGTATCGATGAGCTTATTGAGTTCACAGGGTCCAGTAGTAGCTGGACGTCTTTCTGGTGTGGCTAGAGTATGAAGGTGTCATCTATGTATCAGCCATAGGGTTGGCTTTAGTGGTGTTGATTCTAATGCCATTTCCTCAAAGTATTCCATGTATAGGTTTGCCATTACTGGTGATAATGGCGAGTCCATTGCTAAGCCCTCATTCTGTCGATATATGTCTGATCCCATTCCGAAGTATGTTGTGTGCATACAGAAAGTAGCATCTCCTATCAGTTTATTTATTGGTATACTGGTCAGTTCTCTTAGGGAGTAGTTAGAGGTCAGTCCCTGACTACCGGGAGTACCGTGGGTACCTTGATGAACAAACTCACCACGTCTAGGCTCACCATCTGGTTGGATTGGTTGGGAGTATCTTTGATTATTCTCACGAAATGGGTGGAGTTTCGGATATACGATGGGAACTTTCCTATTAATGGGTCGATTATATCTACTAGGAAGCGACTCAGAGGGTGGCACACAGATCCTTGGCAGCTAACAATCGGCCTGAGCGGTATACCGTCTTTGTGTCTGCCTGTATGTCTTAGGTGCGAAGAGGTCCTTGTTCTTGATTGGTAAGTGAATATTACTGAAAAAAAAATATTCACGTGATGCAGAGTCGACAAACTGTGGCTGGTTATATTGGCATGTTGGAGAAAGTATGTTTATTGACTGAAGGCCATCGCCTGTATGGAAAATGACTGAATCTTTCAGCAAGACAACGCTGCAATCCATAATTCACACAGGACAAAGGAATCTGTCATTGTAAATAACGTGATTCTTTTGGACCATCTAGTGTGTTCCCCCGACCTGAACCCTATTGAAAGTGTTTGGGGTGGATGGTAAGGTATGGTATAGAAATGGACGTCAATTCCAAAAAGTAAGGCTATCTTCAGTACTTGAAATAATATTCCAGTCAGCCTTCTGTAGACGTTTATATCGACCATGCCAAAGCGAATTTTTTAACTTATTAACAATGGCGGACATGAAACTCACTACTTAGACGCCTTGTTGGGCATTTCCTTCTTAGTTTAGGACTTCTTTTATGTATGATCTTAAACTTTTGACTAGCTAGTCCAATTTTCCAGTTTTTTTTAATTTTTGCTATTAACTGCTAAAATGTTTTGAAGTCTTATTTTTTCCCCTTTCTTCTCTTCATTATTAAGCTCTACTAAAATACGTGCTTGAGTCTAACAACAAAAAAGTTATATTTATTCTTTATTTCCATTGGCTTTGAGAGCTTTACTGCATATGCGTGAACCGAAATTTGCGAGCTTATTGAAGTCGACATAGAGAGGACGCTGAGTTAGAATTTTGTAACCATCGAATTGGCGAATATCATTTTTGATTACTGGAAATCAGCACACGTGATAGTGTGAGAGTAAGAAGTTATGGATGTCGTGCAAATATTCATGGGATAGGTTCCTAGTATCGGCCACGTGCAGAAACTTGATGTGGGAAGTAATCAAAAGGCTTTTGTAGAGATGTTGAACAATGTCGACTCAGTAACTGACAACAACAACATCCTTATAGCTTTAGGCAAAGAACCTTGTGTGCGAATAGACCACGCTACTACATCCCATAAATGCTCGATTGGACAAATGTTAAGTAAATGTAGTGGCTACACCACTGGCCGCAAATATATTAAGTCCATGAATAGGTTACGAAGCAATTCACCGGTCAATATTTACAGTGGACCGAACCTGTCACATAAACACGCGCCTCATACGATTATGGAGACCACCGCACAATGTTGGCAACCTAGATTCATAACGTCAAGGGGTCTGCACCAGATCGAGAACCTACCATCAGTCCAAAACAAGTGGAATTTTGATTAAATCGGAACATGCTATGTATTACCAGGTCTCCGGTGATCAATTAGGTGAATGCAGTGTGTTCGGGTGTAGTAGTCTTAATAGGGCGGATCTTCTGCTGCCTTAACTCATGCAAGCCTAAAGAGTGTTGAACTCAATTAATGAATATATGTTTGTCAATCCTGCATTGAAAGTGGATGCAATTTCTGCTAGACGAATATCTGTTACCACAGATAATTCTAGTTAGAGGCTGTCCAAGGTGGTAGGTAATAAATCTTCATTAGGTATTTTCAGTACACACACGAAAATTGTATCCCACATTTCAGAAATGGAATTTTCCATCTATTTAGCACCGACGATGACACGTTTGAACGCTGACAATTCACATTACATTGTGGTTGTCTACTTTGACTTACCAGATGTCAAATCACACGTTAGATATAGGCATTTCCGTGGCACCACCTACCATTACCTGTATATGCTGCTATCGCATGACTTTTGGCACGTCTGAGTGTTACATACATACGTACATACATGCATATATATATATATATATATATGTATATATATATAGTGTGTGTGTTTGTGTGTGCGTAGAGAGAAAAATAATAGAATTAAGAGTAGATACACAATTTTGTGATCTAGAAGTTGGTATAATTAAATATAGAGAAGAGAGCTCAATAAGTCCGTAGCATGACTCGTAGTTATAATTTTGATTACTGTATAAAGCAAGGCATATGTGATTTATATTCATAGCCGTAATAATGCAGTAAATTCATTATCTATTATGTAAATTAAATGCATTTTTATCATCAATCCAAATTTACTGATGTACCTTCATATATGCGCACGTGTCTTTATATATATATATATATATATTATAATAATATTTTTTGTTTAAAAATATGATTCCTTCGCTACATAAGAGTTCTCATGTTTCAAAAACGTGAGCCGAAATCATCCAAATAATTAATAAAATTAAGTTGGATTGAGGTGTTTAGTCACGTTTCATCTTCAAGCGAAATTTTAGGAATAAGCTATCTCTCGGTTTGCGTGTATTTTTACAGAATTTGTTATTGTGGGAGTGGCTATACTATTTTCATTCTTTAAGTGGTCAGGGAGTTAATTCTTATCAGTAGATTCATCATCCTCTGAGAGGTTTTGCTAAGGTTGGGTAGGGTATCCATTTCAAAGGGTATCCATTTCAAGGCTAATGTTTACGGTCATCCTTTAGTTGGTTCCCAGTGAAGAATATTTTTATGGTGCGCCTACGGTCGTTCTGTGTCTGGAGAATTATCTCTTATTCTTGTCTATCTGATTATCTATTTATTTATTTGTTTATTTAAGTGGGTGTTTAATATACAGATCGCTTTGCATTGAATTTCGTTTTTTTTTTTTTTTTTTTTTTTTTTTTTTTTTTTTTTACGACGACAAGAAGGGGTTTTTCCTATTTAAGGGTTTGACTGAGCTTTTTAGAATTTTACTTAGCTATGTTTTTTTTTTTTTTTTTTTTTTTTTTTATGCTAATTATCTAATGCGAAAGTCTGTTGATGTCGGCAAAAAACCGTTAACTCCTGCCTATGGTTTAATAATTTTTCATTATTTAGGAATTTAATGATGTGTAGTTTTTCCTGTAAGCATAAGAGGCATGGGTCATCCCAGGTTCTACAGGTTCTTGCTCTATTTACTATTTTCCATTTTACTTTTGGTGTTTTATTCAAAAGTAAAATGGAAAATAGTAAATAGAGCAAGAACCTGTAGAACCTGGGATGACCCATGCCTCTTATGCTTACAGGAAAAACTACACATCATTAAATTCCTAAATAATGAAAAATTATTAAACCATAGGCAGGAGTTAACGGTTTTTTGCCGACATCAACAGACTTTCGCATTAGATAATTAGCATAAAAAAAAAAAAAAAAAAAAAAAAAAAACATAGCTAAGTAAAATTCTAAAAAGCTCAGTCAAACCCTTAAATAGGAAAAACCCCTTCTTGTCGTCGTAAAAAAAAAAAAAAAAAAAAAAAAAAAAAAAAAAAAAACGAAATTCAATGCAAAGCGATCTGTATATTAAACACCCACTTAAATAAACAAATAAATAAATAGATAATCAGATAGACAAGAATAAGAGATAATTCTCCAGACACAGAACGACCGTAGGCGCACCATAAAAATATTCTTCACTGGGAACCAACTAAAGGATGACCGTAAACATTAGCCTTGAAATGGATACCCTTTGAAATGGATACCCTACCCAACCTTAGCAAAACCTCTCAGAGGATGATGAATCTACTGATAAGAATTAACTCCCTGACCACTTAAAGAATGAAAATAGTATAGCCACTCCCACAATAACAAATTCTGTAAAAATACACGCAAACCGAGAGATAGCTTATTCCTAAAATTTCGCTTGAAGATGAAACGTGACTAAACACCTCAATCCAACTTAATTTTATTAATTATTTGGATGATTTCGGCTCACGTTTTTGAAACATGAGAACTCTTATGTAGCGAAGGAATCATATTTTTAAACAAAAAATATTATTATAATATAAGCTCTACTTCTGTATGGAGCACTGTTTTTTAAAAATAAAAACAAAAATACTAAGGAACCCCGGATTATGCACCCAACGTGTTCTTTTCTATTTTCTGCATACCTGCACAAGGATACATATATATATATATATATATATATATATATATATATATATATATGTGTGTGTGTGTGTGTGTGTGTGTGTGTGTGTGTGTGTGTGTGTGTGTGTGTGGAAATGCACATGAACGCATATTTTTAGTTCTTTTTAAATATTCTTTACATTATTTCTGGCCACTTTGTTTCTCTTTCTCGGATTACACTTTTTTAATATCTTAAGAATCTGATATCTGTTCTGATATATACACTATTGCAGCGGATGGGTGTGGGTGAAAATGCACATTAGTAACTGAACGTTTCCGCTGTCTAACGTTGCACATATCCTCGATCTTCTATATGATCAAATGCACATCTGTAAAAGTCGAATTAGTGTCGATTCTTGACTCCTATCGAGATCCGACATCTGCACAATGCAATGATTCATTTACTTATCCAAGGTGATGTTTATTCTGTTTAGCTAGCAGGGCAAACTGTTATCTACTTTAGGAAAGATTGTGAAGCACCGATTTGATCATCTATTGAAAAATGTCGTTTTGAATATCGACTACTATGTTTTCTTTTGCAACTTGCTTAAGCTTGTGTTCTGATAATTTAATAGATATTGTGCATTTTTAAGTTGAGTTTATGCTTTCTCTATTTGAAATGATTTTGAGTTTTTTTTTTATTATAGTTGACCTCGTGCTTCATTTATTTTAGTAAAGTTTGTGCTTTCATTTTTGAATTGGTCTTGTAATTTCTCTATTTTAGTTGTGCTTGTGCTTTGTCCGTTCGAAGTTTAGCTAGTGTGTAGTTCGAAGTAATGTCTTCCCTAAAGAAAAGGAAAATAATTTAAATTTTTTTCTTTATTTACCGGGGTCATGTCGAGATATATGAGAAAGAAGATGCGGCGTAACGAGACATGGACAAACTGCTTAATCTATTTGGATTCTTAGAATTTTGATGCAATATCTAACAAACATCGCTCACATTCCGATGGGGTTTGTAATATATTCCTGTTTCATGTTTTTTTATTAATTTAGAAGTGCATCATGAATGATTAGAAAGTTAAGAAATTTCTTCATTAGTCAAATTTTAATATATATATATATATATATATATATATATATATATATATATATATATATATATATTCTTTTACTTGCTGCTCGAATTAATGATGTAATTAACATCAGAATTAAAAGCTTTTAAGCACCAACAGCCGAGAAAACTATTTGGGCATAATTAATAAAGGGGTGTTAACATTTTTATACGACCGTAATCTTTTTAAAAAGGGTGCAAAAGTAGTGGGTGTAACCGGTTACATCGACCTTCTCTTCACCGCTTTTACCTCAATGTATTCAGGGCCCACATTCACAACTAATATCTGTTATGCTTAGTTTGCTAGAGAACTTTGCGTAGGCAAAGTGTGTTGATAGCAGTCTTATAAGTGAGGAGTGTCTGAATGTTTTGAAAATCTGTTTTCAACATTCTGCTTGAAAACTGATCACTAGCATTGGTAGGAATTATGCATCTATATCCTTTAGTAAGTATACACTACTCTATAAGTCGCCATAAAAATGCATGCATGTATATGTCTGTGTACATTTTCAGTTTATACACACACACACACTCACACACACACACATACATATATATATATATATATATATATATATATATATATATATGAAGAAATATAGTTTTATGGTGTGCTATATTTATGGGATAAAGTACTCAATATCAGAGATAGAGCGTATGTAAATATAAATATAAAAGTGAATATTGAAGTCAACACTCAGACGCGACAGGCTGTTTCATGCTGGACGCAATCGTCAGGCCGCGCATGTTGGATATTTCCTCGGCTATTTATATACATATGGGTCAGTAATGTTCACTTTTATATATATATATATATATATATATATATATATATATATATATATATATATATATACACTCCTGGTCAAAATCTGAGGACCAGATACAAAAGGATTCAAGAAATATAAAATACTGTTACTTTAATTGAAGTATATTTGCGAAACATTTATATTTAATAAGAAAATGCATTTTATCAATAAACAAATGAAAAATTTTAAGCTTTTAACTGATTAATTTAAACAAACATTGAAAAAGTTATTTTTTTTTTTTGTTTGGTCATAAAGATAAGGCCATATAAATATAGAAAATACAAAAGAAATAAGCCACAACAACAATTTAATATTCAGTATATCCTCCGTTTTTTGCAATTACTTAGAAAATTCATTTTGGCATACTCGTTATTAACTTCTGTGTGAGAGTGCTTGAGATGCTCACCCAGAATGCACAAACTGCAGCATGAAGAGCATCCACAGTTTCAAACATTCTCGATTGGGTTTCGATCTGGGGAGCACGGTGGATGAATCAAGTGCTGAATGTTGCTTTTCATAAAAATCTCCGACCTTCGAGCGTCACGGATTGCAGCACTGTCCTGCTGGAAAATCCAGTTTTCTCCACAAAGACAAGGACTTTCAGTAATTAGCGATGCCTTTCTTAACATGTCAATGTAACCATCAGCTGTTTTATGACCTTTTACCTCCTGTAACTCAAGAGTTCCATTGTACGAAAATGAACCCCAGACCAAAATTGATCAACCTCCACTGTGTTGTGTTGAGAAAATTTCTTTTGGGACATATTTTGTATGCCCGTGACGCTGAAAACCGTCTGGGCCATCAAGGTAGAGTATTTTTCTTGTCTGAAAACAAAACTTTTTTCCATTTATCCACATCCCAAGTTTGATAATAGGAAGCAAATTCTAAACGGAGGTTTTATGGCGACTAAGAAAGCAAGGCCTCTGCGGCCGTTTCACGTTTCTAAACCCTTTCTTATTTAAATGCGGTCGAATTGTTCGAGAAATGCATTCAGTATCTACATTCTCTTTTATCAGATTTGATGTTAGGCTTGAATCTCTCTCAACTTCTTGCTTAATGCTAGAGATGGTGAGATTTTATTAGGGCAACCGCTTGATTTTTTAGAAGCATACGGATCTGCATTTTAATGAAATTAGCAATGTCAGTTCTGCTACGGTCAATTTCATTTGCAATGGCTCGTTGCGAAAGATCATGTATTTGAAATTCAACAATCCTGTTGTCTATTAAAATTTTACCCTTAGACATATTAAAAATCTGAAATTTAATTCTGGAAATGAGCTAAGTAGATGTCTACACGCCTGAAGCTATGAGCACACTGACTAGTTCTAAAATTTTTGTCCTGTCATTTTTTCACGCATGGCCTTATATTTATGACCAAGCCCAAAAATATTTTTTCAAGGTTTGTTTAAATAAATCAATTAAAAAGATTAAAAAGTTCACTTGTTTATTGATAAACTATATTTTCTAATTAAATGTAAATATATTTTGGTTAAAGTAACAGTATTATATAATTTTTTTAACCCTTTTGTAACTGGTCTTAAGATTTTGACCAGGAGTGTGTGTGTATGTGTGTGCATTTATATATATATATATATACTCGACTCTCTCCGTCGAATTCGACGTATGAGGGTCAAGCAGATCAGTTCCCAGGAAACTGACAGCCAGACAACAGCACATGAGATTTGATTATAGTGGTGAAGGTTTCTTGCAGGACCATCCACACTTTTTGAAGGGCCGAAAGTGCACTAAGTGCACTAAGTGCCACAAACGACCCTCCGCAGGTTTTTGAATTCAGAGTTGTCCTTCTCCTAGACCAGTTGCTATCCAAGGCTATAGAACCCAGTCTGTCCTGCTATTTACCCATAGCTGGGGGGAGAAGAAGAGGATTCATACCTCTTCTAAGTGTATTATCACGTAAGTGAATGTAATGGATTCGACTTTAATTAGAACTCGGCTCTCCGATTCCTCAATCCGAGACGCTATCCATTGCTCCACCGAATACGTGTTACAGCCTAAACACGTATTTTAATTTACTCAATACCAAACGTACATGTAATATAGTTGAGTTAATGCAATTTATATGCTCCTTGGCCGTTAACACATGCCTGTACTCGTGCAGGCATACGAACGAATAACATAATGCAATACATTATTCCAGGTACCTTGTATGTGTTGAGACCATCCAATATGTTTTGTAGGTGGGCTAACTGAAAGAGACAGGCGTCGTTTCATCATGTCCCCATACGTGTTCATTGATGCCAGGTGTGGCGAACATGCTGGACATGTTATCGAACTTGATTATTCCCTTTCAAAAATAAAAGGCAAGTTAGAGTTGTGTTGTGACAAACAAAGCTATAATTTTAAGGGTTGGGTCTGTATGTAGTGGTCGATTATGCACCGGAATAGATCATTCTGAAATTCTACGTCACGGCCATCATTTGTATGAAGGTAAAAACTACACTGATTACTGAAAATCACAGAGCGTCGTTCCATCCATCATTGCTAAGATTGCATTTACTACAATGTTTGCGTGTGGTCTGCCACTGTCCTTACAATGCGTTGATATTGGCAGGCGTCCGTACTACATGACTGAGTGTAGAATTGTTCATTTCATTATCAATATCGAAACACCACCATTTATCTCACGTCCATCAAGGGTAATAATTCTCCAAAATTACTATTCTTTTTCTCGTTCGAACTCCCCAAATCCGAGCCTAATCAAAGGATTCTGAATGAAGGTTCATGTGTGCATTAGCTAGTCTATTAGGCATTAGCATGTACATTTTATAAAAGCAGGTCAATATCGCCACAATTCTTCAAAGTGTTTATTTTTTTTTGTTAATTTCTCTTCGTGTTTTACTGTTTAAGATGTTATTTTTGTGTTGTTTTGAATACTAGTGGAAGCGTTTACTCCGAGCCTTCGTATATTGAGCGCGGCTGGAATTGGAGTCAGCGTCTTGCTATTTAAAAAAATTCAATACACTATTTCCGTTGTTGGATAACGAGAGATTTATGCTGGGATTGAAATGTTTTTTTTTTTTATACAGAGCGTCTCTCACAGCGAGATATTTTCGGCAATGTGATTCATATAAAATGTTAGTGCTTTCGACCAGAAGTTTCCTTAAAACTTCTTGTAAATTGTGGGTGACTAAATGCTTTTTGTAGAACTTTGATCAGATAAGTGACACGTTAGACGTCTACTCAAAAAGATGGCGGTATGCCTGATATAGGTAATTGATTTATGACAACAAACACAATCTTGTATTGGGCAGTGAAATTGATACACTATATTGGTCATCGCTACTTTAGATTTGATGGGGTTATTTTAATTAGTGACAACAAGGATTAC
Organism: Acanthosepion lycidas; assembly: GCA_963932145.1. NCBI lineage: Eukaryota > Metazoa > Mollusca > Cephalopoda > Sepiida > Sepiidae > Acanthosepion > Acanthosepion lycidas. The sequence goes on along the minus strand of OZ010600.1, from coordinate 44,070,804 downwards.
AGTTTTCCTTTTTCGGTGATATTTTATAAGTTTTACATTTTTTTTTTCGGGAATTACAGCGGAAATATGGTGTTTAATGATTCTTCGTAAAGCAAATTCGTCCTGCTTATAATTATTGTTTCTGGTTGCAGTAAAATATGTTGATATTTTATTGTGTGGTATGTTTATTACTGGTGTCATGTACTTCTTGTAAGAATAATTTTATTTGTTTATCAATGATGTAGTTGGGAAAATTATTGTTGACTAATGTTTGTTTTATGTGTTTTAGTTCGCGCAGAAATATTCTCTGGGAAGGATTTAGGTGTGCTCTATGAAACACTCTTAAATTCTTCTTCCCAGTGTTTTTTATAACTGCTATTTTATATCTTTCCTTGCATTGGCTATCATAGTTTATAAGACAAGAGTTCGTAATGGTGTTGTTTTTATACGGTTAGGTGGTAAATACTTTGGATTTTAGTTCTATATCGACGCCAGGGAATGGAAATTCGTTTGTGAATTTTAGCGTGGAATTTTTTTTCGAAAGATGATTTTACATTTATAATGTCGTCCTTTTTGTTATCAAGACAAAAATGTCGTCATCGTACCTTATGTAGATTTGTGATTTGTCAGTTGCTTCAAACACTGTTTTCAATATGTAACATGTAAAAGTTAGAAGAGGCACGACATGATGGATTTCCCATACTAACACCATAAGTTTGCATATAGGTGTTGCCATTATGATCGTAGAATGGGGCGTGCAGTAATTTCCGAAGAGTTGCTGGGAGGAGGGATTCAGGATGGTGTTTGTAGATTAATTTTCTTCAACTGGGACATTGGTAAAAAGATTTTCAACATCGAGCGAAGCTAGTAGTTGAATTCGTTGCTTTTAAGATTTGGACGAATATATATGCATATATATATATATATGGGAATTGGAAAAGAATCCTCAAATTTGAGTTCCCTTCGTTGAACCAAATGAGTAATTCGAACAAGTACTACACTAATTAAATCAAATGCGGGCTTCCATCGACAAAATCGCCAGGAATTAAAAGAAAAGACCTAATCTTTCATCGGGTATAATGCGATCTCCCATGTCTATTGGATGAGTATATAAAAATTGTACAGCATTACAAATATTTTCTCTCATCATCTGTATTTAAAAGATACCTCATTTTCATATAATGTCGTCAATATGGCGTCAATTGGTAGAATATATCGTTTTTCATTCTTGGTTCGCATAAAAGATCTATTTAAAGTTTGCTACAGAATAAGTACTCCTACGGAAAACCGAAATTATATCTTTCATTTTATGAGGACGAAGAAAAGATCCTAACCACTTTAAAATATCTCCTGTTTTGACATTTGGTCAGATTTCGAGAAGTTGGTCGAACTGAAACCTTTTCAGTCTCTCCCTACTCTCTTAATTTGTAACTTATTCTGGAAAATATATTCACGTAAAATCATTAGATGCTTAGAGATATTAATAGAATAATGTTGTTTTTCTTAATAAGAAGAACACTTTCACAAAAGAAAACAATTCTGGTAAAAATAGTTTTCAAGCACAATAATTCATTTACTGCTCATTAAAGTAGTTCCTCGTTTTGTTTGTTCTTATATTTTAAGGGAAGAAAAGCACCTGCTAGACTTTCTTATAATAGCAATTTGCAAGTGTTCTCTTATAATTATTTCTTAACACAATAGCATCCGTTGCTGGAATAGCGACGGTGCGTGTGAATACGTTTTTAAGCGGAAAATATCATTATATCGTATATATGAATGTTTCTACGCATATGTGCGAGAAAATATCAAATGAAAAGTTGGCTATCACCGAATGTGGCTGGAGATTAATGTCATGATTACTGCAGGCCTTTTCACTTACTGTGTCACATTGGAACCTGCCATGTTAATGCTCATGATAAGTAGGACAGAAGAAATAACAATGGTAACATTTTCAGTATGTCTTGTAACATTATGTGAAGAAGTATCCATTCATAACTCGATACATCTGTGTTACCAACGCACACTTTACATACGTACATAAAATTGTTAATCCAAGGATATATATATATATATATATATATATATATATATATATATATATATATATATAGGCAGAAATCCTTCTTTTATACGTGTTTCTTTAAAAACAACTGACAAATTACTGGGACTGAGCTTTTTATTTATTTATTTTTTCTTGTGTTCGTACACGTGTTTTCTTTTGTGGTGACAAAGTGTGTAAAAACTATTCAAAAGTTCTGCATAACAAAGCATTTTCAACTATTGTTTTAGCCATTATCAATGACGCTTTTTATTTTTGTATTTTTAACTGACTATTAAGTACATTGTGACCGTGTTCATAGTTAATGTTATTTTCGTTTTTTACTATTTTTAATAATTTTGTTACATATGGATTATATTCATGATGTATTTTCTACTGCTATGGAGTCTGGTAGGCTTTTGTGTGTATTTAAATGAGTCCTAACGGAGCTATGGTCGGGTAGATGTAACGTAAGACTGCTAGATAGACATGCAGTAGTGTGACCAATGTAATTATTTATGAGTTTGGTTTGATCAGGTAGACGCTTAAGGGGCACTGGAAATCCTAACTAATGTTGGTTCTTTCTAGTCTTGATTTTGCAGACGTATTGTTATTTTTATGATAAGCTTAGGTGTTTTAAATTTTTTGTAATAAAAAATTAATTTAATTTTCTTGTTCCGGTCGAATGGGATTGCGTATTTCTTTATGATATTTCTCAGAGAATATTCATCTTGCTTTTAGTTGACAAGTATTCGTCTTTTGAAGCAGATGTTAATGTTATTTTTTTTTTATCTGGATGCTCAATATCGTTATTAGTTACTTTAGAAAGAAATAGTCTAACCTGGTGGTCGATAAGGCAGTTAGCAAAACCATTGTTAACTGGTATCTGTTTTACATTATTGAGTAAAAATAAACTCAAATTCTTAGACGTTCTCGTAGAATACATTAATAAAACATTCACCACTTCATTATATAAAAACCCACTAGCAGAAACTCTTGCCACTTTAATGTTAAGACTGAATGCCCACTTATATAAAACAACAGTTATAAAAAAATACTAAATAGAACACACGAGAATTTATCCTTTTCGTCCACATTTTTTTGCAGTACCTTGCCATATATATATATATATATATATATATATATATATATATATATATATATATATACGTGCTTATTCCTATCCGTTCCGTAGTCATATAACTCATATTTTATATTATGGGGTCCACCCTTTTCTGATATAAATGGACTCGTCCTGCTGCCATAAAATAGCCACAGTCAGTCAGAGAGGAACAGATGGAGGAACAGAGTGGAAAGTACGTAGACACTGTGATTGAGTTGACGGTAGAAGTCAGTTACAAGGACGCCCGACTCTAAGGAAGTTTACTTCGAGACTGTATATAGCGATCTTTGATTAATACTAACCGGCGTTCCTGGATTTTACTAACAGCATTACCTTTTGTATTTTGTGTAAATACATTTAATTTCTTAGCTTAAATACTTGCGTTTGTCATTTATTGGAGACCGATTTTTCACGCGGAATCCACAACATTTTATATGTATGTATCACAGTGTTGGTTTCTTAACTAACAGGTCTCGATTATCATTGTTGGGATAATTAACTAGCTAAATCTTAATGAATAGAACATGCCTAACCGAGTATTTAATTAAACTAATAAATCAATCAAATGACACCACGTTACTAACACTGAAAATATCCCATTTTCTCTATCACTCCACCATTATTTTGTTATCTTGAGCTTTCTGAAGAAATGTTTTAATAGAGAATTTAATATTCATTCGTGCAACTCACAAAAAATTTCACAAATATTTCGCGCCCTTATAATCAACTTTTCAGTTGTAGTCTTTTTAAATCATTTCCGCTAAGCAAGGCGATTAAAACAGGATAAAAGAGTATAATGTGAGTGAGAGGAACAGAGCTGACAATTAAAAGAAAAGAACAGAATTCAAGGAGACAGATGATGTTAAATGACATTGCGTTTTTGAAGATCTTAGTTCATTGGAAAGCAAGAAGATAGTTCCACTACTATCTATCGACCTATCTAACTTTATTTATTCTGCCTTTTTCCCATTCTTTCATTCTGCCACTAATTTATTCTGTCATTCTTTCTTCCATACTTTATCTCCCATTCTTTCATTCTGCCATTCTTTCATTCTGCCATTCTTTCATTTTACCATTTTTTTTTTATGTATCATATTTTCTTACACTTGGATAAAACTAAAAAAAACTTTACCTCATACAACTAGTTTTCTTTTCTTCTATTATTTTCTTTTCGGTGAGTTTGAAACTTAAGAAAAGAATTAACACATAATCTTTTGGGAATCAATCTTTATATGTGTTACTTTATAAAATACTAAATCAATAAAACATAGAAGAATCAATAAAACAAAAACATATTTCTGTCTCGATCAAGATTAAACCTTTCAACTCAAATCCATGCAGAAAATGCGTTAAATGTTTTCATTTAGGCCCGACAATCCTTACAAATGTTCTGTTGTACTGAAATCCTTTCAAAAACGTCATAAAGAAACATGAGATTATTTGTCCAACAAGTAGTAAGTCATTTATAAATACTTATTTTCCATTTTGCATGCCACCCTCGTGTAATGATCTAAAGCAATGTTACCAAAAGTGAACAGCGGATGATTTATGGATTATCCCAAATATTACTTCATTATTATTAAATTTTCAATGAAAAACACTGATTATTTCGAGTTGAGTGATTACTGAGTTTTCGGTTACGCTCTTAGATGCCTGTTATGTATATTTTTATTGCATTATTTTAAGCATAAATACAGGAATTCTGGATATATTTTGTATACAGGTAAAGCGCATTGAAATAAAAAAAAAACGGAAAGAAATACTTTAGTAATAAAATAAATTGAATTGTTTTTAGTTTTACTGAGTTTTCTGTTGATCACAGGCAATTTCTATTTTCTTTTCGCTTTCAAATGAGATTTCGATAAATAATTTTAAACAGGCTATGGAGGTAAATATTTTTATTAGTACTCTAAAACGAATATACTGAAATTATATTTAACTATATACAGTAATAAATATGAAAAAAACGGGGAAAGGATAATGAATAAAATCACCGTAAAATGGTGAAGCGTTACATTATAACGATGTTCTAAGCCAGTCGAGTACAGACGTGTAAATTGTGTGCATAATATTTAAAAAACAAAAAAAAAAAACAATAAATTAAGAACAGGCAAGAAATCAGCAGAGGAAAAAGATAATTTGCATAAGCTGGTTAATAATTAATTGCTAAGCATTTAATAAATAATTCGGTATGGGTCAGGCCACAATGACGATTGCATATAGCATGAAACAGACTGTCGCTTCTAAGTGTTGACTTCTATGTTCACTTTTATATTTACACACGCTCTATCTCTGATATTGCGCACTTTATTCCATAAATATAGCACACCTTAAGACTATATTTCTTTATATATATATATATTTGCATAACAAATATATATACATACATACATACATATATATATATATATATATATATATATATGTATATATATTTGTTATGCAAATTAAATGCATATATATATATATTTGTTATATATATATATATATATGAATTTAATTTGCGTAACAAATCTATATTCACCATTATCCCTCCCCTTGTCAGCACACTTAATATTAGGTTGGTGCAAAAATAATGACGTAATAATGTCGTTTTTGACGTATTTTTTAAGGTCAAAAAACGACATTATTACGTCATTATTTTTGCCCCAACCTAATATATAGCAACAATTTTCAATTAAGATTCAGCTAATACCTTAGTAACGGGCTGTGTATTTATTGATTCATCCTAGTATATAAACTCGTGTATATATTAATATCTCTGTATGCTATAGAGATAACTAGGAATAAATTTTAAATATATTAAATGCAATTGTGTGTATATATTTTAATCCTATGGCATTAAATGTACTTTCATATACATGTAAGTATGCATAGGCACATAAGTATGGACCTAGGCAGACACACCAACACTGAATCCTCATATCAATTTTTGCACTCACCCTCATTGATTTATGTTTAAATAATAATATTTGACTATGTGTACACGTCAACTTCTTCCGTTTAAAATGCAATATTGCAACCCTAGAAATGAAGAGGTTACATTGGCTCACTTACTTTACAAACGCCATTTCATCGTATTGTGTAAATGCAAACAGCAATAAATAAATAAATAAATAAAATAAAAAAGCAGATGGTAAAGTATAAAGTATCAGAAAATATGTCAACATTAGAAAAGAAACTATTTATAACTATCCCCACCAATTGTTATTTTTTTTCTTTCTGTACCACTTTCATTGGTTCTTTATTTCTTTGAACGGGTGTAACGACCTCTGCTCTTACTTGCAATTGTTCGCATTCCCAGTGATTTACATCATTAAATGTGGTCCAGGTTTTCGTGCAGTGAATTTTTCTCTTTCGCTTATTAACTTTTCCTTTCCTTTTTCTTTCTATTAATAAAAGTGAAGAGAATAGAAGAAATTTGGAAATAATTATTTAAAAAATGGTTTTAAAGAATTATTTCCAAATTTATTCTCTCTCTTTCGCTCTCTCTCTCTCTCTCTATCTATCTATCTATCTATCTATCTATCTATCTTTTATTAGTATTTCAATTACCGACAATTTTTTTCTTTTCATTTGCACAAAGCATTTTCCTTTTTGTATTCATTGACGTATCCTGTAACTTTTCTTTCTCTTTTCTTCTTTTTCTAACATGTCATTCATAGTTGTTAAGTCATTTGTACTATTTCCATTTTAAATGCTTATATTTTTTTCTTTCTTTTTCCTTCTATTTTATATCATTTACGTTTCTCTTTCTTTCTCCTTTTAGTTCATTTTTATCTTTTATTGTCTTTTTCTTTTTTATATTGTTTTTTTTTCTTTTTTGCCAAGCATTTATTTTATCTGTTCATCTCTTTCCTCTTCTTTCATTAATTACTTGCATTCACTCCCTTTCATTCATTTTTATTTTTCTTCCATTTTATCACTATTTTTTGCTCTTTTTTCATTTAATTCGACGATTTCAATCTACATTCTTAAACTTTTATTGTTACAAAAATTGCTTTCTTCTATCAGGTATTTTCCAATGTATTCTTTTTAAAAACATTTTCTCAATCAACCATTTCTTGAACGAAAAACATACAAAAGAGAAAAAAAAAACGTAAAAGAAAACTCATCTGATGTCCTGAGTTTGACTCACTTCCGCTGCCATCATCATTTCACTCAACAAACAAGATTTGTACAGTTCTTATATTCATTTCCCTTTGCTCCATAAACCATTTTTTATTTCCTTCTTTATTCTCTCTTTACATATTTAAAACGCTTTTTCCGACTTTTTACCGTGTTCCCTCGTTACGATAAAGTCAATGAAACTGTTGCCGCCTACTCTGACCTTTTTCTCAAAGTTCCTTTTGCCCCCTACACAACAGTCTTCTTTTATTCTTCCTCATCGTAATCTATCTGATAATTTTAGAACTCTCCTCTTCTGTCCGATTGTGTTTCGCTATTTCATATCATTCTGTCTTTGTTCATTTTTGTCCTGGCGCCGTTTAAATGTTAACGTCTTCCTTATGCTTGATTACCGACTTGACAACTTGTTTGCTTCTTCCTTCTTTCTTTTTATTTACTATTTCTATGTCTGACTTTGCACGTACGTATGTTGCAAACATGGAGAGGAAATCGACTTTACTGCCACTACTTTAACACGTACATAATTATGATTATTATTGGTATTTTCTTTTTGTTTATAGCTATACATGTAAACAATATGTTTACAGTTGTTTCTCTCATCTACTCAGTAGGAAGAGAAAGGAAACAGCGTTTACAGATATTACTTTAAATAATGTTTAATTTATGATTTCACTTCTATAATAATAATAATAATAATAATAATAATAATAATAGTAATAGTAGTAATAATAATAGCTGTTCTAAACTCCTACTTTTTAATTCCTTTAATAATAATAATAATACTAATACTACTACTACTACTACTACTACTAATAATAATAATAATAAGAAGAAGAAGATAATAGTCAAATCTAGGCCAGTGAATGAGATCCAATCATCTTTACCAAGAGAATCTGACAGAGGTTGTCCTCATTTCTGATGAGCAGGCAATAAAACAAAGACATAACAATCTAGAAAAATAACCTTTTAAGTTTACAAAGAACTGGAAAAATATTTTACATCCTGAAATTAACAGTATTACCTATCAGTAATAGAGCACAGGGAGCATTTCTGAAGAAAACTACAAAAACTTGAAAACCGCCCAGATTAATAAAATCCGAAATTGCTTACCTATCTCTACATTTTGTAAGCATAAATAAGCAATTGGGAATTAAAATAAAGAAGCTTAAGTTGAAACGGAAATTTGTATCCTTTATCCCCGGAAACTTAATTTTCCGTTTAGACTATGAAAACCAAGAAACAGGAGACGACGAAATAGCTACGTTGCTACGTTCTTAAACTCCCTCCCTATTTGTTATGTTATCATATTGCACTTTCCATTCTAACAGAGAAAAGGAAAAGGTACGCCGTGCTCGCGGCAATAACGGCTAATCCCAAAATTTGGAACTTCTGGTAAGTGGCCAGAAAAAAAAAGATGAATGGCTCTGTACGGATCGCACGGTGATACGTACTAATTTCATAAACTCTCTAATAGTTCTGGGCCTCGTGAGTAACGAGTCATTTCATAACATCTGACTTCTTGAAAGCTTCAGTCAGTACCACCACCCACATAGAGGTGCTTGACTCACTGAACGAGTTGTACATCAAAGGGATGTCTCTGCATTTTTTAACATGATTCTACTTCCTCCCACATTGATTTCATAACTCAAGAATAACTGGCTGAGAATTTTGGCAATCAAATCACACGCAAAACCTCGCCTCCTATTTCTCCTGACGTTAATCTGCTTAAATAAGAGGTTTCGGTCAGTCGTCGAAAAGGAGACTAACCAGACTCTCTAAAATACTTAGAACTTGTTGAAGGCCGCTATTCTGGACATGATGACCAATTTGAACGGGTATTACTTGATTTGAATATGCAGTTGCAATTACCTTACGCACCCTCATACATACATATATGCATACATACATAAATACATGCGTACATACGGATACATATATGAATTACCTATTACATATACCTTTATGAAATGTTGTTACTCAATTTTTCATGAATTATAAAATAATAAATTATAGAAAAATGATGTATACATGTATACATATCCGTATATATAATGTCTAAAATGTATACAGGTTTTGAAGCTTTCTCAAGAAATAATTCACACAATTAAAACCAACTCATAATTCACAATATTGAATTGCGTACATACTTTCTGAATACACTAATATATATATATATATATATATATATATATATATATATATATATATATATATATATATATATGTATGTATGCATGTGTGTGTGTGTGTGTATCTTGTATGTGTGTTAACTTTATCTGTCTACCTATCCTTCTAATATTTTTAGAATAAACTTTCTCTAATCATGTTCAAATTGAAATCATACAACTTTGAAGAGCCATCCATGCCTATAGCTGAATGCAAACAATTATGTATCCCAGCGTAGAAAAAAGTAATTTTTTCGCATAACCAAAAAACACAAATAGAAACGAGTTTTACACAAACTACAATAAAAAAAAAAAACAACAATAATAGAAATAAGAAGAAGAAGCAATAAAAAATCTTGTCTTTGGAGGAAGTGAGGGAGATGTAGGAGATCTTTCCCATGAGAAGTCAACTTTCAAATTCTAGGCAACAGAATAAAAGTAAAATTCACCATGTTTGATTTTTGTAGATTTTCTTTAAAGATTTTTTCCCAAATATTCTTTAAGCTTAGACATAGACATTTATGTAATTTACATTTGACAATGTTTCAATCAAATGAACTTCCTTTAACTTTTTTGATTTTTGTCCATTGGATTCAATTGAAGAAAAATAATATTTTAATGTTTGCAAAAAATACTATGGATAAATTTGTTGAGAAGCAAGTAAATTCGAAGGAGAATAGGATCTATAAAGAAATACCTGCTAACAGTCAGATAGAGGTATCTGTTATCTTCTGGTTATAATGAGGAAAGAGGTCCTGGAGAATTTAGCACTCATATGCAAAGCTGAAGGTAAGAGTAGCAGGTGGAAACAGCAATTAAGCTACTTAACAAGATTCAAGGACATTTATTCGAAAGTGAACGCAAAAGACTAGGCCGGGATTTGAACTCACTTCACCGATAACCATTATGCTATACGCACATCTTTTGCATTCGTGGAATTGTGAAATTTGTAAATCTCCTTTATAACTCATATATATATATTTGCTGTATTTATAGGGAAAGGGTGCTCAACATCGGCGATAGTGTTTAAAGATATAGACAGTGGGGATATAGAGAGTCAACATTGCAGATGACAGAAACCATACAATGCCGATTGACAATATACATTGGCTTAGGCTCGTATCACGTTATAATAATGGTTCTCGTTCCAATACCGAAGTTAAGCTTGTTGGTTGACCTCTTTGGAATACCGGGTGTTGTGAACTTGGGTCTGCGCGTAATAATGGTTCGAAATTGAAACTAGGAAGAGACAAATTTCAATTCCAATCGGATTCGTTATATTCCCTTCTGCGTAAATACCTCTTTGGGAAAACGAATGAATCGACTTCTAATTAACCCATTCAAATAGGTTAATTAATAGGACTTGTATCAATAAATCATTATCTTGCAGAAATTCATACAATCAAAAACTATTTTCTTATTTGAAATAACTGGAAAAGGTTAAAACTTAAAAAAAAACAATCAATCAATCAATAACATTATATATCATCTGTCATTTCTGGTGAAGAGTTCAGTACTGGGCCTGTCAACAATAAACCCTTTACTTAGTATTGATTGTGAGGCAGTTTGAATTAAATTCATTCCTTATATCATCTTATATCAAAATAAAGCAGGGATAAGAATTATTTTACGATATTTTTGTGAATAACACACTTATTGTCATTATCCCGTGCATCAAGTTTATTTTCAACGACACCAGTCATTAAGATTTACAGCGACAATGGTCATGTACAGTAAATGTACAGTAAATGCATCTATGTGTGTATACACACACACACAGACACACACACAGACACACACACACACACACACACATATATATATATATATATATATATACACACGAATGATGTGTGTGTGAGTTAAACTTGGATTAAAATTCGTTTTTCGTTTTCTCCTTTCTAAATTGAAAAAAATTACGCAAACATTTGAATAGTAAATCATCTAACAATAAGAGTACTAGAAGCAATATAAATATTGAGGACATCTTGTTTGCATCCCGTTTCAATGCTGGGTCTTATATAAACAAATTTGTAAGTAAAACAAGCTAAAAAGTGAAATTGCTTTCTTCATGTCAAGCAGAAATTGAAAAAAAAACTTTCAAAGTTGATTGTTTCACGTAGTTATATATATATATATATAAATATATATATATAAGGTTGGTGCAAAAATAATGACGTAATAATGTCGTTTTTTGACGTATTTTTAACGTCAAAAAACGACATTATTACGTCATTATTTATGCACCAACCTTATATATATATATATATATATATATATATATATATATATATATATATATATATATATATAATAATAATAATAATAAAAAGGCTTAAACACTAATATTCCATGGTCATAATTTATTCCATTGGAATCGTAAATACGATCCAATTCGTCAGACCTACAAATTCAAAAAGAAAACAGAAAAAAACCTACTCCGGAAATAAAAATAGAATTTAGAGAGAGTGTAATTATGAGAGTGTGGGACGAATGTTAGTTCATAAGAGAGGGGTTTAACAGAGAGGGTTATTTAAAAACTAGGTGTGAGTGGAAGGGGGAAAAATGATTGTTGTCGGAAGTCTAATACAATAAAGATACATTTCGTGGTGACATGCACACACCATGGCCGATCAAATCTTAAAGAAGGAGGGAGAGGTAAGGAAAGAAGTGGTGGGGAAGAAAGATGGGGCGATGAAATTAAAATTGAAAGGGACGCTGTGTAATTGAGAAAATTCGACAAAAATAATATCGACTGCAGGTTACAAATCAAATATAAACAATAAATATGACGATTATCTAATCTGGCGAGGACCTATATTTTTATGTTCAAAACGCATGCAAATCCACACATACACAATAACTTATACACGTATATACATACACATCGCCGTGTACCTACATACACACATACATATATCCATGTACACATACACATATATCCACATATTCACACATACATACACACATACATATACATACACACACACACACATATACATATATCTGATTCAATATCTCTGATACTAAGTAAAATTCACCATGTTTGATTTTTGTAGATTTTCTTTAAAGATTTTTTCCCAAATATTCTTTAAGCTTAGACATAGACATTTATGTAATTTACATTTGACAATGTTTCAATCAAATGAACTTCCTTTAACTTTTTTGATTTTTGTCCATTGGATTCAATTGAAGAAAAATAATATTTTAATGTTTGCAAAAAATACTATGGATAAATTTGTTGAGAAGCAAGTAAATTCGAAGGAGAATAGGATCTATAAAGAAATACCTGCTAACAGTCAGATAGAGGTATCTGTTATCTTCTGGTTATAATGAGGAAAGAGGTCCTGGAGAATTTAGCACTCATATGCAAAGCTGAAGGTAAGAGTAGCAGGTGGAAACAGCAATTAAGCTACTTAACAAGATTCAAGGACATTTATTCGAAAGTGAACGCAAAAGACTAGGCCGGGATTTGAACTCACTTCACCGATAACCATTATGCTATACGCACATCTTTTGCATTCGTGGAATTGTGAAATTTGTAAATCTCCTTTATAACTCATATATATATATTTGCTGTATTTATAGGGAAAGGGTGCTCAACATCGGCGATAGTGTTTAAAGATATAGACAGTGGGGATATAGAGAGTCAACATTGCAGATGACAGAAACCATACAATGCCGATTGACAATATACATTGGCTTAGGCTCGTATCACGTTATAATAATGGTTCTCGTTCCAATACCGAAGTTAAGCTTGTTGGTTGACCTCTTTGGAATACCGGGTGTTGTGAACTTGGGTCTGCGCGTAATAATGGTTCGAAATTGAAACTAGGAAGAGACAAATTTCAATTCCAATCGGATTCGTTATATTCCCTTCTGCGTAAATACCTCTTTGGGAAAACGAATGAATCGACTTCTAATTAACCCATTCAAATAGGTTAATTAATAGGACTTGTATCAATAAATCATTATCTTGCAGAAATTCATACAATCAAAAACTATTTTCTTATTTGAAATAACTGGAAAAGGTTAAAACTTAAAAAAAAACAATCAATCAATCAATAACATTATATATCATCTGTCATTTCTGGTGAAGAGTTCAGTACTGGGCCTGTCAACAATAAACCCTTTACTTAGTATTGATTGTGAGGCAGTTTGAATTAAATTCATTCCTTATATCATCTTATATCAAAATAAAGCAGGGATAAGAATTATTTTACGATATTTTTGTGAATAACACACTTATTGTCATTATCCCGTGCATCAAGTTTATTTTCAACGACACCAGTCATTAAGATTTACAGCGACAATGGTCATGTACAGTAAATGTACAGTAAATGCATCTATGTGTGTATACACACACACACACACACACATATATATATATATATATATATATATATACACACGAATGATGTGTGTGTGAGTTAAACTTGGATTAAAATTCGTTTTTCGTTTTCTCCTTTCTAAATTGAAAAAAATTACGCAAACATTTGAATAGTAAATCATCTAACAATAAGAGTACTAGAAGCAATATAAATATTGAGGACATCTTGTTTGCATCCCGTTTCAATGCTGGGTCTTATATAAACAAATTTGTAAGTAAAACAAGCTAAAAAGTGAAATTGCTTTCTTCATGTCAAGCAGAAATTGAAAAAAAAACTTTCAAAGTTGATTGTTTCACGTAGTTATATATATATATATATATATAAATATATATATATAAGGTTGGTGCAAAAATAATGACGTAATAATGTCGTTTTTTGACGTATTTTTAACGTCAAAAAACGACATTATTACGTCATTATTTATGCACCAACCTTATATATATATATATATATATATATATATATATATATATATATAATAATAATAATAATAAAAAGGCTTAAACACTAATATTCCATGGTCATAATTTATTCCATTGGAATCGTAAATACGATCCAATTCGTCAGACCTACAAATTCAAAAAGAAAACAGAAAAAAACCTACTCCGGAAATAAAAATAGAATTTAGAGAGAGTGTAATTATGAGAGTGTGGGACGAATGTTAGTTCATAAGAGAGGGGTTTAACAGAGAGGGTTATTTAAAAACTAGGTGTGAGTGGAAGGGGGAAAAATGATTGTTGTCGGAAGTCTAATACAATAAAGATACATTTCGTGGTGACATGCACACACCATGGCCGATCAAATCTTAAAGAAGGAGGGAGAGGTAAGGAAAGAAGTGGTGGGGAAGAAAGATGGAGCGATGAAATTAAAATTGAAAGGGACGCTGTGTAATTGAGAAAATTTGACAAAAATAATATCGACTGCAGGTTACAAATCAAATATAAACAATAAATATGACGATTATCTAATCTAGCGAGGACCTATATTTTTATGTTCAAAACGCATGCAAATCCACATACACAATAACTTATACACGTATATACATACACATCGCCGTGTACCTACATACACACATACATATATCCATGTACACATACACATATATCCACATATTCACACATACATACACACATACATATACATACACACACACACACATATACATATATCTGATTCAATATCTCTGATACTAAGCGCTTTCTAATAATTACCGCGCATATGATATAGAAATAATTACACCTACATATATACATATACACATACACATACACACTCACCTCCATATATATATATATATATATATATATATATATATATATATATATATGTATATCTTTTGAACAATAAAAAATATAAAACATTAAAATCTTCAAGCACAAAACTTCGTTTTTATTATTTCAATTAGGTTCCTCGACTGGTTTCGGCCATAGGGGAGAACAAAATTTTTATTTATTTTATCATGAATTTTGGTCAGACCTTGTGTTGTTATTTAAGATAAAGGTTGGATGGATTCACTTGGTCATTTTGACAGTTTTATTGGTTTCTGGAAAGGGAATCTGTCTCTGTTAAGTGTATGTGTTATTTGGTTCTTAGAATGAATATATATATATATATATATATATATATATATATATATATATATATATATATATATATATATTCTCCCATTGAGAACGACACATGCGGTTGAGTAAATTCTAAGTTTTTACTGAACAACATACACAAATTTAAAGTGGTCAATTTCCTGTAGCTTTCAATTCACACACTCTCTCCATCATAGCACCATGTCCCTTACAGATGCCACATGTCAAATGATGCAACAATTGCGGGTTTCTTTTTTTTTTTAATAAGTGTTTTCTATCTCTTAGCTGTGCATTTTGACCATTTGCTCTTATAAGAAGCCATCCTTTGCCAACCTGGTGCTATGTCATCTATCTTCCGAATCTGATCTACCAGAACGCTTCAGTAAATTATGTGATCTCCGAGTTGAGAAAATTCTCTATATTAAAATATACATTAAAAATAGATATATACGGAATAAGACAAGAAAAAGAAGATATAGTCTTTATTTAATATAATATAATAATATACTAAACAAATAAGAACATATGATAAAAAAAAACTAAAGTAAATTATTATTTTAACTAATACTATCACTGACTGTAAACAGTTTGAACACCATTCAGAAATGTAGTGAATAAATTTTGGACATTGGTTTGCATAATTTTGCAGCAAATTAAATCTGCATGAGATTTTAATGTTTGGACAGGTACAGCCTACATTTTCTTTCTGGATCCTTTTATTTTAATTCCAAGCTAATAGATCAAATTTTATATTAATATACACATAAATAAAGGAAATTATTATTTTACTTAATCCACCGAAAGCCTTCATTCACTGTTTACTACGTAGGTGCTACTTAAATAAAGTTGCGCATATAGATAATTTTCTTTACGGTAGATCATATATTTAGCAAGAATCATACACGTAAATCAAATATTCAATATTACCGCCAACACTCTCCAGGCCAGTTTGAATTCAGTATTTTCCTTCTCCTAGATAGGTTGCCAACCAAAACTATAGGGCCCAGACTGTCCTGCTATGTTGCCATAGCTGTGGGGAGAAGAGATGATTTCCCAAGTATATTTGCGAGCAAGTGAATGTAGGAAGTCGACCAGCGTTTGAACTGAGCTCGCCCCGGTTTTTCATTCCGAACATTTATCCATTATACGACCTGCACATCAAAGCTTACAGCACCTTGTATTCTCAAGTGGTTGCCAATTTAGGTAGTGACCATGTTCGACGTTGCTTAACTTAGGTGATGGGACGAAAATGTGTCAACAACATTGAAGTTTCTCTCTAATAGGAAAAGTCGATGACTGCCAAATTTTCGAATAATGAGCTTCAAAGAAAACAGAGCTTTCTTTCTGAGAAGATTTCGCAACACAATCTTCTTCTTCTTCTCCAATATTCACATACTCTTGTGATACATGCAACATATAAATGTTTTAAGTACCTAGTTATTAGGTTGGGGCAAAAATAATGCCGTTTTCTCACATATGTTACTATGTGAGAAAACGATATTATTTTTGCACCAACCTAATAACTATCCTATCTTCGAGCATCCGTTTTATTTTGGATTTCTTTCTTTTTCCTGTAGTCATCTTACAAGCAATGATTGATGGGGTGCTTAAACTTCATTCAGTGTTCCAAATATTGGCCTAGTGTCAGTGTAAATGGACCTAATTATGGCCGTGCTTACTTCTTCGGACATAAAACACTTAATAGACCATAATTTTGAGAGTAGATTTGCACAGCCATTTGTATATAGATGCAGTTGAAAAATCTGTCATTTGTGAATCAAATCTGTATACCAAAGTCTGTTCATACCATTCTATCTATGCTACTCTCCGACCTTTTACATGTATATATATATATATATATATATATATATATATATATATATATATATATATAACGATCTCTTTTATTGGTCTATTTTCGTTATCGCTTTCTACATATACAAGCATACATACGTAAATAAGATCAGATAATGTTGTTTCTTTTCTTTGCTAAATTATTGATAAAGAAGTTCACCAACCAGGCACTAATAGCCAACGTGTCCTAGGCTGTAATAATCTACAAACGAATTCCTATTTGCAGTTCGAAAAAGAAAAGAACAGATTTCATGGTGACTTCATTAAATGCGGCTGCGATGAAAAACTTGCAAGATAACAATAGCGAACAACGTTGTGAAAAAAAAGTAAAACAAAAGAAAGACAAAAAGTAATTATACAAGAAACACAAGACAAGGGAGATAACTGTACTTAACTTTTGAAACAAGTAGAATTGGCGACGGGAAGTTATCAAAAATGCATAAGTGTTCAGAAGATAACACTTCTTGTAAAATGGTAAATTATGGTTCTTTCCTTTCACTCGAACATCAATAACCCTTCGCTTTTGCTGCTTTTCATATATTTTTGTTATTTAATCACTACATCACTTTCCATTTCCTCCCACTCTCTCTGATTGTCTTCCTGATCTATCTCTTTTCGCCTTCCCTTTTTCTCCAAACCCTCAATAAGCAAAGAATTTTCAGTTGGTTTTCATCAACGCATATATATGTAAACATGGGGAATTTTTGAACAGCGAATATTCTTAGGGAATTAAAATTTACATGTTTTCAATAAAATTCTTTTGCAAAGCGTACTTAAAATTTATATCTATATTTAAATTAATGAACCTTATATATATATATATATATATATATATGTGTGTGTGTGTGTGTGTGTGTGTGTATGTATTTATGTATGTATATATACAGACATACATTATATATATATATATATATATATATATATATATATATTATGAAAATTAATTACTAGAAAATTATTACATTTACTTCCGCTATGCTTTTATTTCAGAGTGACTGTATTAGAATACGTTCTATTCCTGTTATATAACAAATTATGACAACATGATTGGTGTCAAAGATTGATCAGCGATTAAATTTTTACTTTTAAGAAAGGAAAAATATTATTCATGTTAAAAAAAAAAACTATTCTAATGAATTTTCAAGTTTATATTGCGTTTGGATTATGGGTGTGAAAATGTGAATTTAGGTAAGTTTGGTCATTAGGTACACTCTAATATCTGTTGAAATTATATTAGAATATTGTTTTGTTTGATAAAGAAATTGTTAGATGAAATGAATGACACAAGTAAATCTTAAAAGCTCAGGTTTGTTTTGTTCAGGGATATGACACACTGGCTGATGGAGGTGACGATGACGCCTGTAATGATCAGGTCAAATAAGTTTGAGATTCCGGAACATGGAATATTTTCCACTGAAGATGGATATTCGATACAAGGGCACGATTTATATTGGCCCCCAATGAGAAAAAAGCTGGGGTGAAACTTCTTGTTTGCCCCACTCCGACAGTAAGACACAAGTCCATTATTTTGATTGGTCCACCAATCATATTGGCTTCTGGGGGCTTTCTTTTCCTCCCCTTGCATGACACAAGATCATTAGTCAAGCGTTATTACTGGCTAGCCAATCAACGCAATACAATTGGGGTTTGCACCCTTATAAAAGTAGGCGCCTCGGAGCAGAAGTTTGATCTGGTCTCGCCACTAAAACATTGTACCTGCCGGATGACCGCGGTGCCTCAGTCAGATAAAGTCATGTTATCTAAGCCCATTTTTGAACTCTCTCAATCAGATACTTTCATTTAAATAGTTGAAAGTCTATGGGCTGTTTAGCCATAAATTCAACCGCCAGTGGCTTCCTCCCAGCTCAAGAATTCCCTATACGGAATCTTTCTTCAAATCACTTTTGTTTATGTATTCCCGATTTAAGCAATCCTAGTACTATAAATAAAAGTTATTTTTATCATTTTTAATTAGTGTTATTGAAGTTAATATTGCTGGCGACTTTAGCTTTTCATCAACATAGCTAGGACAGCGAAGAGTCAAGCCTGATCTTCGACAGTTCTTCACCGATATTCGTGCAGGTTCTTAAATACAACGTGCAGCGAGTATTGCTGTAGACCAAACTTGCTGGAGACGGAGCAAAGTAAGAGTGACATCCAGCCAAGTACATAGCAACAGAGTTTCACTATGTTTGGCACAAGATTACTTTTACAGGGCATCTAATAAAGACTACATTCATTCACACTGATTTACTAGATTAGCATAGTAGCTATTAGGTACTGATTATCTAAACAGGCAGATGGAGATTTTTGAACGTATACAGAAATAAATACGAAAATGATGAGGTCGATACTGAAGTAATGAACTGCAGGTAAATAAATAATTTAAGAGAAGCATAGATTATCGTTCTTGTACTGTTTCTATAGTGACAACTTTCTTATTGCATCCAGAAGTAGTATTAACTAGAAGAAAAACAACTGCAAATCGATTTTAAAAATCTAAGAAAGATTACCTTAAAAGAAGTGTATTTAAATTATTTGCTTCAAAGCAAGGATCAATGAGATACAATAAAACAAATTGTACAAGAAACAAGAAAAAAGTATATTAAAGAGATCATGGTTCATCGTCGTTTGTCATATACAATTTCCCTTCAGGTCTTGGCCGATTATGACTCTACGCATCTTCCACGCTTTTGATTATCTAAGTAACTTTTAACTTTCTTCGTCCTTTTTCTGCCATCCATTTTCTCAAACTGTTTTCTTCCCACTTTTATTTTATTTCCTATATCTTGTGATAGTTAAACTCGTCTAGAAACTTCATTTTTTTCTATTAGTTTTTTGCAATTTCTATTTTCTTTAAATCTTGTGTTTTGTCATTCGTATTTCTCAGTAGAACCACACCTCTGTCGTTTAAATTCTCTTTTTAATCTGTGAGGTTATTTTCCAGCATTCACTGCTATATATAAGATGAGAGATTACATAACTGTTCAAAATTCTTTACTTGCTTTCTGAAAGACATTTTTGCGCCTTCAGATTACTGCTTCTAACTTTCCGTCAAGCAGATAACTAAATTTCTGCATTTGCTTGATTTTGACATCCCCAATTTTTATCTTTTGCTGACAAGCACGCTTTCTATTTTCTTACACTTAATGGTTAGTCCTTTCTTTTTGCTTTCATCGACTACCTTTGTAACATATAATAGGATTGAATGAAGATAACAGCGGATTAGCAATCTCACCGTTTTACAGTTGAAATGATTAGATATTGCTATATCTTCTATGCTACCAGTTTTTTCTAGTACACTTCCCGATTTAAGAAATTTTCTTCTGGCTTCTTCCTTTCCTGTCAACTTCGATTTTCATTAATTTAAATACAACGTCAATCGTCATCATCTGTTTCCTTGAATCAAGTTCTTTTATTGTCCTCTCTACTCAATTATGTTTTTCTCGGATTATTTTCCTCTTAGTAACCCCTCAGATTTTAATGGCTTTATGAATTTCCATGAGATGAAATTAAAAGAGAAATATTGGAGCTACATGCGAATGGTATGAGCTCAAACTAGAAAAAAATTGTGAAAAGAATTAGAATGAAATACCTTGCAATTTGGGATTAAGCCCTATTTAGGCTAGGTCCGATTTGGTTGCTTAGAAGACATAAGAAGAAAGAAAACAATGGTCACGACAGTTCTCGTGGGTGACAAGATGAAAATTTAAGAAACTGTGAGAGTGTATTCATCGGAACACGGTGAACTTTTCAAGGATGATGGAAAAAATGAGAAATACAGAATGCGCAAGGTATCTTGAGAATATATCTTTACAGTTCTATCAATGAAAACGACCAAACGTAATATTAAGCGATATGTGTCAAATTTTAACATTTAAGTAATTTCTCATTACAGTTCCAGACGCATCTATAACAAAATGTTTGTTTCTAATTTGACGCAAAAAAGGTAAAGCGTGAAAATTGGACTGCCAACTGCAGCAAATTCGAAGAAGGTGTGAGTTTCTTGAAAGAAAGTCATTAGATCAGGTTCTGCACGAACCCTACGAAGATAACTTATTAAGTTCACGTCGTCTGTAATGGTCATGAGCAACTTGGTCTATATCATGCTCTCTTCTTTCTACAGAGTTTAAGAGTTAATGCTACTGTCGATAATTAGGTGCCAGACATGTTGGTTAAGTCCTGGATCAAGTAGATTATTATTGGTTAAGTCCTGGAGCAAGTAGGATTATTACATATCAGGCGTTTTGAAGGGGAAAACCAACTAACGACTTCACAATAAGAAGGACTCGTTTACGGCCGCCATCGTTGATAGTAGTCCATTCAATCCGAGTAACCCTCGCGATTAAGGTCACTTTTATTGAATGAATATTTCTAAATTACCTGACACATTTTATACACTAATGTATTGAAATCCTGTTGAAATCAAGGAAAAGTAAGGATACTTTTAGGAAAGTAAAGATAATTTTAGGTTTGTTCCCACAGATACAAAGATATAAGAAACTATATATATATATATATATATATATATATATATATATGTGTGTGTGTGTGTGTGTGTGTGTGATGCAATAAAATAGAACGAAACCTAAAGAATACCTGTAATTAGATGTCGGACAAAGACTTTTTTCTTTGTACAATGTTAAGCCAAGTCACGCAAAAAAAGCAACACTCGAAACTTGAAAGTCATTAATATGAAAGCCATTGCGTGGAAAAACGGATGGCAGAATTGGGTCCTAGAATTGTTTCTTGTAATGCAAAATGGAATTTTCGACTTATACCCCTTGGCCGATTTTCTTTGCGCCGCTGACAATAAGAGTTTACTTTTGAAAAAATACTTACAGGTTATCGTCAACTTACTTTGCTACTGATAATTAATTTCATATCATTTATGACACTGTACCAGATTAATCTTTGTAAATGTGAACAGAAAACTGGTCTTGTATACGATTATATAATGTCCTCGCAAAGTGTTACATAATTCTAATCTTCGTCCAAAGTTAATCATAAATAATAATTTTTAAATTTTAAAAAAAATTTCTTAAATACAATAAATGTAAATAATTGTTAGTGCGGATGTTGAACTAAGATGTTAAATAATAATGATAGTAAGAAATTGTTTTTTTAAGAAAATAAAAGAAATTGTTTTTCTTTAACAAAAATGATAAATGAAAAACCGCTCTCCAAATACACCTAATTTCCCTCTCTCTCTCTCTCTCTCTCTCTATATATATATATATATATATATATATATATATATATATATATATAGTTATAGTATTTAAGAATTTAATCAAGAATATACACACATATATATATATATATATATATATATATATATATATATATATATATATATATATATATATATATATATATATATATTATATTATATTATATTTAAATGTGCGTTTCGTCCTTGGAAAGTCTGAAGAAATCCTTTTGAAGTACAACACGCGTAACAGAATTTTCCAAGTTGTCATTTAATTATTCACCATTAATTTGATATATAGTTTTCACATACACACATTGTGTGTGTGTGCATGTATGTATGCATGTCTGTGCATGTATGTATGTGTGTGTCTGTATGTGTGTGTGCAGTTAAATTAAGTTTCATTTTCGTATATGTGTTCATATAATCATATGTATATAGTTATACGTATATGAATGTAAATATTTGCAAACATGTTAGGTTGTATTTACAAATCATTCTTACAGAGTTCGATTTGTTCTAAATACCAAATTATTGTGGCTTTGTGCCAGAAGCTAAACTTACTAAATAAGCATATTAATTATATGTGTGTACACACACACACACACACATATATATATATATACATATATATATATATATATATATATATATATATATGTATGTATGTATGTATGTATGTATGTATTGTCCGTATACACATACCAATATTTAGGCAGGTATATATATATATATATATATATATATATATATATATATCTGTATTTGCGTGATAATTGTGTCTGGGGGAACTGCGTATTTGCGACATACTTTAAATTCTCGTGTGTACGATGTTATACGTGAAATGGATCTGCCCATAAAAAAATTAAATAGTGTATACGCAGTATTGAAATAAGTTCTCTCCAGGGGTCGTTCACTTCCTTTTCGCCGCTTGTCCGGATGAAAAACTCATTACTTTCACTTCTTTGGGTGGCGTGCCGCTCTAAAGAAAAAAAAAACAAAAACAATTACTCAGATATCTATCTATTTTAATCTCTTTATATCTACCGATGTTCAATCCATCTGTCACTACACACACGCATGCACGCGCGCGCACACACACACACACACACACACACACACACACACATATATATATATATATATATATATATATATATATATATATATATATATATATATATACATACCTATATATATATATATATATATATATATATATATATATATATATATATATATATATATATATGTTGGGAATTCCTCCCTGCAACTGATGCGATGTAACCTTGTATTAAGTGTCTTTACGGGGGGATATAGACAACAACAAATCAACTAGATTCTGGGATCAATCAACACGCACACATTATCATCGTAATATTTATAGATATAGTATGGTGATTTTCTTTATATTGATTGTGGCACAAGGCTGAAATTATGGCGCACTCAGTAAGAATGGAATTACTATTCAGTCGTTATTGATCTAGTGATACAACTTTTCTAACCATTACATCACGTCGAAGTTTCCAAAGATTTTTCTACCGTGTATTTTCTAAACTTGGATTAATTTAGTCTTGTAGAACGCAACTTTGAGGTTATTTAGTAACAATATTTGCTGGGAAAAGGTCACAATAATGAGGTGTCTCTATATAAACTTGTGAGAAAATTATGACAACACTGACTATCGTCAAGTTCTCGGGCCAACCAAGAATGTATTCCACTCCCACCTCCAAAATATGCTATTTTGTCCAATATATATACAGAGTTATTGAAATAGAATGAACCGATTTCATTATGGAATATTTTAACAAGGAAAAGCAATAGAAAACTCCAGCCAAGTCACAAGTATTCTACTCACAATCAACTTTTATTTCCTGTCTTACAAGTGTTCAATGTAGCCACTACTTGCATCATGGGCAGCATCAGTGCAATAAGAGAATTCCTCCCAGAAGGGTATCAACATATCACGATCCACTGAGTTGATCGTTGTTGTTATTTGATGTTTAAGGTCATCGAAGTTAGTGGGTAGCGGTGGAACATAAACGCGATCTTTTACGTATTCCGACAAGAAAATATCACACACAGTGAGGTCTGGGTATCTGACAAGTCCAATCACAAAGACCAAGATCTTGGTAAGTGTCTGAACGAGGCGTAGCCTGTGAGGTTTTAAATGTAAACGTTTTCTTAGCATATGACAGATAGTGGATTGAGAGATTGCAAGCTCACGGCTAGTTCGATAAATGTGTACTTCCGTGGACTACTCTCAAACACAGGACGGATTCTCGTAGTCGTCCTGGAATTTTTCATTTACACAGACACCCACACTCTTGAAACTGTTTAAACCACCGTCGAATGTTCTTAGGAGAGGGCAGATTAATGTCGAATTGTATTCGAAAAGCATGTTGCATCGTGACAAGGATATTTGTTTTTGAGAATTCGAGAATGCAGAACACCTTTTGCTGATGAGTCGACATACCGGGGGTAAACAAACAACTGAAGGTTGCCAGAGATACAACGTGAGTGCAGCGCCCCTGTGGCAGCCATTGAAAACTTAGAGAACTAAAATCGGTTCATTCTTTTTTAATTACCCTGTATATTAAACTAGAGAATGCTGAAAAATCTTTGATCCTATCAACTATATATATATATATATATATATATATATATATATATATATATATATATATGTGTGTGTGTATGTGTGTCTGTGTCTGTGTCTGTGTCTGTGTTTGTGTGTATGTGTGTGTGGGCTTCTTCTGTATATTATCTCATAGTTTATTTTGCTATCGGTCTCTTTATATTATATCTATAAATTATTTCCTTCCTTCTCTCATGTTTTCCTTCATCCATGCATTTAATTACAAGACAGCAAATAATTAATATGCAACTTATTCATTACAGAAAGTCTTTTTTATAGAACAATATTAATGAAAATTATTTCGCAAAAAATGGAATATGCCTAAAGGGAATGAAACTTGAACTTTTCTTTGAATAAAGATTTGTCCATTTCTGGAATGAGAATCGAGTGATTTAACTGTCTAATCTACAATCTTACGGAGCGTAAATAACATAAAATAAATCTTTTATAAACCTTAGCTTCCTCAGAAATTTTAGTATATGGCCGATCTATTTTGATTTATTTTTTAACATCCAAATACTCTTTTCTTTTTCTCTGTTAAGATATTTGTTGTTACAATCAAGAAGACTAGATTTGTTTTTACGTTTCTTCTGTCCGAATACAGACATGACATTATCATCAGTTCAGAAAAAAATAGGACGGAATAAATGAAACTTAGCCGGAATGTTAGGTCGATGTCAAGTTTTACTCTTTCGAGGCATTTGTGCATTGAACTGTAATTGTTTATTTCTTCTCGGATTTAGGCTGGCTTGTTTGCGGGGGCGTAGCAGCAGTAAAAGCAAAAACTCCTTCACTTCCCAACCCCATGCATCCTACTTTCGGTCTGTTATATACATTTCACATTCATGGATGACGTTTTACTGAATTTTGAGAGTTATCTTAACCTTTTTCCTTCCGTTTTTACCTGCTTCATTTTCCTTTGTAACTCGATAATTATTCTATTATTAAGAAGGATGGAAAATAAATCACCCAAAAAATGTTAAAAATAATGAAAATAGCCCGAAAATATAAAGCAATATTGACAATAGGCTTTTCGGGATCTTTGAAGTTTCTAAAGCAAATATCTGGAACAGAGAATTCCATTGAGTAGACACTGCCCGGCCCAGGGATTGAACTTACAATTACTATGTCACCAAATTCTTAAACCAACGCTTAAAACGTTGCGACAACTGATTCAATACTAAATATAAGAACAAGATGAGATACCCCTAGATATGTGCAGTGGAACGAGAACAGTTTACCTCCGTAGATTAAATAAATAGTTCAGTTCGAAATTCCATGTAAGTTACCCGGATCGACATACATATGATGGTATAATGGCTCAAACATTGTAATAATAACAACAACAAACATGAGTACAATAGTTCGCGTATAAATAATGATGACTCCTCATTCCATAAATTCAGACAGAAATTGAATGAAACATTTTCTCAAACCTGCGTAGGTTCTCTCGCTTTGTCGTGTTGTCCTTTTTATAATTAGAAATTTGCGTCTTTTTTACCTGTTAGAAAAAGAAAATTTGATTCCTGTTTTCCCCTTCGCCTTTGGCTAAATTGTTATATACAACTGAACATTTTAGGTTCAGGCAATTTTACCAACAATTTTACCAGGAAATGTTTAATCTCCTTCCCTAAATCTAATCAAATGACCAAAAATTAGATTTTTTCGGGAAATGTTTCTTGGTCAGGCCGAGAACTTTTCAGTACGCCTCATCAAATTCTCTGGTGAATATAGTTTTAGTCTAACATCTCAATTTTTCATTCATTTTATAAAATTTTGTTCCATCTACTCTTTTGGACTTTTCTCAACAACCATCGATATACTTTGAATCTTTTGTTTTCTTCTGTCGGTATGTTCCTTTTCCACGAGATTTTGCCAGAAAGACAACTTACAACCTCTTCTAATCTTTTTCCTACCTATTCCTCTTAAAAAGTTATAATGATCCTTCCATATAAATAGCTGCCTTGTTATCACAGAGGGCTCACCTACCAACAAACTGATTTCCTCACGACCAACCATGTTCAGCCTGCGTGTTTAAGTCACGATTGCAAAGATCGAAGTTGAACAGCGGGAAACAACGTTTTTACCCACGAGGCTTCATATATGCAAACTTTTTTTTGACTAACAGAGAGAGTCAAGGTTATTTGAAAATATCAAACAATATGAAATTTGTGTGCTTCCCATGAAGATAAGAATGTAAATTTTAACATAACACAAATGACATTTGGAGATTGTGAACTCCCTAACATTATAAAGAGCCATTTTTCATCGAGTTTTCGAAAATTATATTTTAGACATTTGTAAAAACAAGATCAGATCTTTTACACACACGTAAAGTTCCTTAAGCTATCGGTGACAAAAATAAAATTGGTTTCAGAATAAATAAAAAAATATGCATATCTGGAAACAGGGAAATGAATCTTTTCAACCTTCTATTTGAGGACAAATATAATATGGCTGTAAAATATAATTGTTTAAAATATAAGTGTATACAAAAACTTTGCCCTTAAGTACTATTTCAATATACTATAGATTTTTTATTGTCATTTCTTTATAGATGAAGGATTATCAATATTGGAAAATATTGAAAAAGGTTATATTTACTATAAATAAAGAAGGAATATTTGCTTCAAGTAAATATGTCATATATTCGTGTGATGGCTAATAGGTTGTTGTTAGTGAGGTCATCGTTAAATTTATTTTGAGGTGAAACTAAATTGTGTAAATATACAATATTATGCCACAATAATAACAATAGCATGACTTAAAATTGTATGATTTAAGGCAGGTATATATATATATATATATATATATATATATATATATATATATATATATATATATATATATGTGTGTGTGTGTGTGTGTGTGTGTGTGTGTGTGTGTGTGTGTGTGTGTGTGTGTGTGTGGCAAAATATGCGTATACAAACGAATAATTAAGAATCTTCAAACACGGATCTACAAATTTTAATAATTTTAATTTGAGTATTATTTTCTTTCAAATTGAAAGAAAGGAATCTTTGCGAACAACTTCACACAAAATGTTTTGTGTATCATTTTTACGTCACAAGTGAATGAATTGCGTTAGTATAGGCTAAATAGAAAATATATGCAGGTGTATTGTTTTCGCTGTATGTATAAATTCCAGTAGCAAACCACATGAAATAAAGACAGGAAGTTATTTTGTGACTGTTGCAGCATGTAAACAATTTAGCGGAATGTCGTCTATATCGGTAAACATAATGTTTGTAATGTTGTATACTCGAATAAATATTCAAAAGATGTGAGAATTAATTAATTGTGAGGATTTCAGTTGCATTTGTGTTAGTTCAGTCGTTTGTCGATCGAACAAACACCTAAGTCAAAGGTTCATTGAAAGACTAGTTAGCGAACAAGAATTATTTATAATAAAATAGCAGGCTCCGGATGAATGTAAAATTAAGATTTATTGATCTCAAGATTATTGGCTAATATATATATTCCCAATTTTTAAATACCCGATTTAAGGAAGGAAAATATTGTCGATCATATTCTGAAGTGAATATCCAAAATTTCATTCTAAGATATTTATTGTCTGTCAATTCAAAGAATACCGCAGTCTAATACCACGTCGCTGGTTGGTTAATATATATGAATACAAAAATTCAAGTAATTAGAGACTCGTCAAAAATTGAGTTACTTTCGAGTTTTCAGTGATAGTACTTAACGCTTTTATCATTTTTATACAATTCTGAAACAGTGTTTCACACACACACACGCACTCACACACACGCACAAACACACACGCAAACACACACACATATATATATATTGTGCATTTAGTCAGCAATCCTTCTTTCTTACAAGTTTCATTAAATTTGACAGACAAAGTGCTTTGATTAGGATTTTATATAATTTCTCGTGTGATCTTATAATTTTTTCTTTTTATTAGATAAATTATACAAAAACTGTCCAAATGTCATTATTTTCCGACCGCTTTCATTTATACATTCAGCCATTTTCAAGGTTGAAATATATTAACTGTTAACTAGAAATGTTGTATGTATGTATTTATATAAAGTTTCATTTTCAGAACACAGTCAACATATTGTTTCCATGTTCATAGTTGATATTATTGAGTGTTGTTTTTTTTCTATTTTTATTAATAAGGCTTCCATTATTTTTAGCCATTTTTACATGTAGACATGAAAATGGGTAAATGCATATCCGAAAACGCTTGAAAAAAAACATTTAAACAGTTTTTCTATAATTCATCTACTGAAAGGAAAAAATTATAAGATCACATGAGAAATTATATCGGACGGATTATTAGCATTTCAGTTTATTCAATGGGGAAAATTGATTTGATATGCGATTAATTTGAATTACGAGCTCCGTCAGGGAACGAATATTAAACTCATAAGTAAATGCACCAATATATATATATATATATATATATATATATATATATATATATATATATATATATAATAATAATAATAATAATTATGCTCAATTTCTTAACATTGCTTGCCCAAAATCCTCGGAAAAATAGCCTGGTCGACATTTTTTGTGAAAGATATTAGTTATTTTGAGGGGAAAATAAATTAACTCTGTTATATATGCTGCAGACAGGCTACTTTTCATTGTGTCAAAGTGTCATTTTGTCAGTGTTGTCCCATGAAGAGATATACTTAAATATTTGAAGAAATGTGAGGGGTGTACTCACTTTTGTGATACACTGTGTATATATATATATATATATATATATATATATATATATATATATATATATATATATCATACAAATGGAATGAAGATACCATTCGTGAATGATCATTTTCACCCGAAAATTTTAAATTTTCAAACTGTTTATGGTATCAGTTTGTTGAATAGGAATGACCACCTGATGATAGAAAGAAAGAGCGAACAAAATACGAGCGGGGGGGGGGGGGAGAACCGGTGGGGGCAGTAAGGAAGACATAAATTAGTGTAAAATTAGTGATGGTCTGAGGGGACAGAGATAGGGAACGGACAGAAGAAGGCATAGTTACAGGAAGTAATGTGAGGTATGATATCGTGGAGATAGGAGTTAGCGCGGAGAGAGAAATGGACTGATGAGTTGACCTACATCTTAATGGTAAAACGGCTGAGATTTATCCAAAGAAATCAACAGAAATTAATGAAAAAATGAAAAAACCTAATTTATATAAAATATTAAGAGATAACCTCAGTGAGATGAAAGAGAGGTCATTCAGAATTATTAGTGTATTAAATTTATCCATATATCAGAAACTAAAATATAAGGGGCGTCTTTTAAAGATTTATAGAGAATTTGAATGAATATATATATATATAGTAAGAACACACATACACGAACAGCCATACATGCTTACATACGCATACCTATATATACATACAAAACATACATGTATATACATACATATATCCAACTAACATATATCTACATGTAATCCTATGTTAGGATCAAACATTTTAATTTGCCCCTTGCATCCAGATCGACATATATCCAATTAAACTTACATTAATAAATAAATACTCATCCACAAAGAGAAAACTTAATGTTAGCAAAAAATTTTATATGTATTTTACAAAATTATTAAAGTAATATGACATTAGAATTAAGCATTAAAACATTTTACACTAGATTTTTAAAGGAAATTTTATCTTAAGAAAAATTTTCCATTTTTCCATTTGTCAAAACGAATTCTAAATAATAAGGGAGTAATATATAAAAAAATATTGGATCAATGAATCAATAAATAAAGTAACCACAGAATTTGTAGACAATTTTATCAAAAAGTAATAAAAGGAGTTAAATTAGAAAAAACCCTCAAAACCCTAAATGAACCTTAACTCAACTGCAATTATAAGAATTATAAGATAAAAATGAAAATAAAAAAATTATTGCTAAGTATTAAATGTATAGGCATTAATTATTTCACTTAAATATGTATTCAAAAGTCACTTCTTCAATCCCATAATGTAATATGTATCGGTAAGCTACCCTTAATATTACATATTAAACATATATTAACATATGCGCCATATATTAAATATTAGAAAGCCTTATGATAATAATAAAATTTGATTACACTGAATGATTCAGAATAAATATATATAGGATATAATATATATATATATATATATATATATATATATATATATATATATATATATATATATATATAATTTAAAGAGAACTCATATGTACTTCATAAATAAATGTTATTACATGATAATTAATTAACCTAAAGTTTATCTAACAGTATATATTGTAGTGAAAATATAATGCCTATATGGGCTGAATAATCAAGGATAATTCAATAGAAAAACCTAACGATGACAAAAAAACAAGTTTTAGAAACAATATTAGGACAAACGGAGGAAAGAGAAGAAGGAAATGTGGGGATATTATTGATAAATAGTAACTTAGTGATGGAGAAGAGATATTTTTATAGAAGGGAGCAGATGGGAAATTGGTAATGGTATATAAAGAGGGGAGGAGATGTTGGACGTGCTGTGTAATAGACAACTGATATCGTTCATTTACTTGTTAAAGGGATAACAGTTCAATCAAGTTCAATCGGAAATGGGGAAGAGCAGAAATTACCTGGTTGGTAGTTCATGCTGGTTTGATGAGAGTATAGGTAAGCTTAAATCTACTGCGGTGACAGCGTTTAGAAATTAATTCATTCTTTTGGTTTAAGAGGATTGATTTTCAAATTTAATGATTCTAATTTTCCTTGTAGGCTTAGATAAACTATTAGGAGTGTGAGCAAACCCTATTATTTTCCAGTCAATCTGTTCTCCCTCAATTCTCAAAATTATTTGGAATGTGTAGATTGGCACATTCATTTGGGGTTGGAAAACAAGTGCCGATGGGTATACAGACGTTGCTTCCATTCTTCCGCGGAAATACTAATATAGACATAGTAGCTATCATTGTTCTCTTTACGGGAGATTGTTGCCTGGTAAATTATGTTAGATGCTCTGCATTTACCATTCACTGGACAGAAATCACCGTTTCTACAGTTATATGGGGTATCCATGCTAGGTGAATTGTTGATGCCATAAAATTTATTAAGAATAGCTTATTATGTGAATTGATATTATTCAACATATTATTTGTACAGGAATAATAAATTTTGCTGTTTCTCTATTGAAGACTTTCCCTAGGGCGTAGTTATTTTCGAAATATTTATTTATTAGTTTTAGAATCTCTTGACGAATGTTAATTTTGGATAACCTTCAGAAGTGGTGGGGGTGAACCATATATTTCTTTTCCTATATTTGCGCTTATTATTACTCTTATCTACATTAGCGTTACTTTAAGGGGTTTAAGTATGAAAATTTATTTTTAAAGACACTTTTTTGGAGTGCCTTATCGCGGGTGAAAATAATTATTCACTATGGGTGCCTTAATTCCAATTGTATGAAATATTTTGCTCTGCTTAATGAAAATAAACATTGAGCGCTCTTTGTGAGTCAGTTTTAGCATTTAACATTTAATATTTAAAATTATATACGGAGTTAATAGGCCTCGCTTGGATTATACCAATGGACTACTACCTGTATATATATATATATATATATATATATATATATATATATATATATATATATAGTAACAACTTTGTTACGTGTTCTACTCTTTCCCATGAAGTCGTGTAATGATGACATATATGTCATCAAACATCTTCAATAAATTACATCTACAATAGAAAACTGTATACCTGCTTTGTTAACCTCACAGCAGCATATGACCACATCAATAGAGACTTCTTCTTCACATTCATTAGAATCTGTCATCTAGACTCTGACTGTATGTTTAGGTCCGATAGAGGACATATCTGTCCACAAAGTCGTATATGCCTGATGAATATCAAAACATCGAATTATTTCATTTCTCATCAGGAATACAAGGAAAAAAAAATGAGATCTCCAATCTATTCAATTTTTTCCTAGACTATGTCTTGAACATATGCAAGGTGTGAAGACACGGCCACCGATCCTGTAAGCATTCTACGAATAAGAAAAAAAATTCCCATTTTTCTTCTGGAGAACAGTGTACTCATGATACACATTTGTTATGGTATATATGAATACATTAGTGATCTAAATAAGCTGTAAAAATGTATTCTTTACAATTCGCTGGCACATCTATGGCAAAACGTTCGACAAAATTCAAATATACATACCATATCAGTAGTTTGTCAGTTTATGCTCCATTTTTTAAAGCCACGGCATTAAAACCCGCAAGATTAAAGAAAGATATAAACATAAATAGATATATCTTTCGGCATATTTTTTTTTAATTTAAGAAATATATTTTTCTTTATCGAGGTAAGAAATCCAGAACTAATTAAACCAAAATTATGTATAATGTACTTTCTTTATTACTATAGAATTAAGATAATAAGAATTACTTGATACACTCTTCAGAAACAAAACTGAAGCGCTGTGCAATTTCAGCAGATGCTATGATTTCATGCAAAATAGCATACAAATTCAATGAATATGTAAAAGATATTTTTTATTTCGAATAATTAGATTAGATTAAAACTCTTTCACTGTTTACTAGTTAAGACGTTCCAAAAGCTTTGGGGTAAAGTTTTCCTGAGTTACGCTAATGAGACATAGAAAGAAAACAAAGTAAAAAAAAAGTCTTAACGAGCCATTATTTACGACTTTTGTTTTCAGGGTTTCTTGACAGTGGCCATTTTTGACAGGTCTCATATTCCATTTTTATCACACGGCTCGTTAATTGCCCAAATTGCCCACGAGAAGAAAGAGAATCATTAAGATATCAAACACAGAAATTATTTCAGCAAAAAGTAGGATAACATTATGTCGATGGCAAATTACATAAAACAAGCTGCATATATAGAAAACGTATTTACAGATATATTTTGGTAATTTCTCAAAGATAAAAATGAGCAAAATGTAGACTTTTATATATTTATATATATATGCTTGGGTGGTAATGGGGAGGCTGGAAAGTATATCTGTTGAGAAGCAGTTTGGGTCAAAGTGTATATAATATTTCCACGTATATCACCCTTATATCCATTCTCACTCTGTGTACACACATACATACATACATACATACATACATACATACATACATACATACATACATGCATACATACATACATACATATATATATATACATATATATATATATATATATATATGTATACATACGCACACACACACACACACACATATATATATATATATATATATATATATATATATATATATATATATATATGAAGAGAGAGAGAGAGAGATTCAATTGAAATCAAAGTAGAAAACTTTTAAGAATGTTAGGTAAGTTTTACAGGTAACGCATATATAAACTGTAATTCCGGCAACCCCGCTCCCAGAAAAAGAGATTGTATTACATTGAATGTTTTCACCATTCCCCACAAACATAAATGTATGCAGCCGGATGATGCACGTAAGTATGTCATAGTAGATAAATAAATTATATAGTCGTTTCAGCGTAGCTGTGATGACTATATAACATAGATAGGATTTAAAATCACTTTTCCTTGAAATGATTGTGGGATTCTGAAAGATAGTCATTCTTCTTCCGAGGTTACTCTTATTCGAAATTTATATAAAACAACAGTAGCAAAAGGTTACCAAAGATACAGGAATTCTGGCGAGACGTGAAAATTGCAGGTGCCCACAAATGATGCAAAGATACAAGCAATGGGAAATAACATGGAGGATAATCACTCAACGATGGAAACATTGCTTAAAATCACATCCCCATGCAAAGTTGGTGCTGTTCAAATTATCAATTAACTGCACTACATTTCATCAACCAACAATTACTGACAGCATGGCATCAGTTAATGCGTCTCACATTCACCAGACACTATCACCATTGAACTGTATAAAAATGGCTTGATGGAGCTTGATGAAACGTGTCACGTTTCCAATTCTTTTGAAATGACAGCAGCGTTCGTGTTTGGCGGAGGCTGCAGAAGGCTACTTATCTTGGCTATCAGCAACTTGTTTTGCAAGCTGGTGGTGGCTCCATAATTGTGTAGGTTATGTTTAAATCTCAAATATACCAAAGAGTTCAATCCATCTATTATCCGGATATGCTGGCCCCGATAGAAGTCCGATAATTAACGTTACCTTTTCATGAACAGGGTAGCCACACTGATGTTATGCCAGATATCAGAGTATAACTGATGTAGGTTTGGGCCTTTCCCTGACGTCAATTTTCGCTGGCGCCACTTGTTAACGCTTTTAAATGCTACTATATCATAAGTTTAGAGCTCATTATTTTATACATAGATTTTGTTACAGACAATTTCCACCTATATAATGACATTAGGTTTCTTGTCAGTGATAGTTGCTCCTTCAAAAATAAGGATATTGGTATCGTGGGTAAGTGACATGAATTTTGTTCTCGGAAAATCCGGCTTAATTTAAGGTACTTCATTGCTTCAACCCTACACCGTGGTAGCCAGAGTTAAATTTCATTAAGGATGTATGGGGCATGTTGCAAACCTCAGTGCATTCCTTACAACAACAACGTTACGGACAGCTCTGAAATCTTACAGCAACATGCCACAGGTATTCGCGTGAAGAGCCTAACGTTATTAGCCAGCTGCTCATACATTATGCACTATATATATATATATATATATATATATATATATATATATATATGAAAGAGAGAGAGAGAGAGAGAGTTATTCAATTTATCTTTTACATCTATCGTAGTATCACTGACTTTTGTGAATCGATTTCATGCACTATTTTCACACTGTAATGTGCTTTTGATATGGCTGTTATGTTGCCTCTTTCATTTCTCACAGAACGCAAGTTGCAAAGTCTAGTAAAGGTGTATTGAATCTATTCACAAAGATCCATTGATACAATTCTAAAAGATATGCTTCCGGATATTTGCTTATATACAAAATGCAAAATACAAAATAACCAA
The DNA here is from genome assembly GCA_963932145.1 of Acanthosepion lycidas. Classification (NCBI taxonomy): domain Eukaryota; kingdom Metazoa; phylum Mollusca; class Cephalopoda; order Sepiida; family Sepiidae; genus Acanthosepion; species Acanthosepion lycidas. Next base: position 44,034,720 of record OZ010600.1, on the reverse strand, counting down.
AGAGTTGTTTTTTTTTGTTTTTTGTTTTTTTTGCGATACTGTACACATAACTACATGAATTTGTATAGGTTACCTAGTCACCTGTATTTTCTTTGAATGTAGAACAGTATAGTGTAAAGTGTTTCTTCCTGCTCATTTAGCGAGTAGTTGTGAAAAGACACTCCGTGTAGTTACTCGAACACTTTGATCATCAGTTAGTCGAACACAACAGGCCATTTTCGATAATGTTGATTCTACGTTTTTAGAATTCTTGAAGAGATGTCAGTCGACTGAACAATGTTCTGATCACTTGTCACGATGAAGCAACCAAGTTATATTTCAAGAGATGAAAATGTTTATTCATTTTTTTTTTAAACTTTGGGCCGACAGTTAAAAAAGAAAATAGTGATCACCTGTCAGAAAGCAAGACGAATGTTGCTAGCGTCATCAAATACTTTTTGATATCTTTTTGTTGACAGTTTTCTCTTCCCTGACGTTAAACAGTAGAAGTTCTAATGGAGGTGAAAGTCTCTCACGAAATAATGACCAGCAGGATCGGTAGTTTTGACAACGTGGTTCCACAAAGTTTAATGGTTTGAACGCGATCTCCAACCACCATGCTGACATATTTTGTTAGTATAGCCGCTTCTGAGCAAAATATTGGGACATCACTGAATTCAACAAAATATAGTAGAGAATCTTTAGTAATTCTAAACATTTGAAAAGAGTTCCAAATTCCGATCTTGATCATGAAAAAATTGCATAAGCAATAAGAGTAATGACAAGAATAATTGAATTATGCATGTGTAATTACACTCATGCCGACAACATCTATCTATCTATCTATCTATCTATCTATCTATCTATCTGTCCACTCATCACAATACTTCGGTCTTGTCATCTATCTATCTATCTATCTATCTATCTATCTATCTATCTATCTCTCTCTCTCTCTCTCTCTCTCTCTCTCTATATATATATATATATATATATATATATATATATATATATATCATAACCATACTTCGGTCTACAAGAGTAGCTGAATGAAGAATGGGTGATTGGGTATAGAAATAGTTCCCATTTTGTAATTGTATAACTTGTCCTGACATGGCATCAAAAATTGTTTTATTTATTGTCAGACGGAGCCTCAAGTGAGATACATTTCCATATGTATTTATGCATGCACCTGCACACACACACACACACATATGTATACGCGCACACACACATATGCAAACACACATATACTCTCTCTCTCTCTCTCTCTCTGTATATATATATATATATATATATATATATATATATATATATATATATATATATATACACATACATGCATGCATATATATATATATATTAATAAATACACATATACCAATGTTATCACGCAGTTCAGAGTTTCATGGTTCCCCAACTCATCAGGTATAAATGGTAAATAAATCACTAAATACAGTTGTTTTTTAAAATACAATTGTATTAAGTGGTAGACGTGTTTGTCTACCCCCGCCAGACTAGACTCTGTCCATGCGTATAACCTTGTCTTTGTTCCTCTGCCTGAAAGTTTGACACCAAGAACGCAGGTGCAACTCTCACGATCTCATAGCATGGAATTCTTTTGAGTATTGGACAAGTGCATAGATCGACAGGGGTGGGGTAATCTTTACTCAACAACAGTAGATATAGGATGAAATTAGCCTTGTCTGAAGCAAGTCTTTAATAAAGGGGCACTTATTCAGAAATTATATATTTAATTTGTGCTGACTATTTTATGTTAGTTATTGCTATTCAAGTTCATTGAAATATCACAATGACGGCTAGCAATATTTAACACAATCAACTGCTCTTTCCGAAATTCAAGTTCTTTTTCTGTAACACAAAACGAAGCTCGATGTCACTAATGTAATATTCTAATGTCTCTTAATTACATAATGAGAACAGGCATAATAATCGACACTGTTGATAGAATATTATTCCTGTTAATTAAACATACTAATTTTATTTTCACGAAGATCTCCCTCTATAATCTATCGCTCTCCCTTTGCAATCCACACAAAAATGTCTTGTCAGCCATTATTATTTTTTATAAATACCAAAGAGTTTATTATGAAAATTACAGCTTTGGTATCAATCTATTGATGTAACATTTGTATTTGTAAAATAAAAAATAGTGACACATGGTCAAAAATTGGAACTTGTTATTCATTTAACTTGTCCCATTAATTGATCCAAATATTATCCATCATTCTTTTCACAATCACGACGCATTTCTTCTGAGTATTTCATGAAACAATGACCAAAGATGAAATGGAATATATATATATATATATATATATATATATATATATATATATATATATATATATATATATATATATATACAGAAAAATGCGTTAGTGTGTGGCAAGTTCTGCAGGAAAGAAAAATTAACCAGTCGAAAAATGATGTGGGAAAATTTTAACAAAGAATGATAATATTCTCACACGATTCAAGCACTGTGTCTTCTGTCATCTAACAGGAAGTAAAAAAGAAAGTGAGAAATGGAAAACTCAAGAACTAAAAATTATTCCTGAGCATACATTGTTTTGTTAACAAAAGTAGATTTTCTGGCTTAAGAAAAGAAAAACTAATATATTCAATCTTTATTGACGAGACTTTTGACAAACACTGACTAGTCAGTACTTTACACAGGATGCAATCATGCAAGATTCACTCACCTTTCGCAAAATCCAGCGACACTGTTAAGCTGATGCATAAAGTAAGCAACCAGAGGATTCTTCATTGCGAAGATATGCATGCAAGTCGCTTCAAAGAACATTTTACGAACCAAAAGACACTTATTAAATGGCTATCTAATTAAAAAAGTAAGCAGGATATTCTCATAGTCAATTGCAATACACACACCGAAAGAAATGTAATGAGATTGTTATGTTAAAACTCAGATCTTAACCCTTGGCTATTCAACTTACTGACCGGAGGGTCATGATCGGTTCATTGCTATTTCGCAACTGAGAAAACATATCGAAAATGAGGACATTAATGGCTGGTCCCATGGCCACTTGGCCTCTCTTAATTTTGAAAAGTACTGGGGTAAATACTCAATGTCTAGGAATGTTCATTTTATAACCATATATAGGAATAGAAGATGAAACCTGACTCTCCCCGAAAAACTGTTTCAAGTGTTTTAAGATTTTGCTAGTATAATTAACTAGCAAAGGAAACATTTCAATGCGTTGAGCAGTTGTGATTTTTTGGGAGTCTTCTACACTTTGTCTCCAATGTGCAATCGCTTTAAAATTGTGGAGGACCATCAAGACTTTCTGTCTTTGTTGTTGGATGTTTTCTTTTTGTTTTTTTTTTCTTTTTAGAATGTTAGGATCAACACGCCAGATGGTTTCCTTTATGTTTTCTTTTTTTTGTTCTTTCTTCATTTGTAACTTCTCATCCTCCGGGCTTTTGTGACTTTTAGTAGTCAGATGATGATTTGATTGAACAGGCAGGGGAGAAGAGGGTATTACAAAGTGTTACAATAATGGGAGAGGGTAAGGAGACAAGTATGACGCGTTGTGTTGCCACTCCTGTACTGGAATTAGTATATTTTGCAGTTGAAGGGGTGGAAGCAGAATGAAAAGTAATGGTGACAGATTTGTTCTTTGTCCTAGGGGGAAACAGTGCTCTGTGGAACTTAATTTGCCTTCGCTTATTTTTCCTATATAGTGTCTAGTTTCTTTTTCAGGGGGAGCAACATCATTTGCTTTTCTTCTTCTTTGTCAACATGATGTTCGGTGACCGGTTTTTCGGCGGGAATCTTATTCCTCGGGCAAACAGAGAAGTTACCAATAACAGTAACGTGTCAGCATGCCTGTTTTCTGTCTGATACAATAGCCAACAATGGCGTTGAAGAATTTTCTTTTGACCATCAGGGAGATACTCCGCACTTTTCGTAAGTATTCGCAGGTAAGATTTCCTGAAATTGTAGCAAAAATGTGGCAAAAGGCGTTCACAGCACAAAACTATGAATCTCAAAAACTATATCTCAGATACATTGTTGACCGTAATATTTCACATGAAAAGTCCTTTTTTCATTATTTTCTATGTGTTTCTTTGCCAAAGCTACGTAGTAGCCTAGCGTGGGAAGCCCGAATTTTTTTCAGACACGAAGACAGGCAGCCCTCAAATTCAGATCGACCACCAACCAATCCTCTTTTATTACGTGAGTGCACTGTCTCGCCTAATGCCACATCGTTTAAACAACGGGCATTCCACGCAAAAGACGAATGTTGCTTGACTTTCCATGAAGGATGCAACAACAATCTAGTTTTACAGTCATCATAAAAAATATTGTCGAGAAATCAGTTTTCATGTATTTCTTCGCCCAGCTCTGATATTTTTGTGACGTTTATTTGAAAGTTGTTACTTTGATTGCTTTCACACATTTAACCCATTTTCTTAATTCTCCCTATCTTCAAATATTATGTTAATGCATTTTCTTTGCTTCCTAGTTTTTTTCTTATGTTGCCAAAGTTTGCATTTTTGTGTTTGGTGGGGATTCTTTCATCGCTATTCAACTTCCTATCACTCAATATCTTTCTCATGAACTATGACATTCTTTATATATTACACACGTCCTTGCAAATATATTACATAATTATTGGTATTATACACACATAATCTGTTTCCAGTTCAAATTTTATAAGCATAGGTTGGTTAACAATAAGTTTGTTGCGACGACATTGAAATCATGTGAATATCAAAATAGGAACAAAGATTCTCAACATTATTAGGAGCAAATAGACGAAACAACCGAACATATAGTAATTTTCCAAGCGTAGCTTAGATGTGGCACAAGGCCGAAGGTATCGAACTCATTACTCAGTCGTAATTGTTCTAGCGAGACAAGCTTGCTAACCATTACACCGCAGAAGAAACCAAGGAACTTCGACTTGGTGCAATGGCTAGCGAGTTTATGTGAGTAGGGAAATCCGATCTTCACTATGTGTTCCATACCTTGTGATACATCTAAGTTACGCTTAGTAAATCACTATAGGAGAAAACCAATCAGAAGCAGATTGCGATAGATAGATTGAATGAATTGAATCACGAACTGTTGATAAATACTTTCTCCTTTATTTCTCCTTTATTTCTTTTAAAGCAAAATTCATATTTTCTTAGTCGCCACTCATTGATTCATTCATGATATCATCAGTGGGTGAAAAACTCTAACAAACCAAAAAATGGCGATAAAGTAATTCTGTTGATATTTATATTAAAATAATTAAAAATAAAAAGCATACCCATTTCTTATCTATACTACAACAGTCATTTTTCCTTTCTGCAAAACTGACAAGAAAAGAAAAGAACACAGATAAGTATTAGAGGGGAAGAGAGAAAAAAGAGGAGTGAGTGATGAAAAGATGAACAACTAGATGTAAAAAACAAAAAGGAAAAAAAATCTTAATTACTAAGAGACATGTTAAAGGGGAGGGGATAAAAATGCAGCAGAGGCTAAAATTCAAATCATTGCATTGTTTATAGGGGGAAAAAGCAATATGGTTGAAATATAGAAATATACACACATTCCTTAAAACTATTCCTACTACAAAAATCAATGCTGATTAAAAAAAATAAAATAAGACAGCATATATCTGGATTCTTCGTAAATATGGTGGCAAATTCTGAAGATTAGTTGAGTTTTGTTGTTACTTCGTTCCCGAAGTTAAAAATCAAGCTGCCTTTATTCCTGCCAGCTGATACGTTTTCTTCGCCCCAGTTAGAATTACAGCACACTTCCTGCGTTTTAAGAAGTTACATGCTAATCTATAAATAAAAATGATTTAAAATAATTATAAGGAAAACTAAGAATAATAACAAGGCAGTAAACATCAATTGGAATGATGATGATGATGATGATGATGATGATGATGATGATGGAAAAGATAAAAATAATTAGCAATTAAATCAGCATTGCGATCATTACAATAAAAACAACAATAAGGAAAAAATTGTTGGTACGGATAATTTTTTACTTAACCCTCGTATAAACAAAGGATGAATACAAAAAAATATCCGTATTTTCGCTATAACAAACCTTTCCATAAGAGTGAGGGTAATTGTTGACTTTTCCTCGTATAATTACTACTACTTCTATTGTACATTGTCTTCTTTTAAATAAAAACATACATTAAAGCGAAGATATCAAAAGTACAAAAATTGTTAATGATGTCTTTATAGAGAAAGATTTGAGAAGTTGCATTAATTTCTTTTCATCTTTCTATCAGAGATACCAATATTAAAACAATTCTATTAAAACAACATTAATGGTAATAAACCTTGAAGATTGTACCAAGTCATCTATCAAATGACTTGAAAATTATTGAAGAGAGAGTAAAGAAAGATTAAATAGTGCAGCTAAAAACTGCAGGAAAATAACCTGAGAGAAGGACAAATGTTCAAAGCGGAAAATTCCAAAACGAGATGCCAAAAGATACATTTGAAGAGACAAAAAGAGATTGTTTGCAAAATGGCAATAAGATGGCTATGCAGAAGATATTTGAAGTGAAAAACCGAATAAATCCTGTTGAAGTCGAGAACGACTCAATATATCATACTGTATTAAAGCTGAGATACTGTACAATATATCATACTGTATTAAAGGTACAATAAAATGTCAATTATATGGAGATAGATGTGAAACCGTCAATCGTATAAAAAATTAATCCAGAATAAATGCAAAGATAGACTTGACTGCGTATGAAAGGTAATCCATTGGGAAATGTGCAAAAGACTAAGATTTCATCATGCAAACCAGTGGGCATGTACAATAACACGAGACAATAGAAATTATATAGGATTAGAAATTCAAACGTTTCACTTAATCTCGGCCAAGAGGACATATTTAATTATAATAAATAATAGTAAAAATGTCAGGTTTTTCAACAGAACATGTGGTAAAACTGAAAAAGACAAAAAATCTGAAGAATTATTAAAAATCAAAGAAATGAAAAAAGAAAATTAAAATAAACTTTGTGAGAGACAAAAATTGACGATGTCATTGGCGCACTTGAAAAAGGCCCGAAGATCTTTGGAAAAGAAAATTACAACAAACTGAATTCCGAAGTAGAACATGCAATCATCCAGACCATATTATGATTAAAAACTCTGAATGCTGAGATAGCGAGTGAACTTTCTGTCACTATATAAAGTTTAAGCTGGCAATCTGGTTTGTAAGTTCACTAAGTACATATAATTATTGCAAATATCGCATCATCATCACCACAATTAACATTACTACTAATGATGCGATAATATTAATGTCTATTTCACTATTCACTCAGTTAAAAACAGAAATAATTGGGAAGTTTAACACTACCATTATCACTCTTAAATCAGTGAAGTTTCTCTCTTTGTTCAGCAATGAAATGTGAACAGCATGAATATCCAGATCGACTGAAATAGGTTCGAAATTTGCAGAAAATAAGTGTTGCTTCAATATTTCTTTTTTTTTTCCAGAACACTTAAAGAAGAAGAAAACGACTGACTCCATTTACAAAGAATTCGGCGTCATACAAAATGTATAAAAATCAGTGAAGTATGTCATCTTTTCCAAGGAGAATTTTGATAATTACATTATATATATATATATATATATATATATATATATATATATATATATATATATATATATATATATATATATATGCGTGTGTGTGTGTGTGTGGTAGGTCAAGCATTTATGAACATATCTTTTGCTAGAAATAAATGGAAAAAAATAAAAGATAATTTAAAGTAATGTTAAGCGTCACGCGTCCATTGTTAACGCTTTCATTTCTTTTTCGGACGTATCGAGTGCCTTAACATGGAAGGTTTAAGTCTTCAACGGAAAATGAAAAGACACACTGTGACACTACATGCTTACCACACCGCTTAAGAGCTATCCAGCTTCTTGAAAGTGACAGGTCCTTCGTATCCAATGTCAGTAACAAGCTGGATGATTCTGGCGGGAATGTATGCCCAAGAGAAATAAAAAAAATAATTGCTCACCACGTAATAAATGATAAATACCAATTAAGACAAGATATCCGAAGACATTGACAGTGGAACTAGAACAATCTATACTGGTAGATTAAATAAAGGGTTCAGTGCGGAATTCCCTGAATGTTACTCAGATGTACAAGCACCTGAATACGGCTGGACGGTACAATAGTCGAAACATTGTAATAATGACCACAAAGACGGGGATGATAGTCTGAATGTGAATAATAACTCCTGATTCTCGAAATCCAGACAAAAATTAAGCAAAGTTTACGATCAGATCATGCTGAAAACCCCGATTCTCCTTCGAACACCGAAGTTAAGCAACGCCAACCTTGTCCAGTACTAATACTGGAAACGTTTGGAAATATTGTGTACATTAAACAATGAGAGAGGTGAGATCATAATGATATGATTCGAGTATTAACGCCCCCGACCATCGTCAATATTCTTCACTGGTTCTTTTCATTGGATCGAGTTTGTCTGATGCTTACTGCGCAATCTATGTGGAACTATAACCTGTCGCCAAGGAGATACCTCATGAAATCATAAGGCTGTTGGTGAGCATTCTCGTTCAACCAGTGGGCAGTCATCTAGCATAAAAGAGGAGGTCCTGAAAAAATTCTAGTCTCGGCTTGTTTATACAAAATCTAACCAAATAACCAAACATTATAATTTGTGGTTAGGATGGGAATTTTCAGCACCTCTTGGCATATGTGTGTGTGTGTGTGTGTATTGTTAGATCATTATATGCCGTGAAAAAGAAAACAAAGAAAAGCAGAAGTAAGAGAAGAGATAAAGAAGAAAAATTGAAGTGAAGAAAAGGAAAAAAATGAATTAGAAAATAGAAAGAAACTCTGAAAAGAAAAGAAAATGTCGAAGAAGGTGACGCAGAATAGCAAATAGTATGGAAGAGAAGAAGTTGGACGAAAGAATGAAAGTGCATGGTAATCTGCAGGCGATTGTCGAATAAAGTCTTCTTTCATTTTATGCATATGGGGCCGACTGTTCGCCAGTTCTCCAGGTCTATGTGTAACAACATCCTGCCGATAATATCATTATCACCATGATATTAAATTGCGTATGACCGAATTCCGAAAGCGAGGCTCGATTTAGAGGAACAGGCCGACCTGACTCGAATTTTTTTTTTTTTCTGGCCAGTACTGTAAATTTCTCAGAATATTCACTCATCTTCATTTTCTTTCACCTACCTCCTTTAGAAGTAGAAGTTTCACACAATTTTTTGCCAATTTCTCCGCTTCAGTTTTCCTGACCAATAATTCCCTTGTCTCTCTCATTCTCTTTATGAACTTCCATCTTCATTTCTACTATTTCTTTGATTTCGCACTTTGCGTATATTTTATATCCCCCCCCCCCGCTAAATACACATTCTTTCTACCTCTCTTTTTATCATGGATTTCCTTTTTAAAATCTCGTAAATTTATCTCAATATTCATTTGTGTATCGAATTACATCTTCGGTTATTATTTAGCTATCCATCTCTGTGCTACTATTTGTATCTACCTCAGTTTCTTTGTATCTTTCGTTGTCATACATATTCTCCGGGGTTTTTTTTTTTCTCATTCTCTCTTTCTCTCTCACTCTCTCTTTCTTTCTCCCCCCTCTCTCTCTCTTTCTCTCTCTCACTCCCCTTGTCTTTTGATCCTAATGTGTTTTTTTTTCACAATATCCTTTTTCTCACTTTTTTGTGCATATTTAATGGCTTTGTCTCTATTTTTCCACTTTTCGTTCATCCTTCTCTCTTCCCATTTATTTAAAACAGATGATTTTAATTTTATAAGCCTTAACTATTTCATACGCTTTATTCATTTTTTCTTAAATTTGTATCGCTTTCTTATATATTTTGAAAAATGTTTTTAATTCGCCTAGCTTGTCTGTCAGTTCTTTTTATTACTCAATGAATCTATTAAATATTTTATCATTGCCACATACTTTTTTTTCTTCTCATCACACTCAATATTTTTGCTATCTACTTAGCGCGTTATCTCTCGTTCTCTCTCCTTTTCTTTCTTTATCAATTTCTGTTCCTCTTTAACCTCTTGTGTACTATCTCTTGGGTTTATTTACTTCTTCACTTTCCTTGTTTATTTTGCATTTTTAAATATATTTATTTATTCATCTTCCTACCGATCAATTTAATTTACTTATTTTTATTTTTACTGGAGTTTGGACGATAGTTTCTCTTGCCCATGTTTGGAGCGAAGGGAATGCCATAAATGTTGCATCAAAATGAATCTCAAATTCACCTGTCGTTTTTTTTTTTTTTTTTTTTTTTTTTCAGATGTTTCAATCTGTCCATCACACTCTTCCTTTCCGACTGACTTATGTCGCTGTTAATCTATACGAATATAAATTACATATAGTTTTTATCCATTTTTTGGTTCTCGCTTTTTAACCAAAGCAAGGCAGTAAAGCCACTAAGATATAGGGGTTACTGAGAGTGAGAGAATAAAAAAAAAACATTATTATACATTGAGAATAATAAAAAAAAAAACAGTGATCAAGAAAACATCAGATAACGATTAACATTGCATTTAAAATTTGGAATGTCAAAATTATCTAGAAAGCAAGAAGCCAGAAGTGAGTTCCACAGGCGAGAAGTGCAAGAAAAGAAACTGTTAACATAAAACTTAAGGTTACATCAAACCAACTCAAAAATAATGAGTCCTTGTTATCAATCCTGTACCGCGCTTAAATTCATAAAATTCGAGGTATCATAGAGCAAAGTCAATCACAACAAAAATATTTATAGAAAAACGCAAAGGGAAGCTACATTACGACGGTGCCAAAGTGATAAAAGCTGAGATACCAGATCAGGACCAATAACATTGCAGGTTCTTCTTAGAGTTTTATCAAGAATCTCTAAAAATATAGTAGGAGGGCTAGACCACATGTGGCTGTGATAGTGGAAGCATAAACGAATGGTAGACTTATAAATATGTGTGCCTGTGTGTGTATGTGTAAAATTTTAGATATAACTAAATTGTATCTATAAAAGGACAATATGAAAGAAGACAAAAGGAAATCTTATATATATATATATATATATATATATATATATATATATATATATATATATATATATCAGTAAATTGTTGATGGCCACTGAAGAGTGGATGGACAGGTCCGCCTACGAAACACTGGGGTCGGAAAGCTGAAGGTAATATCAATCAGCTGAGTTACAAACTTTACTCACATTAATTATATACATACATACATATATATACATATATATATATATATATATATATATATATATATATATATATATATAGAGAGAGAGAGAGAGAGAGAGAGAGAGAGATGAAACTGAATATCAGGTATATAAATGAAAAATATATATTATTCGGGAGTTAGATATGTTCCTAATACTTCTTCAGACCTTCCGCAGACACTGCCATCGAGCCATGAAGAAACATCAGATTTGATGTTCACCAAATCTGATGTTTCTTCATGGCTCGATGGTAGCGTCTGCCATTTGTTAAGAAATTAGCAAAATATTTTTGAAATCACTTGGGAAATTTTTTGGGATGGATTGTTCGTATCTCCAGAGTATGCGGCAGACACCACGTCATTTTATCTTCTATTATAGATATTCACTTTCGAGTTCCATAATTACAAAGAAACAGAAATCTGGGAGCCTTCACTTTACTGGATTTATGTCTCTAGACTTTTGTGTATAGTTGTTAAATTTTCTGCATCACTTATTTTTAGATGAATTTATATTTGGATCGTATAAAAGCTTCGCAGTAAAATAATTCTATACACTCTCTCTCTCTCTCTCTCTCTCTCTCTCTCTCTCTCTCTCATATATATATATATATATATATATATATATATATATATATATATATATATATATATATACTACAGTTCAAAAGTTTGAAATCACCCCTTGCAATTTTTTAAAAGTAGATGTCTTTACTTTAAGTAAGAGGAAATTATTATATATGGTTAAAAAAAAGTAAGACATGATTTTTTTTATTAGAAATTTTATTATAACAAAAAGAAAAAAAAAATTTATGATTAAATTTTCCTCGCGTCAAAATATCCTCCTTTAGTCTTGGTTACTACAGCACAAATTTTTGTTTTCGTTGCAAAATTTTCTAAAAGTATAAGTTTAATAGTTGATTCCATTCTTTTTTTCATTTCCTGTAAAACCCTTCGTTCATTTTTCTTCATTCATCTGTCAAGTTCATTCCATGCTAAAATTGGGGGATGCCTTTTGAACTATATATATATATATATATATATATATATATATATATATATATATATATATATATATATATATATATGACTGTGTACTTTAAAAATCTCGAACAAATTCACATGCCAAATGATCAAACATCACATTTTTTATTGGCTTTTCTTGTTTTCTGGTACAAATATAATACCAGCCATTTCCTTATAAGGCATTCGGCATATTCGCCACATTCGGTATTCATTGGCCAAGTAGCCACGGCTATGTTCCATTGAAATTTATTAAATCTTTCCCTTAAAACAATTTTTCAGGAAAATCGGTTTCTCAACTCCATTAAAGTTTACTGCACTTTCCTGCATTGATAAAGGTTTTCTCCCCGAATTTTCATCTGAAGTAGCGTAGAACGTCAACATCTTGATTATGTCATGATTTTCTCATCGAATAAACAGGGTACAATGGATAAACGGTCGTCTAAATTACGCAAAAATGTAACTATCAGTAATATTTAATTTTAAGATATATATTTACCAAAATTACGCGAAATATTTTTGAAATACTAAAGAGTAAATTTATTCAATCAAGTCAGCCTCCAAACGACTTTGGAATCTCCTGCAACTCTTCTGGGCGGTCTCCTTGTTTAAGTTGGCGAATGTTGCCATAATCCTTGCCTTCAGTTCATCTTTGGTGCAACAATGAGTTTTGTTGATCTCTCGCTCAACTGTGCCCCACACTTAATAATCAAAGGAGTTGCAGTCTGGAGAGTTAGGTGGCAAGGTGTGAAGGGTGATGTCGCCGGAGAAATTGTCTGACAGCAATTACTGTGTGTTTATGTGGCATGATGCAGAGTCCAGTTGGCAGACATAAAGTCTTGTAGCAGTCACCCATTTGATCCAGGGTAGCACTACCTCCTCAAGGCACTTGATGTCGGCTTCTATAGTTTCGTAATCACCATTAGACTCATGTCTTTCTTTCCGAATCCTCTGCACTGTCTTCAGATTGACACCCAAACACTGAAATGCTCGGATTGAAGCTTCTGGTGCGAATGCCGAGCAGAACATCATGTCGTTTCCAAATTTCTGGCCCATTATCTCATAGACGACGACCAAGTGACTCTACTCTATGCAGTCGACAAAATTAACAACCAACAAAGCGCATACGCGAAATTAAAAATATAAAATGGCGACAATTTACCCATGGTACCCTGTATATGTGCTATCCATTTGAGTTGTTGCTGTTATTATAACAGTTGTTGCTGTTATTATATATGCTGATAATCTTCAAATAATGTAATTTCTATTATTGTTTGTGATTCTGTAGCGTCAGTTCACGAGGTTCGAAGAAGGATTGTTCTTCTTCAGATCTACAGATTTCATTCGCTAAAAGCCACCTTTAACCATCGATCTAAGAAAGTGGTTTAGATATAAATTTATTATAACTGATCGATTCTTCTACTGCTACCAATGAATTCTTGGTTCTAGGCCATCTCCCCATCTGCCGAAAATAATCCAGCATCCACATGTATAGCCTTGGTGTCTACATCCGGGATAATCTTCCGATGGACAGGGAATTGTCTCTTGAGGCCCATGGCTACTCTTTTTATGTGCTTCCATCTTTCGTTACTAAAATCTTTATCGCTTCCCCTCCAATCAGAACTGCAGCATGTTAGATATAATAGCCGACATTATAGAAAATACACTTTCTCTTCATCCATCTGCGAACCAATTTGTCTTCGGTGATTTTAATGCTCAACATGACATGTGGTTGAAACATTCTAAAGGTACTGATGTTGCCAGTATCTAGACATTAAAATTTTCCATTGCCCAATCCCTTAATCAAATCGTAGACTTACGTACTCGCTTCCCTAGCAAAACCGAGCAACAAGCAACTCTACTTGATTTATTTCTCACCTCCTCTCCTCGCCCTTGCTGAGCTTCGCAATACTGCCCTCTTGGTAAATCGGACCACTCTATGGTACCTATTGATATTTTGTTCCAGTCATCTATTAAAAAGGAACGCCCAATCCATAAGACGCCTTTCCCTTACCAGCATGCTGATTGGAGCTTTGTGATTTTCTTCGTGATGTCCCTATACGTCTTCATCGGGTTTTACTCGTATCCAAGAATTTAATTTCTTTTTCTGATCGCTTCCTTTATGATGATGGCGTTGATGACTAAATTCGCTGCTAACGTGCAGGTTCAGGAAGTTTTCACCAAAACCTGCTCCCACCATCCATTCCCTATCCCCGCTTGGATTTGTAAGAGGTGGTTGGAGGTGAAAGAAAATCAGAGTAGATGCTGATAGTTTGAATTCGTTTAAGGTGGATCTCAACTTATCATGAAGTGACCTCCACACTCGATTTCATGACCTTCCTCTGCGGCACATAAGGAATGAGCCATGCAGTATCCAGTGGAACTACTACCGCTGACTCTGTTATAAATTCGAGTGACGCTTTCTGTAGCATGTCCGTCATGCGTAGCCCTCTCCATCGGAGGTTTAACCGTTGAGATCTGGTGTTATCCTTATCCGGTTGTTTTAAGTCCTCGTTTTCGACCCTGTCGCCAAGAGCGGCCCTACCAGGAGTTTAGAACTCCCGATGACATTGCTCTCAGAATCATTGGACCGCAGAAATATCTCCACCACGACAAAGAGCGACCATCAGAAGAACCATCAGAAGAACACACACGCGCGCGCACACACACACACACACACACACACACACACACATATATATATATATATATATATATAAAGAACAGTAAGATATATAATCCGGTGTTCTGTATATTTTTTTTTTTTAGAAAACAGTGCTCAATGTAAATTTACAGAGCATAAATATCATAAATTAATAGATTTAAAATATGTTTTTCGCTACACAGTAATAACCATGTTTCAAAAATGGAAGCTAAAAACTTTAAATTATAATTAAATTAAAATCATTAGTTCCGCTTCATCTTCAAGCGAATATTGGAATATCTTATTTTAAAATTTACTGAATTATAAACACACAAATAAATTCATAATTTAATGTTTCCAAGGATACAGAGGAATCCAATTATTCAGACAGGGGCTGTAGTGTGTTCATTTTTATTAACTATTGTTGTATCAATTATGAGTTACGTTCTAAAAAGAGGCTAAGTTGAGAGAGGGTAGGGGTTTATTTTTCAACGAATTCTGACATCCGTTAAATGCATGTCATCTGGGTTATTTTATTAACGACAAAAGGTTTTTCGGCATTTTTTCCTTGTATACTCAAAGATTTTTTATGTGTGTTTGTGTTAAAATACGTTTTATTAAACTACAAATTTTAAAATAGTTTTACTCTCAATTACTAATAGACTATATTTCTGTTTTAAAAACAAGTAAATGTAATAGAATTTCTTACATTATTTAAAATTATTTTTCCATATCAAATATAAGTATGTATATTACCAACTCCCATTTTTTAATTTTATTTTTAAATTTATTTTTAAATATTATTTAAGGAAAATTTTTGACAATGACGGTAAAAAAATAGCTATTTCATTTCTCTGATTCAGTAAATTTTTATTTTTTATGAACTGAGTAATATATAGTTTCTCCTGTATGCAGAAAGGACATGGGTCATCTAATGACCTACGTATTCTAGCTTTTCATATTAATTTCCATTTTACTGTAGGTGTTTTATTGGATTCTTTTAATTGTCAGAAATACTTTGAGAGTGATGTTTGATTTCTGTAATTATCTATCCTAAATGAAGTTTGATGTTGATTGAACCGCTTTTTGAACCCATGGCTTGTGGAACCTATATAGATTTTTATGTCTTCAGGGTTCTCAATAGATGAGATATTGCATTGGTATACTAATGATTCCGTGCAACATTTATATTGTAGAGGACAGTTATAAGGATTTCTAAAGTTACATAATTTTTGTTTATCTACATCTATTTTTGTTTTTATTTTTATATTGTCCAAATTTCTTTGGTTTTGGTCTAAGTGTTTATTGAAAATATTAGCATTATGTTTCTTAATAATTTTTCTAAGTTTTAAGTACAGCTTTAACTTAATTTTAGTGTATTTCTTTGAAAATAGTACTTAGTTTACTTTCTCTAGGAAAGTGTTTAACTATTAATGCAAGGAATTTTTGTCCTAATTTGTTCTTTACCCTTTAGTTGTATGGGGGTGTATACCAAATTATTTTTCTACTTCTGTTTTTTCTATGCTTTCCAGTTTCCTTTTTCATATCAGTTAGTTTTGTGTTTTTGTAGCCACTATCTTTTAGAGCTTTATTATATTATGTTCACAAAAAATCTTCTCATTTGCTGAATTTGTACTTATTCTTTTTCCGATGCTTAATGGAGGATGAGTTGATTTAGGGTGTATATATAAATGATTGGTATTGGGTTTTTATAAGGTATGTATACATTTTTCATCAAATCTAATGTTACATCAAGGAAGTTAACTTTTTTTTAATTTAGTGCTTTTAAATTCTTTATATAATATTTTTCTAATTTTATCGATTTTAACGTTAGTAGAGTTCCTTACAACCATAATTCAATCATCTCTGTATAAACCAATGTCAGTTATATTAATTTCACGGTGCGCTGTAAGATTGTATAATATAAAATGACCTATGAGATCAGAAGACTCAGCTGAGTCTAGTGATCTCATTGTGACGTCGAAGTGGTCATATGAATTTTTTATCCATTGCTCACCTTTATGTATCAGTACCGATTTTTTCGGTATTGATACATAAAGGTGAGCAATGGATTATACGTTTGTTTCGCTAACGACGACACCGCATATAGGAGAAAATTCGGTTTGCATTATTGCGTCTTTTCATCAGCTCTGATTCTGTGGATAATCTTAGAAATAGTGATCGCTTTAAAACCAATTCTCTAACTCATTGGCGATAGTCGATGTCACAATAGATAAGCGTCTTTTTTAGGAAGTCATTGTATTACTTTGCTAGAGCCTCTCTTACCAGTTCAAATAGTAAGATCTTTGATAGACGATAGTCTTTTTTTTATATACTGCTTTCTAAATGTAGGTGTACATGTCACCTTGTTACTTCAATATATGGTGTACTAGCAATCTGAATGATTTACACTCCGCACCACTTGAGTAATATGTATTTCCATATACAGTGTTCGTTTTCTTTCAGTCTTTCTTTCAATATGGTCATTTGATTCAATGCTTGTTTTCTCTTATTCTACATTTATTTCCATATAGAAACTTTTAAAGCACACTCTAATTTTTTGTCGTTTTATTGTAACCATCTTGTGTTTTATAACTCTGAAGCTTTTCTAGACTTACGGCAATGTCACGTTAAATCGCCGATTCTCATACGATCACCAAAGCAACTACGAGTTTGGCTAGATGGGTGACCGCTTGTAAATACCAGATGCTGTAAGTTTGGATGTGCGGATGTTGTAATGAGTAACGCCCCGGAATTGAAAATCGGAGAGCCGAGTTCTAATTCTCAAGAGGTTCGTTACGCGCAAAACCCTTGGGAAAGGTATGAATTCAATTCTCCTCTCCCAGCTATAGGTTAATTAGTAGGAGATGTATCATTAAAATCATTATTATCTCCAAAAAATTCTTACAATCTGAAAAAAATTTTCTCGCTTTAAATAACTTGCAAAAAGTTGATAAGCCGTAAGAAAAGAAATCAATGAATGTAACTTTTGTATATTTGTTGGCTTTGGTCGACTTTGTTCGAATGTCAAGCACATGAAACTCAAATGAGAAACATATTCACTGTTAAGTTTTTTGGGGTTTTTTTATATAAGCCCAATATTAAATTTCATTTTTTCTTTGTTTCTCTTTTATTATTTGGTTGTAAGTTTAACTTATATAAAAAGGATCACTTGCTACTCTGAATCCAATGAATATCGATCGAAGTCAGCAATTTAATCGTGCTAGACATTTTT
Source organism: Acanthosepion lycidas (assembly GCA_963932145.1). NCBI lineage: Eukaryota > Metazoa > Mollusca > Cephalopoda > Sepiida > Sepiidae > Acanthosepion > Acanthosepion lycidas. The sequence goes on along the minus strand of OZ010600.1, from coordinate 44,016,577 downwards.
GTTATTCGATATGTTGATAAAAAAATTATCTCCATAACAAATAATGTTTTATTTTCATCCATGACGGCTCCGTGTTCTGGTATTTACAAAACTTTTTGATAAGAAACGGAAAAAGAAAAATACGAGAATACTTGGTGAGATAACAATTGTGATAAAATGATAAATATGAACAGATTGCTATCAATATAAACAAAATGGAAGAAACAGATGAAATGTTTACATATATGCATGCATTTCTAAACACTGAATGATACATACAGATTTATAAAACACCTGAACAAAATCAAATATATGGATAGATCTGTTAGAAAAAAATAACTATGGACATCGATAGATAGATAGATAGATAGATAGATATGCGGACATATGAATGGCCTCATTTCTATTGATTTGGGGGCTGAAAGATTCCCAGCCAAAGAAAAATACACGTTACAAAATCTAGGTGCGTCATTGACTGAACAACATCATCTCACATCTAACCAGGGGCCAAAGTAGTTTTAAGCCTGTTATTACAAAGATTGCTATTCACACACAATACACATGAAACCATTTCCCTTCGAGTAATAATAACACGACCTGTTTCCTGAGGCAAAGCCTATGAGAGTTTGTAAGTAATAATAACATTTTTGGGATATCAGCCAATCTGGGAAAACTTTGAAAAACGTGTGTTGACTAACCGGAGGGCAACTACAAATTAATTTGACTGAACACTGATGTTTCACTGGGGAGAAAGGAAAAAGATTGCTACAATTTTGTAATTTAAAATATTTTTGATGCGGGTGAATATCGACATTAAAAAATTATGGGGTACGAACAAATTTGAAGTCCAAAGTTTTAAGAATTATTGTGTATATGTATAAAGGAAAGAATATTCAACGCATGGAAGCTTATATAATGGTTTTTTTTATGGTTTGTATGCAGATTGTGAACAAGTTGGCATAAAACAAACTCAAAACACTTCAGAAGATATTGGAAATACTTATTTTTAAAAATAGCTTACGAAACAGCTGCTCTATCCCAAGGTTGTAGAAAAATAAAACTATACACACACAGACACACATGCACCCACACACACCCATCCACACACACACACACAATATATATATATATATATATATATATATATATATATATATATATATATATTTAAAAGAAAAACAGACCAGTTTGGGGTACCATTATAATAATTTATTTCACCAGAGTCCTTTTAAAAGGACGCCGGATCATCAGATAGCACTTCCAACAACGAAATGAAACGAAATATATATATATATATATATATATATATATATATATAGCTACACACACGCGCACACATACATTTATTTGTGGTGTATTATATATATATATATATATATATATATATATATATATATATATATATGGTGCACAATATGCATGTATGTATATACATACATATATATATATATTTATATGTATATAATATTACCCTATTTATATATGTATACATAGATATATATAGTACAATATGTCTAATGTAACTATATATAGTACACTATATATATGTGTGTGTGTGTGTGCATGAGTATGTGTGTGTGTGTATAAATATTTATATATAGTTCAATATAAGATTAATGAAGTTTGATTTTGTAGTTATTTAGATTTGACGTTGGTATATTTTTAAGGAGTAGTTAAATTTTGTGGATTCCATGTTGATATACGATATTTTGTTTTTTTAGAAAATTTAATAGCAGAATCGAATGCTGTGAAAAAGTGACCAAACAAAAAAAAAAAATTCCAAAAGTGCTCAACTGAGAATAATTATTCAAGAGCTACGGCATGCTGTTTCATGCTAGATGTAATCGTCATGCCGCCTGAAGATTGCGTCTAGCATGAAACAGTGTGTCGCTTCAAAGTGTTGTCTTCAATGTCCACTTTTATATTTATATTTACATACGCTCTATCTCTGATATTGAGTTTTTCCAGCATTCTAACATTTTTCCGTTTTTCGGAAAAAAAAGTGCATAGTTGTTCTTATTTCGATCGCTTTCGTCTAGTTCTATAGCCACATCTATCAAGGATGTTGTTTTACTATGGTCAGTTTTATGTATGTCTTTTACATAGTAGTTTAGCGGTGTGGAGATCTGCGAAGGAGTGCATTCGTTTTTCGGTGGTCACACGTTATGCGTGTATATTATGTTTGTTAGAATAATCTGAACATATGTCGTTTTATTTTTGTTTTGATCCTCTCGAATGCTTTCACAGATTACTTAATATTGATATTAAATTCATTAAGGAAGGCGCCGTAGATTTTTTTCTTTTATTTTCATTTTTTATTTTCCCAAGTACTTTCAGTCTCATCCGAGATCATATTTATCGGTTAATTGTTAAGACAAAAAAATTAATGTAGCTGATAGTTGTGATTTGTTGCGATCACGCACCAACGCGCTGTATCACAGTTATTGTTAAAATCAACTTTAGCGATGTCGCGTTGTTCCATGCTTTTGATCTAAGGGCGGTATCTATATGATTGTAATCTTTTCTCTCTGTTAAGTTTTAATCTCCCAAATTCTCTCGTATGTTACCCCTCTCTTTAGCACTAACATTCGTCCTACACTCTCATACTTACACTCTCTCTAAATTCTATTTTTATTTCCGGAGTTGTTCTTTTCCGTTTTCTTTTTTAATTTGTAGGTCTGATGAATTGGATCGTATTTACGATTCCAATGGAATAAATTATGACCATGGAATATTAGTGTTTAAGCCTTTTTATTATACCCTTACTCTGTCCTGGACATTGAGTTCTACCTGGATTCTATCCTCTTGGAAGTTTTTATTCAAAATATATACATGTGTGTATATGCACCTGTGTATTTTACATATATATGTGTATATTTACCACTAATATTATCTATATATATCTATATCTATATATATCTATATAGCCATGTTTTTCTAATATCTGTGTGTGTTTTTATATTTTATTTTTATAATAATAATATTATATACTTTCTGATAAGCATATTATATATTTTTTATTATTATCATTAATATTATGATGTTCGTGATTGATTATATTGATGATGATGCTGTTTAAATGAATGCCTTCTTCTGTGAACTTTATTTGACGCTTTATTTGACGCTTTATTTGACGCTTTATTTGACGCTTTATTTGACGCTTTATTTGACGCTTTATTTGACGCTTTCCTGTTTTAAATTTAATCTTCCTATCACTTTCTCTGTCATTACCCTTTATATTATCGCTTAATTCCGTTCTGTCTCAATGCAAGCCCCCTCCTCCTCTCCACAAAATAAATAAATAAAAAATAAACTTTTCTAGGTCAATTTATTTTTGCTATTGTTTTATCTTGCATTTTTTGTTCTATTTTTAATTTTTTTTATCTTTGCATGTCTATCTGCCTGGGATATATTGATTCCATTTCATAAAATGTAATTGGTTGTGATGATATATATATATATATATATATATATATATATATATATATATATATTGTATTATGGCGGCACATCATTATTCAAGCATATATTGTTAAATATAACAGAAAAGGAATGTCTATTATGCTTGATCATAAGCAGTTCTAAGCTTCGTTCTGTTGCTTTAATTTCGGAGAAAAAAATTAAAAAACTGTCAAACATTTAGATATTTTTTATTATGCTATTCCGTAATCTAAGCTTTCAGCTCACATAGGCTATCATCAGAGTGGTTATATGGACATTCAAACAAAGATATTCACCATCAAAGATGATATTCTTTTACGTTGGCATAAAACATTGCTATGCGACGAAAATGATCGCGTAATAGCAGGTCGTAAAATCGTGATGCGGTTCTATGACCTTGTGCTACATGAGAAACTGAAATATTAACAACAGAGTTAGATGCAATGTAATGTGTTGTGACTAGTTTGAAATGTAATTTCTTTTAGTTCGGGTCGCTTTGTTTTAATGTAGATGGCCTCCGATATCTGAAGGTCCTTTTTACTGTATGTATGCGTGAGTTTTATTGTGTTGTCAACTACTATCTCTTTAATATTGTCTACATAGCCATGTTTTTCTAAGAAATTTTGTTTAATAGAAATAAGATCAGAAAGGTGACAGGTAAGTCTACGGGAGAGCGTGGTTGTAGTAAAACCAATATATGTAGTAGGTTTATATATCAACACACAACACCAACAGACATGTTGTCTACCAGACATACACGACTGACTAATCAGAATCAATCGTCACAAAAGTGAAAACATCAGAACTTCTATTAGGCAAACACACATACCCAATTATGAATGCACATTCTCATCCAATTCCCACATAAACAAATTACAATTTTTTATAAAATTTCATATAGAATTATCTATATGAAAGTTTGTAAAACAATATTAATTACATATATCGGCCTGAATGTTCGAGAAATTTCGTAGAAAATATTTGCTTCTCCGACAGGAATCGAACCTGTAACTCAAGAGGGTTACAGGATCGAAATTTCTCGAACATTCAGAGCGGTAAATGTAATTGATGCTGTTTAATAAAAACAGAGCATTTGATTAAATGAATTATATCTATAAAAATAACGTATAAACAGAATATATATATATATATATATATAAACACACATACATTTGTAGTGCAAAATAAAGATTCATTGTTTCTTATGTCGTCAGGCACGAATGGCGAATGACACACTTAATACAGTGTTTTTTTAATACTAGGTCTCATTTGAGGAACGCTAATTTATACTCAGATACAAAGCTCAAAGTTAATATAAACTTAATATATTATTGGTGTGTAAATTCAAAATGTAGAGTGTAGGTAGGGAGATAATTGGAAAAACAAAGAAAATAAAAATGATGCATACTTAAAGTTTACATGCTACAAGGTTTTCCCGTTGGTAAGAATGGATTTAAAAAAAAATCATAAATCGTAAGGATTAAGCAATATGAATTTTTTCAATGAATTAAAAAATCCCTATTTACGTGAAATGCATTGATTATATTTTATACAAACAAAAACAGTTAATGATGTTGTAGAACTTTTACAATGAATATTTACAAAATTAATTTCACTTTTGAATTGGATATCAATAAAAAATCTATTTTCTAGATGTTCTTATTGATTATGATTATCGTAAATTTACCCACTCACCGTTTAATAAGCATCCACTTCTAATTCTTGTCTTGTAAATCATATGAATGTCCTAAAATAAATAAAATTGTTATAAATAATTAGTCCAAGAAGCTAGATGAATGTCCTCGGCGAAAATATTTTTCATAAAGAATGAAATAACATAAAGCAAACAATTATTAATAAATGTTTCCTTCATTATATTACAAAAACGATGATAAAGCTATAAAAAGAACAATACATAGATATATTAAACCTGTAGAAAAATACAAATCAAATTAAAACTAGAAATTTAATTTTAAAAAGATTTCTCAAGCCCCCCCCCCCCTATATAAGACTAATGTCGTTTATGCACTTATTTGTCCCATCGGAGATTGTATCTGTATAAACAATGTCTTATATTGGTTAAACAACAACCACACGATTTCATAAATTCACATGCCATTTATCAAACAGCACATTAATAAGTTCCATAAGAACCATGGTAACTTTAGACAACTCCTTATGAACAACGCAAAAATAATATATAGATCTAGTAGCAAAATAGACTAAAGAATACTGAAACCATTTACCTTGACAGAGGCATCCACACATTAATAAAAATAATTACAGTCTCCAACTTAGTATTGCTATGCCCTTGCTATAAAGCAACGTCCTACCTTTTTACACAGCCCTTAAGATGACTCACGAGAGTTGAAAGCTTGGACTATGTAAGAATTAACCTTCGCAAAAAACGTACGAAATATCCAAAACTTTTATAAATGGCTGCCATTTATAAAGGTTTTAGACATTTCTTACATTTTTGTGAAGTTTAATTCTTATTTTGAAGAGGAAAATGGACAAACTCAATAAAAACAAATTATATAATTCTAAAACATTACATTTCTAATATACCGCATGGCATATAAACACACATAGACACAGTGTCTGACATATTTCTTTCTTTCTCATCATTAATATATATATATATATATATATATATATATTCCTAATTATTCCTTATATATATATATATATATATATATATATATATATATATATATATATATATATATATATATATATATATATATTATTTTCCCCTTGATTATTTGCAGTATGCATTTCAATTAAAATCTGTCGACTTGTCTCGCCAAACTTTTCACCACGGTTCTTACATAAAACTCTTGCATGTTTGTTTAGCTAAAAGGTAAACAGAGATGGTTTGCGATCTTCACACACTTATCTCTCGAAATGACAGATTTCCTGCCAGGGTGTGGCTTTGATACAGGCATTCCACTCCCAGTCCTTGCAAGTCAGAATCCCACACGTGGTAAGACACTAATGAAATGTTAGAAGGTAGAAAATGCCGGCGCAGGAAGAGGAAACTCAAAATTGATTGTACACTGTTAGATGTTTAAAATGTTAATTTAATCTGCTACTCTTGATATTTATTATAGACATGTCTATATGTGAGTGATGTATTCGACTAGAATTAAACAACCGTAAAAATGAAATATGTTAATTATGTACTTTATGCAAATTTACCTTCTGATGTTCAACGACCAACCACTTATTGTATCTTTGTATTTTTTTTTTTAACAGTGGTTACAATGTACAAGATACTGGGGTCACTCGAGGAAGAGTATTACAGAATAAGAGGTACAACGGGTAGGTGCGGAAGATTAACCCTAGTTTTGAACCGGTTAATATTGTAGTGATTGGGTAAAAGCAACCTCTTGGGAGTTGGTTCTACAAAGCATCGGTTCGTGGGAAGATGTTGCTTGAGTGAAAGTTACACCTCATTAGGGAATATGAAGGCAATGAGGATAGTTCGCTACAATGTGCATGACATTGCGGGTCTTAGCCGTGAATGTTAGAACTGATGGAACTAAGGAATGTAGTTCATGTGAGTACACTCCATGAAAATAGCGATAGAGCAGCGATATGCTTACGATGTCTCGTCTGTGAAAAAGGGTTGCCGACTAAAAATAATTCATCATATACAAGGACATGGAGAACTGTTTGAACTCTATCAAGCTATATTATTACTTAACAAAACAAGATAATTTGTGAACTAAAAAATGAAAACTTTTGTGATCAAAATAGCTTGAGAGTTGTCTCATGAAAAACGCGTTCTTAACGTAAAGGATAAGGGTTCGAATTGCTTCAGCAGGTTCATTATTATACTTTTTCACAATTAACCAAATTTAGCTGAACGTTGCATTGGCTATTGTGACAAAAAGCAATGGAAAAACTGAAAGAATGAGTCAAAAAAGTAATAATAAAGCACACTGTACTGGTATTTCAAATATATATATATATATATATATATATATATATAATTTGGATTGTTGTAAATTAGTTGATAATATGATTACATTGAAGGTAGTGAATATGTTGCATCACTTGACTTATACAGCTGAATCTTTCAAGGAGTCGTAACAGCTTTGAGTTTCTTTCAACAATTGCATCATTTTACTCGACCAAGAATGCTTGACAAAGACAAATGTAGATTCTACAGTTAGGCGGCAATTTTTGCATGAATATATAATTGTTGAAAAAATCTAGTTAATCCTAGAAATTATTGCATAACTTTTTTTCTGAATTGCACATCATTTTATAAATCGAACAGAATAATAAATTTATAAATAATAAATACATTTGTCCTTTAGCCTTGTTAGTAAATCTGCGTGTGTCTCTAAACAAGGAATGAAGAATTCCTCAGCTGGGAAATAGTTTCTATCGACAATGAAATAGAAAACGCCATATTGATTCTCATCTGTCCAATGATTTCAGAGATATATTTGCTTCGTTTGGTTTTCTCGGGCAGATGAGCAGGGGGAAAAATTGTGCTGGACCAGATTTACAACAAGATTCAAACAATAATAACTGACTTCCTTTTGAAAAACTTTTTAGGACACTGCCCTATGTCAGAGTTTACACCAGGTGGTGGCGACAACATTGAAAACGACTCAATATCTCATTCAGTATCGTATGGGGATAAACACAGTATACTTGAGTATCTGTCTATATTTCTGAGATGAGGTATTATGTATACTATTTACATTATTCGGACTATTGTCCTCCTCCTTGTCGCCATATTTATTACAACGACACATGGCACAGTGGATAAAGGCGTTAGTTAGATCCAGTGACAGGACCCAAAAAGTGTGAGTTCAATACCCGCTTAATGCAGTGGAGAACTTGGAGAGGGGAATTAACAGGAGATAATTGACAAATGACATCCATTAAACATGGCACGTGGAAATAGAACAGTCTATGCCAATGAGCGAAATAAAGGGTTCAGTTCGACATTCAAACCACCTGAAAAAGGCCGGATGTACAACGGCCGAAACATTGTAATAAATATGGCGACAAAGATGAGGGCAATAGTCCGAATAACGTAAATAGTGTACAGTATACTTGCTTGCTAAAATCACTCAAACCTCAAGTGAACTACAATATCACTATGGTTATGCATTACAGAAAGCTGTTCAAAACTATGAATACATAATTATGAACTATCGAATTAAGATTTTCCTTCTCTCTCTCTCTCTGACACATATCAATTAATTATTTCTTTGTATAGGGAGAAGCAGCATAATTCAAGAATGATTCTGACGCAAAATATTTTGATTAGATTTACTCTGTCGAAAATCATTTTTTTTTTTTTTTACATGATAAAAATGAAATCTTAAATACAGAAATATGACTGCGTAGTTAATTTCAAAATCCGCCGTTGATTGCAATACGTTATGAAGACATCACACATAAGTGAGTGGCAGGACTTACATCTAAAGCCGGATTTTGTTTAGTTTTTGGTCTTTTGATTTTATAGTTAGCGATTCTAATATTTGGAATCTTTCTTTTTACAATTAATGTATTTATCTTTATGTATGTTAGGCTAGTGGAGATTTCATTACAGAGCGATGTATATTTATTGATATATAACCGAACTAATCTATGATCGACGTCACATAGTTGAAATCATCTAATTACATAGAAATCATCGATTTCTGGATTAATTAAAACGCTTATAAATGAACAAGAAAAGATAACTAAAAACTATTTTGTATTGTTTTGACCAAACATGCATCAATAAAACAAAACAGATGCGCGTATACAAACATACACAAACGCGCGCGCGCGCGCACACACACACACACACACACACACACACACACATATATATATATATATATATATATATAGTTGTATATTTAGGCAGCAATCCTTCCTTTATGCATGTTTCATTAAAAACGACAGACAAGGTACTACGGTTAAGCTTTTTATTTAATTTTTCTTGTGTTCTGACAAGACCTTTCTTTTCTGGACAAAGGGTGTGTAAGAACTGTCCAAATGTGTTATATTTCCGAGCGATTCGATTTTTCAGTTTAATTGAGTGTGTGTGTTCTGTGTATGTCTTAGTGTGTGCTAAGGATGTTTTTAATTTCCGAATACGGTTAGCACATTGTGGCTTTGTTCGTTGTTAAGAGTTGGCTTTTTCTTTTTATTATTAAAGCTTCCATTATTTTTAGTCTTTTTTTTTTTGCAGGTGGATGCAGTTAGTATATTTGTGTTTTCTACTAGTATGTTCCTAATGGAGTCTGGTAAATTTGTGTGTGTGTTTAAATGGGTTCTAATGGAGCTGTGATCAGATAGGTGTAACGTCTAGATAAGCATGTGGTTGTGTAACCGATGTAATTATTTATGAGTCCGGTTTGATCAGGAACACAGTTCCTTAAGGGGCATTTGAACTCATAGATAATGTTCGTTCTTTGTAATTTTGACTTAGCTGGTGTGTTGTTATTTTTGAGGATAAAGTTGGCTATCTTAAATTTTTTTATAATAGATAATTAATTTGATTTTTTTTATTCGGGTCAATTGGAGTAGTATATTTCTTTATAATATGCCTTAGAGAAGATTCGTCTTGTTTGTAATTAATATGCATTTGGTTTTTGTAATGAATGTGTATGTGATTTGTGGCTGTGTATTCACTATCGTTATTACTTGCTTTGGGGAGTCTAATTTGGTGGTCTATAAGGTGGTTAGGGAAGCCGTTGTCGATTAGTGTTTGTTTAACATTATTAAGTTCTTTGAGGAACACATCCACGAATTCCTGCAAATTTTAAAAACTACAAAAAAACAAAAAAAAAAAACATGGTATAATAGCGTCACTTGACGTCGAAAACTTATTTACAAACGTCCCCATCGACCAAACTATTGACATTATCCTCAATTCTGTATATACTAATAATTCCATCGTCAATGCTAAAACGTTTGTTACCATTGACAAGACACAGGAAGATTGTTCTGGGGAGCAAAATGGCCATCAAAATGGGGTACATTTGAGCATTTTTATGTAATTCATTTATATGCTCTATAATAAATATATTGAGCTCTCTTTTGTGGATCAGTTTTAATACTTTATATTATTAGTATCTACTTCGATTACCTGCCCACGGATATATATATATATATATATATATATATATATATATATATATATATATATATATATATATATATATATATATAGGTTTCACCTAAACAGATATTCAGGATAAGCTGGCTAAAAAAGATATGACGAAAGTTTATTCATTCCCGATCTACTTAGCGTATTGAGCACTCGACGTTTTAGCTTTACTACTCGCTTTGGTTTTTTCTTTGGGCACTGGAAAATTTGTTTCACCCTGTTCTAAAGTTTTTAATTTTTTCTTTTATTTTAAAATTTTTTCTCGCGTACTGATTTGTTTTGACATATCTACAAGTTGTGCTATCCGAGTTTTTTTCCAACCGAGTATTACTATTAATACTTGGATATTCAGTTTATTCATTAAACAGTATATTACCTCATTTGGTCGGAATTAATGATAGCTGTCTATTCCCAGAGAACGCAAGTTCGAATCCTGCTAGTGAGCGTAAATGCTTCTTCAATAAGATTTCTTAAACCCTCAGTCCGTTAGATGAAAATAAATAAATATACTGTTTAATAAATAAACGGAGAGTCTACTCAAATACTAGCGTCCACTAAAAATAAGTTTTTAATTGATACAAAATTTGTTGGATCAATAAAATCTCCATTGCATTCTCTAGTACATACATATACATATATATATATATATATATATATATATATATATATATATATATATATATATATATATATATATATATATATATATATATATATATTAGAGAGAGATAAAAATGTCTATGTATACACGCATAGACAAATGCTGACAGATTAATAAATTCAAATTTAAACATAAAATATAATTACGTCTACATAATTATATGAATAAGCAGGCTTGTCGAAATATTTAAAAAATTGCCAAGGTTTTAGCATAAAAGGTTTCAGTAACAAAGATTTTCGAACAGGATTATGATTTATTTAATAAAATAAGTTCATTCATATTTCACATAACAAAGAGACACTCGATGCAATGGAAACACGCCTCCAAAGAAGTCCAATGTCATTTCATCTGCAGAAACAGTTATGGCCTCAGCTCTTTGAGATGCAAAAGGCCTTGTGTCTCTTGACTATCTTCAAAAGGGCCTCAAATCAATGAAGAGTACTATGCCAACTTGCTGAAGCATTTACGGTAAGCTATCAAGACCAAACGCCTAAGAAAACTTATGAAAAATGTCTTGTTTCATTAAGACAATGTTTCAGCATACAAGTTTTTGGTTTCAATGGCTGCTTTACGTGTGGTTTTGAATTGTTTGATCACCCTCCCTATTGCTCTGATTTGACTATCATCTTTACCCCATAATGAAAAAACTCTTGGTTGGTAACCAGTATCGCAGTATTATGTCATATCTGCTACTAATATTTTATTGACCAACAAGATGAAAAGTCTTCATTGAACAATCAGGCATCAGTTTACCTGAAAAAAAAAACAATGCAGTTATTAATAAGAAGTGTTGAAATTAATGCATACAAGATTTCACAGCTCTAGCATCACTCTTTTATAGTCAGCCTATGAACTTTTCAGCCCATCTTCGTGCTGTTGAAACTAAGTCATCGTGCTGGTCGTGACGAAAATCAAGGAAGTATCTGATTGGCATTTTCGTGCTGTCAAAAATTTCAAGGAAGAACAGTGAAATATGATGAAAATACAAATAATAATCTATTCATGATAATTGTTTGAACTGAAAGTGAATTTCGGTTGATCCGGAAACAAATTGTTAATCCGACAATACATGGGAAGCAAAGATGTTTCGTGTCAGTTTCAATACTACACAAAATTTCTAACCCAGAAATAACGTTACTTACCCTAACAGGCAGTTTCTACTGTTCTCTTCGAAGTTGTCCGTTCCAGTAAACACATACGAATCTCATAAAGAATACTGCTTACAAAGAGAAGCGACGAAATGCCATGTTACATTCAATTTATGTTTCTGTTCACCCTCCTCCACCTCGGTGCCCAGACGGGAACTTTTACACTTAGGATTTCAACTTCTTATCTTCATGCCAAGTATATTTTATCTATTAGGAGGATTTGTTGAACACAATCTTCTTAAAACCACGTTTTCACTATTTAGCCTTGTACCAGACATTGTTAAATATTTTAAAAGTATATTATTATGTATATAGATTGCTAATAATTGTTTTCCTAAATACCGTAAGTTGACACACCAGTATATTGGGAATTCATACAAGTATACAGATGAATATCTCTGTACGAATATTATACAGAGAAAGAGAAGGAAGAGAGAAAGAAAGAGCATTATTATTTTATTCATGTATGTATATGTTGCATATAATATGGATATTGTGTATGTGTGCGTGCATGTGTTTGTGTGTGTGTGTGTGTGTGTGTGTGCATGTGTTTGTGTGATTTCCTTTGTCTTCTCATATTTCTTGTCTTGTCAGAGCCTGGCCGTGTGCATCTGTTTTTTGTAATATAAGGCCTATTTTTCTTTCAAGAATATGATACGTTATAAGACGAAGCTGTGTACTCATTATGGTGGCAAGGGACAGAAGAAAAGCAGACAAAAACGCATTGCGTTGGGAGCGGAAACGTGAAGGAGAAAAACACGCAAAAGTCGAGAAAGACATTTGAAAAGAAAAGTCTTTTTTTTAAGGAAATTAAACAAAGAAAAACTGTTGCGACATTTCTGTTTATGCTGGCCTATCTCAATTCGCTCAGTTTAGACTGACATTAAACTGATGGGTTTCTGTATATCTATCAGAATAAAATATATCAATGTATGCATTTATCTATTCGTTTTTTTGGGGTTTTTTTTTATCCTATTCTAATTTCTGTTTTTTCATCCCTCTCGCTATTCTTTGTCTATATTTTTATTTATATATTCACATAGTGCGTGCTTTTACACACACAGACGCACGTACACGAGTAATGTTTATCAACGTAATTTTACGGAACGCAGTATTCATTGTTCGATCCTCACTGGGTTCATCATTATTTTTACCTTCCAAACTTCCTTAATACCTATACGCATTTGGGTGAATGGATATGTGTGAATTTAGTAATGGAAGTAATGGAAGTAACAAAACGGCAAAACGGCAAAACAAAAACAAAACAAAGAATGAAAGAATAAGGGAAGTGAAAATAAAGAGATTTAATTATTGGGTCCCTGATGACGATTTTTCGGTTTCATGCTGTTAAATAATCTGCATCGAATATTTTGTCCAGCAAATCGTTCTTGTTATTTTACTCAAAAAGTTAATGAGCCGTGAAGTTCAAATGAATTATTCTAATCAGATGATAAGGTAAAATGTTTTAAAACACGGCACCATTTTTTAAAATAATTTTTTGAAGTCATTTATATATTTCTTATTTTTTATTTTTTTTCTTGAGTTTGTTTTTTTTATTTATTTTTTTATTTATTTCAATTTCTAATTTTGCAAAAACGTTGAATTCTGTGGCAGTTTTTCAAATCATTTTTTTTTTTTGTTATTCAGAGAAGTTGTTTAATTAATATCAGAATATATGATAACATCATTGCAGCATATAGTGTTGGTTTTCAAGATAAAAAATGCATTAAAATGTTTGATAAAAATAAATAAAATTTTTAAATGATATTATTTTTAATAGTTTTTAGTAAACAATTGCGACTCTCAGCATTTCCGTTTGTCCATGAATTTCAGCCTAATAAATCCGTTACTGCTCTTTTATTAGGTTGGTGCAAAACTAATGTTTTCTCACATATGTTACTATGTGAGAAAACGACATTATTTTGTTGATAAACAAAGAAAAACGGTGAGAGATAAAAAGTGAAAAGATATATAAGATCTGCTGAAAATTATATTAAAATTTTATTTGAATAAGTTATATTCTTAGAATTTCTGACTTTAACACAATTTGACTTACGTGCTGATTTGGAAAAAATGAAAAATGATGAATCTATAAATGAACAAACGATCCATTAAAATAGCATAAAACATCTTTTTTCGACATTATTTGAACATACAATACAATATAATGTTTTATTTTTAAATTGTAAAAATGCACTCGTGAATTTGCTCGGCTCCGACTGACGTACAATAAAGTTCCGAAAAGTATTTAACATAATAACTGAGATTACCTACTGATCAGTACAAGCTAATTGTTTTAATTAAATGTAAAAGACCAAGCCGTGCATAAAGCTCTATTTTAGTAGCCAGACCTCACAGTAAGTTGGTTTGTCAAGATAAGCATGCCCTTGTAAATATGGCGTGGGATTTCCTTGGCATTGCTGCTATCTTACAAAGGTCATAAGGGCGAGGGGTACTTCAGATGCTTGAAAGAAATCGGAACTAAGTATTTGCGTTCAGCTCTGTGTCAAGAAACGATGTGGCTGAAAAAAGGCAATGATTTTAGGAAGAATAATCTTGCCTTCATTGATTTCTTTCATTTTTTATTTTCTTAAATATATTCATTATTATATTTTATCGTTTTTGTTCTTTTGCTTTTTTTTTTTTTTTTTTTTACTTATCCTTTGTTTCTCCAGGTCTTCTTCATAAAATGTCAGGTTTCTTTAATGGCTTCACTAAAATTTTCTTTTGCCTCTTCTCTTTTCTGAATTCTTTTTCTTCTTTTCTCTCAATTTTTTCGTTCATTACTTTTTACTTTTTTTACTCAAAAAAATTATATCTCTATCCCTCGTCCATATTTTGTACATTATTTTTTCCTTTAATTTTTTCTTTCTTATTTCTTCTCTCTTTCACTCTCCTTCATCTTCTTTCTTTCTGTTACCTCTTTCTGTATTTGATCCAAAATATTTATTTTCTTTCCTTTTGCTTTTCTTTATGTCGAATATACTTGCCATTATTTCTTTTTCACGCTATTTTATATATTTATTTTCACTCAAAATGAATATTTTTCTTTCATTTTACCTCATTTCTGTAATTATTTGTTTCTTTTTCCCTTCGCCTTCTCATTTCAATTTGGCCTTCTTATTCCTTCCTGTCTTATCAAACTTCCTTGAAATATTCGTCTTTTGCATTCCAAGAAGCTCCTCATCGAATATCAACTCCCCCATTCCTTACTATAAACTAAGAAAACAAACTTGATAACGCCCTATCCGGCATTTTCTTTTTTTTTTCTTTTCCTCCTTTCTTTTCTTTTCCTCCTTTCTTTTTTGCTGTTCACACTTACTATACTTTTTTTCTTTTTTGCGTAATTTATTTCTTATTCTGTTTTTTCTTTTTCCTTTAATACTTCTGTCTCTCTCTTCACCGAATTGAAATGCAATTGAAGTCATTCTTCTGCTTCTTAATATCATATCTATCTTCTTTTTATAAGCGATCACGTGACAATATTTCTCCGACTACAATTTTTTCTACATTCACTATATTCTTTTTCTTCTTAATCTTCTTCATTTTCATTGTTTTTCTTTTTATGTTTGGCTTCTATTCCTACTTACTACTCTTGTTCTTTTCACTCTTATTCATCCGTTTCTCCACCTTTCTTCATCATCGCCCACTTCTTTCTTTAAATCTTGATTTCTTTTTTTATTTCTATTACGTCATACTTTATATTCAAGTCAAGTATTAGCATATTCTTTTTGTGATAATGGCGCTACATATTCATGTTCATAACCATGAAGTAGTGATTAACAAACTAATTTCACAGAATACTATTACTATTTGGAGTTCACTCCACATTTGGTGACTCCAGACTTGTAGATTCGTGCCAGATTACAAATTTAAATACCGTTAGGCAATATGCCGTGCAGTAGAAATTAACAGAGTACCCTATTTTTTTTTTGTGACACTGAATTTGATCTTTGTGGCATCTTGAAGGAAGCTTAGTAAATATTCGTTGCGCTCAATAATCTTTTTAGAGCAAGTAGATATAATTGTATGTCTAAAGTGTATTTTTTACGCGTTTCATTTCGTTTTCTCTGCTTCAATTTACGTTTCATTTTTCGTCTTGTTCCTCTCTCTGTATATAGGAGAGACAAAAGGTTGCATATAAACATAAATATTTTGTCCATATGTATCTATCTCATCTTCTTTGTAATAGTTAAAGAAATAGGCTAGCCAGTCATTATTACTGAACATCTTCATTGAGTACCCAATGCTTATGACTTTTTACTAAAACCAAGCTAAATCGTATGAGTAAACCGATTTTGATTTTTCTGTAAACGGAGCTAAAAAAAAAGTCATTTTGTCTAAACCGTTGCAATCTCTCTCGTTCACGCGCATGCGCATAATTACCACTTTAACATCTGGAATTAATTTTTTTATAAATGTTTTCAAGCCAGTAGTATTTGGTGGTTTCCATCTGATATTAAGTGATATCATATCTTTTTAATACTTCAGAACTCTCCTCATTACTTCAGTAGTCATTTCCAGTCCTTTTGCAAATGCCCTTCAGATAATCATCACCTTCATATTCTACGTCCATTTCACCTTTTTCTTTTTCATTCAATTTCTCTTCTGCTATAATTGCGATATCCATTATATGACATCTTCTTTGCTATGTTTACCATGAGTAATCTGCTTTCCTCTGACAGACGGGATGGTCTGTTTGAAATTTAAGGTTTCTTAGAATTTTATTTTTTCGTGAGAACAGCTTCTGGTTTATGCTTATTATCATTTGATTTTATATCCTCTCCAACTCTTAGATTTTTCAGCTAGGTGATAACGATCATATGTTAGCTCCTACGCACAACACTTTCCACGGCGCATGAGTTGTTTCAAGTAGTGCTGCCACTATATCAAGTATCACCAAGGCGTCTGTCGTAAGAGTAAGATTCCTGAAAATAGTCTCGAGTGTGCCAACCACAGAAGAGACGACGCGAGCTGATGCTTTGGAAATTTCTCTGATTTGCCGTGCCATGTTTTCGTCGCTTCAAGATGTTCTTATTGCAAGGAACTGCAACGTCTGTCAGGATCTATTCATGAATGCGCTTGAGCACAAGTGTGATATCAGGGTGATTGCCCGCGGCATACGATTGTCAATCAACATAGTCGTATCACACATGAGATTCTTTTGGTCATTCTCAATTACTGTCGCATACGAATAATCGTACCACTTCTCTGCGTACTTGAGTTTACATATCCTGCATAGGTCGCAATGTATTTTGTGGGCTACTCTTTCATGGTATCGTCTGTACTATTTTTTGTGCCAACTTCGTGCAGCCACTGATAATGTATTGCATACTTATTACAGCCTGCAAAATGGTGACTCAGCTGTTTTCTCAATAGATTACGTGATATAATTTGTTCTTAATACCTGCTCATGTGTTGTACATATCACCCCTTTAGTTTCCTTATCGAAGAATTCGTTCCTGAACCACGTCTATGATTCCGGATCTGTCACCTCCATAAAAGGCTCTTTCCTTCTTTCCTCATTATAAATTATCTTCCCATAATTTAACAACATTTCTCTCTCAACAATAACCCGACTTTTTCCTCCAGCGCACTTTTTATCATCTACTCCTGGCTATTCTTTAAGCACTCATGCAAACACTTACATTCTGGTGTTACACACTCTTCTATCCCTATCCACCCGCTTCTGTCCTCTTTTCGGGATAAGTAAACCCTAGCCACATTACTCCTCGGATGTAAGAAGCTATTGTCATGGTCATTATCACCCTTATCATTCGGTTCAAGTTTGCTAGGTCCTCTTTAATCCATTCCATACCTTACAACCTCGACTGCCTAAGGATTGAGGCTTAAAACCAAATGTCCACCATTCAGCTTGGATCAACAAAGCTTCTTTACACGCTTAACGTGCCCCTCTTGTAGCTGTGATTTCATCCTCTCAATGAGAGACTTGTCCATCTGTAGAACTCAAAAGTATTTATAACAAGGGCTATCTACCTCCTTAATATCATTATTATTACTCATAATGGCAGTTTGTCCATTTGAATATATTCATGATAGAATTCTATCGAAATGATTTAATAGTATCTAAAATAGGAACAACATTAGAGAGTGACATATTAAACGACACGTCATTAGCATTAACGAATGCAAGTCAGTTGCTAGCTAGACATAAATGAAACAATCCTTACTGATTTCTTATGATATTCTTGAAATGTAGTAATGCCTCACCAACCCTAATATGCACTTGTGTATCAATGTTTCAGGATTGTTAAGCAAACGAAAGCCTATTCCGGATGTTGGAATTACTTGTTTCTTCATATTCGAGAGGGATCCTAACTTACTGATTTTCTTGAAAATATGCAACCGATTCCATATATTTGCCCCAAGCCAGATTTCCAAACCTTTGATGGATGACCATGATAGTAACATCGAGTCTTTTGATAAAGCGGTCAGTTCTTTTTGAAATTAATGTTGGCAAATTACCTCCGGAGTGAATTACCTGCTTTGAAATTTACATCAACTCCAAAAGAAAACGGCCTTACATATAATGTTCCAAAAATCCGGAAAGAAATCAGTTAAACATTTTATTTATGTAGGTATAATTATTATATCAATATTTCGGAGTTCATTCACATAATTCCCGGTAAAGTATAACTGAATTAAGTTCTTTTGTAAAGAGAATTTACATAAATATTTGAAATACAACACAACAAACAAAAAAGAATCAAAATCTTGAAAGACATTTCAAAAAGCGAATGTACATTATATCAAAAACACATGCGGATGTGCGTGGGGGTGCATGCGTGGGTGTGGCATAGATAGCAGGATTGGTATTTTGTTGATACATATAAGATGAATGATTAATGCTCCTTGGTTTATTTAGAGAATTGAGCAAATCGTATGGTGTGTGTGTGTAGCTGTCAATTAAACGAACTGAACCAATTGTCATATAAACTACCATTTTCTGTTCGCCGCCATGTTCTGTAAAGAAAAAAAGAATTCACTTTTTTTTTAGATACGATATAACTGAAGACTTCAATAGAGTGGATTGTCCTGAATATTAAGCATGAGTTCATTTATCTAAATAGATCTTGGAATAAATCTACTTTAAAAACGATTCATATTTATTGAGCAGTCGTTGAGAAACAAACTGAAATGCTTGCGAGAATAGCAAACTATCCATCATTTTACTGCAGGATGTAGATGCAAACTCTACAATAGTACGCACACATCTCGCATTTTTCTTTAATAAGTTTTCTCGAATGTGCA
This sequence comes from Acanthosepion lycidas, assembly GCA_963932145.1. Lineage (NCBI taxonomy): Eukaryota > Metazoa > Mollusca > Cephalopoda > Sepiida > Sepiidae > Acanthosepion > Acanthosepion lycidas. Next base: position 43,996,944 of record OZ010600.1, on the reverse strand, counting down.
GGCAGATGAAATAAAATACTGGTTAAGATAAATGTAGCTTCTACTCAATTATACGTATTACTAAAAATAACTTTTAATATATATATATATATATATATATATATATATATATATATATATATATATATATACAGAGAAAGAGAGAGAGAATGTCCCAGAAAAACTGATAATATTTCGTAATCGAATAACTCAACTTAAAATTTAACAGCACGTATAGAAACAGTTTCATATTTTTTCTTTAAAAGTATAAAATGCCATTTAGTTGAAAACAAAAAGGCGTTTTGTGTATTAGATTATTTTCTAACAAGATTGTGCAGCTGGCATTTGGGAGAGAATGCACTAAAAATGCATCATCTGTAATACTGTTACCCAAGACATGTAGCAGCGTGTTTGGTAGGAGTTTGATTATCGACTTGTGATGTGCCGTCTCAGGTTTTGAGCATATTGATAACTTGTGAAAACGTTCATGAAATCCACATACATTTTAATTTCTCATTCAAATTTTGATGAATAAATCTTATTGTGCTCAATAGTTTCATTTGCCTAGACTACGTAGTTACTCAGATATTTACATCTCAAATGATATTAAATTTTTAATCAACCTGTATTATTCGAAAAATTGGTAAAAAGTTCTTGGCTCTACAGAGAAGGAATTTTAAGATTTCAGATTTTGGAAAGTGGATCGTACCGAGAATCTTTCAGTACTTCTTCTGGTGGAAGTTTTCGATTTTTCTTGGGACAAAAGATTTATCGTATGATAAATCTTTTGTCCAGTCTAAATTCCACTCCGAAAGGCATAAATTAAAGATGTTAGCTACACATCAGGAACGTAAGAACTGCTAAAATTTCAACTTCCAGTAGAAATTCAGAGGTGCATATGAATAACGAAATATAGTTTTCAGAAACCTAATAAGGGACTGAGAAATGGAAAATAACATTAGAAACGAAGAAATGGATGCTAGAGTATGATGTGAATGCCTAGTCTTCTATATAGGAGTGAAAGCTGGAAAATCTTAAGTTCGATAAAAATAAAGAAAAAAATTAGCCTTTACGTTGTTAAACTCGATCAATTATTTCAGTAGATCTTCGAAAAATGAAAATAAGAAATGGAAAAATTAAAATTAAAAACTTTTTCAGATTTAATAAACACTGGGAAATTAAACTAAATACTTACTGGTCAAAACTTTAAGACCATATTCAAACTATGCTTTACTTTAGTCATTTGTGTTCAAGCATTAGTGCAGCCAACATCTCCCACTGTTAGTTCCTGAGCTACATTAGATAAAAACATGGCAAAGGCTGACAAGTTTTGAACGTGGCAGCATTGTGGAGCTGCAAAAGCATAGTCTCTCTCAACGTGCCAACCAAAGCAACAATCAAGGAAAGAAGATGGTAAATATATTATTCAATAAATTTTATGCCAACAATTTAAAACTAATTTATCTTTACTTGATAAACCGAACATAATTTTTGTCAACCAATACATGCAAAACCTGTAAAAATGTTTTCACTGATATAGACATAATATTAAGAGAAAAATAATCTTAGAATTAGAAATAACGTTTTATATTTAACTTCTCTTGGTAGAGCAAAAGGCATTCGTTTTGCACTTTCTTTTCTTTTTCTTTTTTTCTTTTTTTCTTTTTCTTTTTTTGTTCTTTACTTTGTTCTTTTTTCGCTTATTTTTTTACGTAAGGAAATTTATTTCTTTTTTAGCGAATAGTGTCAACTGTACGAGGAATGAAGGTCAAGTTCTCAGCTGATGTCACAGATGGCGCCAGCTGACAGTTAACACAAATTTCCTTCCTCAAGCTGAACAAGTTTTATTCAAAATAGAAGACGAAAATTTTTATTGTGATAAGCCATTATCACAAAAAGGGGTACATGCAAATATATTATTCCCTACTCAATAAAATAATTTCAAATTTGTATATAACCGAAATAGCAATTATCTTTATCGTAGAAGATCATTTCTTAGTTTTTCAACTGTTTTTGAATGATATAGTATGTGTGACGTTCATAATTTAATGACATTTATGAGAGTTTGCTATTCAGCTTATTTTAAAAATCATTTGTTTGTTTGTTTTTCATTACATTATTTTTAATCAATATACTTTTCTCTCTTTAAGTTAAATTGTGAAGAATTTAACGATATTGCTATGCGATAAGCCGGTGCTTATTATAGAGAAATACATATGCGAATGGTGGAAGCGTCTGACACCCACAAGAAATATTCATTTCTTATTCTACTTTCATGACTTTTATTTCTTTCTACGCACCATTTTCTGACAGCCTACAACTTTTGCTACTATTACTGTAACTACAACTTGCCCTCGTGTCTAAGATATTATGTGACCATATGCTAGAAGATTTTGTTATAGGACATAGTAAGCTCATGTCTACAAGTCCCTTCTTTATTACAAGTAAAGTTCAATTTAACTTAAACCACGAAAAATATCTCGACAGAAACTTTGTGATGAAAAACGAAGATACGTTTTTTAAAACATGAGAACGAGGAAAATATATGCTACTTATGATGATGTATTTATACAACTAGAGCTGTTTAAGTTTTCCCTCATCGAGTATTTTGTGTCTATAATATGTGTATCTACATCACCTGTCCATTGTTGAAATATTTTTGTGTTTATTTACATGCATATGTGCTTGTCTTCATCTCAATATCTGTGTATTTTCGAACAGCTGACCAAACTTATATGTTAGTTCGGGACATGCAATGAGAGCGAAGAGAGCAGTTATTTCCTCGTTATAATGACGCCACAAGTAGAGATGTTGTTCAGGTTAATAATCACTAGTAAATGACTTGGCACGAATCCTTTCCAGATTGTACCATTTATATTGTATGATCATTAAAAAATATGAGGACGTATATACAATCAAGACTTTTTTCATTAGAATCAACGTTCATCTAAGAAGAGGATTTTATCGTCTTATATATATATATGTGTGTGTGTGATCATATATCATCATTCGTTTGAAAAAAGGCACCCCGACCATACGTTGACTTAACCTCTTTTCTGAAGTAACTAATACGTTGATACAATAGTTGTCAGTGAAAATGAATACCCTACCGCCCCTTGTTAAAATGATCAGTTTTCTCCATGTCCATAGAAATCAATATTACGAATGTATATGCTTATATAGCTCCGTAAATTTAAAAATTAGTTATTCCAAAATTCGCTTGAGGATGAAACAGAACTAGCTGCTTTAATTTAATTTAATTTATATAAATGAAATTGAAGTTTTTAGCTTCTGTTATTGAAACATTAGAACTTTTATGTAGCGATGGAATCATATTTTTGAAAAAAAAATTATAATATATATATATGTGTGTGTGTGTTATTTTAGTGGAGACACGTCTTTGAGTTGCTATCATTTGTTTTTTTTTTTCTTTTTTTGTTTTCTTTTGTCTTCTCAAACAGTGAAACTAACAACAAACGGCTTAGAGGGAGAAGTCCTAAAGAACAATTGTTCTTCCCGACATGAATCGAACCTATATTCCTTTCTTCATCTTGAAGCCTCAGCCTGTCACTAGCAACTAAATAGGCAATTTGAACCTAGCTCTATCAAAATGGTATCCCGTGGTCAAATTGATAGCGGCACAACTGAGGCTATCACGACAGTTTTCACGATAAAAAAAAAAAGAAATACAAGTTCGATTTCTGACGGGAGGTAAAAAATTTTCTTTAGTAGGACATCTTGATCTAGACCAGCTGTTATTAATTTCACTGTTAAAGGAAAGTAAAAAAAAAAATAAGAATAGTTACTTAAACACGTGTACCCAGATTTATAGAATAAGAAAAAAGGTCCGGTTAAAAAATCAATATCCAAAATTACTATATATATATATATATATATATATATATATATATATGTTAACAGTATGTTATATATATTAAAAATTGTTACATTCGAACAAACAAATAATCTCAACAAAGATGCATATTTGTTTCGAAGCCTAAACATAAGCATTTCATAACAAAGATGAGATGCTTATCTTTAGGCATCGAAACAAATATGCATCTTTGTTGAGATTACTTGTTTGTTCGTATGTGACAACTTATAATAAATAACTATTGCTCTACTTTTGGCATTGAATCCACTTTTAAATTAATGTTATGAACGTTTGAATTCATTTTCTTTTCGTTCTCATTACATCTGGTTATATATATATATATATATATATATATATATATATATATATATATATATATATATATATATATATATTACACGTTATTTTTTCGTTAATTTCTATATAGTTTGGTGCAAAAAGGCATTTGGTGAAATAAATTATTACCGTTCTCTCCGTTCGTTTGGGAGCATTTACTTTTTTTTTCGGAAGATTGTGCAACATGAATTGCAGATAATTTGAAACATTGCGTGTTTATATCATATTCTATAGTAGAAGACGAATCTTTCACTAAATTCTAAACCTAACAACTTGTGGCCTATATTTAGCAGCCATTACTAACAAATTCAATCGTCACTACGGCTTTGACCTTGCGTCAAATTTAACTCAGTTTGACACGCACTTTGAAATGTTATTATAAAACAAAAAGATTCTGGCGCGTTTTCGTGCATACATCATGTCATTTTTATCCGTTGGAGTTAATTTAGCAATAAATTTGATAGTAAAAGTCAGATTTCGCATTATTTTTTAAGTCACAAAGTGATAACTTGAATAAACAATTCTCCCATAACTATCTAATCATTACTAACAAAAAAACTGTTACCCTAAAATAAGGTCATGAAGTAGAGTGGTTTCTGCTTTTTTCTATAGCTTTACTATTTTTTGTTTTTTATTAATTTTTTAACTTTACATTATTTATTGATTTTATGCATTAAAAACTAAATAGGTGGAAAGGAAATTAAATTATTAAACATGAATTTTGGAATATTTGACCTAAAATTTGTTTTAGCAAGTTCCGATACACAATTTGTGTGTTCCCTGAAAATAAAAAAAGGTGATTGATGGTGGTCATGAAGGACTGCAAGTCATTCTATGAGGATTAGAGAATAAATTTATTCGAGTCATATTCTCTAATGTCTTGATTATATTCAAGCGCACGTTCATCTACAACCTGCTTAGGGATTAGATTCGCGATGTCATGATGTGAACATTTTCTTACCAAGCAACAAAATCTCTTCGCGATTTCCTTATCAATACATAACTAACAAGTACTTAAGAAGTTTACATTTCCAGATCAAATGTCTACTTGATAGAACAGACATGCAAACAAAAAGAGGAAACACTTGCAATACCAAGCAATTCAAGATTTGTCATTATTGAAAAGAGTAGATTAAAACTAAAATCACAGATGGGATTTTGAAACTCTGTCTAAATCCGAAAGTTCTGTAAAATATAAAGCGATATTATTCCTTAGTTTTAACAAGAATTAAATTTTACTGTCTTCATTGAATAAAGAAAATGCCAATGAGTCTCTTTCTATAAATTAGCGCAAAATGATATTAGTTACAATACGTATTGATCTATTGATAGTGTTTCAAACAGAAAATAAAACTTAAAAACGATAAAACATTCCTACATTATCAATATTTTTTTAAGAAATCAGAAAATGTTAACATAATTAAGTATATTTGCCGGCGTAATTTTTCTTTAAGCTTCAAATTTTTATGAGAGACAAGTTTTGTTTGATTTCTAAACCAATTTTGATGAATAGAAAACTAATGAGAGGTAATTTTACATTAGCATAATGTCATAGGGAACAGAAAACGATAATGTTGCACAAAATGTTTAATTGGGAAATCAATTACTTTAAAAATCGCCATTTCTAATCCTACTTTTATCTGGACGTGAACAGCTACTAGTGTCATCAGGCGCCAAAAAAAAAAAAAAAAAATAAAAACAGACCTAAATTTGAATTATCACTTTTCATTCGTTTTGTATCCTGTATTACTATTAAATAATATTAACTTTAAAATAAAAGCTGTATGTATGTATGCTTGTATTGGAGCATTGTACAAGAAGAATGAAAAAGAGAACCAAGAAAAAGTTGGAAATCAGAACTGCTGTAATAGGATTTCTTTGAACGCCACAAAGCCGTTTCACGGTGAAACTGATTGTTTTCTTCTTCTCTGTCGAGAAACGCAACGAGTTTCTTTCTCCTGTCTTTCCCCATTCCTACGTAGTTACCCTGTCTGATAAAAAATCTGTCGTCGATTTCGTTAATATACCTTTCAGTATTTGTATAAAAGTAACATTTAATAAAACGGAACCAGTAGTTTGTTTCCATGTATTTTCCAATACAAATCTTACTAATGCTTTTAAGTAGTATCATATCAGGTGACTTCACCTGGTTGACATCTGGGAAGCAGAACGATATATAAACAGGGAAATACTTTTTTTTTAAATCAACTTATTTTCTTGTATGGGAAATACGTATCTACAATCACGTTTTCAGAGTTGCTTTCATCCTTTGTAGCAACTTATAAATTAACAAATTACTTTTTTTCATTTGAAATTGTTTTTTTATTATTACTTTTGTTTATTACTCCAGAGGTTAAGATAAATCAAAATTTTTTATCGAATTTCACTCTTTCTACATTTCATCCGCTGATGATTATAACTAGAATTAACATTATGGAAGCAGATGGAAATGTGAAGAGTGAAATACCAGTAGTAAATATTTTGATGAAAATTCATTTTTTTTTACTTTTTAACGCAACTCTCGTCCCAACGAGACTAGAACTAGCGTTCTTTATCATTGAAAACTTATATGAAAATAGCTTACTAATGAACTTACTATGCAATTACCAACACTAACAGAAATCACTGAAATAAATTACATAATATTCATTCAATTTCCAATCACATCTACACTGCTATGACGTTAGTTTTGTTTTTAGTCATCGAGTTTTTCCAGGTGAAGCATTGTCAATTATCATTAATTTTCTTCATTGAGAATCGTTATTCTTCGACCATTAATTTGCAATCCAAATTGCCTGTTTAACGGTCGTAGAATAACGATCTACTAAACACAGTAAAAAGTAAAAAATAGAATGAACGAAATACAATTAAAATTAATAAGGATGGACTTAACATCGATTATGTTGTAATTTACTCGAAAACGCCTTTACCAATTTTGAAATAGAAATTGATTGCAATGAGATGAGGAAAAAAGATTAAAAGAAAGACTGACAATTAAAAAAAAAAAAAAAAACAAGATAAAAGGGCTAGTAAAAACCAAGAAAATTAGTTAACAAATGTGTAGAAGAATCTGAAGGCCTTGTTATTCTGGAAATATGCAGGACATATCTCAACAAGTTCTAGCATTATTTTGTCTGTGAATTTGAAAACAAATTTAAAAAAATGAACTTGAAATTATTTAAAAGTTTTTTGTGACAATGGAATTTAAGAAATATAATCACCACCAAGCACAGATTTTTACATCTCTTTCTCCCCCTCTCTCCCCTTTCTCCTCCTATCTCCCCACTCTCCCCCTCTCTCTCCCACTCTCTCTCCCCTCCCTCTCCCCCTCTCTCTCCCCTCCCTCTCTCTCTCTTTCTCTCTCCCAATATATGTTTCAATGTATTCAAGATAAAAGTACACTAGTTGGATTAGAGTAAAATCACAATTACTCAGATCTCTTATAAATATGTTTTCATCGGGCTTTAACACAGGCCTTTATTTTCGCATACATACTACCATAGAAATGGTGAATACATTATTGTGGTAAATTATTCGACGCCTTTTACATATGTTGACACAATCCAGCAAATATTGTAGGTGGACTAACTAAAAATTTAGACGTCATACTGTCATGTCAAAATAGATTGTCAACGTGGGACACGCCCGACGATTGAAGTAGCCTAATATCTTATATGGTCATGTTGAAGAACGCGGTCATTATATGGGGTGGATATATTATCTTACTAGAACAGTACAATTGCCTTCTTGTCGTATGAATGGCAACAGAATTTGGGTTGGCAAATATTCTGGAAAGTACATGGCGCTGTTCATTGTTCACTTCACAGTCACGAAATGTCCATGGTCTCTGAAAAATGTCACTATGCCACATATAAAAACAGCCATCACTTGCATGAAGGCAGCAGCTTCTATCATCATCAAACACTATAAAACACCATTCGACCTCGGAGGTAAACACCGCAACACTATTCCACGATGGTATGAGAGGAGGTCAGGATATAGGCACCGCTACACATAGTCCTAATGCAAGTAAAAGATTACCAACGGTATTTGTTGACATTTCTAAGATCACGTTCTGATCTGTAGACGTCAATTAATTTGTCAATGTCTTTGTAATGCATCAATGTTGACGAGCGCCTCTAACACTTCACATCCAACATATACTGTACTTCTCTAAAATGATCACACATAAGTATATCCTGAATATTTATACTAACATTAGTTGGTTCATAACAATTTTATTTGGGAAAATATTAACAGACATCGTGTAAATAGAATCATATCCATAAAAGATTTAATGTTGTGTAAATAAGTAAATGAGTCATATAAATGATAATTTTATCGAATATGATGCAAGATTTTGAGCCAAGATTATGATTCAAAATTATGAGCCAAGATTATGATTCAAGATTATCATCTAGGCGCGTTTCGAGAAACTTTTAAGATTTTTGTAATTCGCAATATAAAGAAGAATAATAACCCCGAAAAACACACTTTAAGCATTAAACAGTATATATTATATTATAGTATATTATATTAACAGGTATCAAGCCTAAAAGACTCATCAGGCAGCCGTAGCATATTTCTTAGTGCAGTAGCTAGTTGATGACCAAAAGAAAGTCATCTTCATAAAGTACCCAGTATTAGTGTACTTCCAAGCGAATGTTTAACGTTTCTTTTTACATTTTTACCTTTTCATTTAGCTAATGCACAAGTGCAATTCAACTTTAGGCCTTAATATCTTGTAGATTGTGAAGATACCATATATCACATACATATATCACATACATATATCACATACATATATCATATACATATATCATTCGGCTATGGCCTTACTAAGGCATCTTTCTATAACTACTGCATTAAATACTATCAAAAGCAGAGCAAACTTCCTGATCTGACTGATGTAGTGTCATATCAGTGACGAGAAATATATCAAGAGATTTCATAATGCCAGAGAGGGTAAAGGTGAATTCCTGCTTTCCCCAAAATAAGACGTGAATACATACAGACTCAGCTAAATTTAGAATCTGGTTCGCCATTTCTCTTGTCTTTGCCGATATTCGTTATGGTATCTTACTGCATTTTCATTCGTAATAATGGGGAAATCTCTCTATGGAAACATTTAACTGATCATTCGTCATCATTACTGCAAATACAAAAAAAAATCACACTTCATATGACTTTAAGTAAAATCGAAAAGTTATAGTAAATCACTTGGGTCAAACGCACTTTTTTGTTCTTTTTTCTCCTAGTTTTATTTTGTTATATGTATTGGTTGGCTAGTTGCCGACTCCTTTGCTTACTGTATTTTGATTGATATTATTTTTGTATGATTATTATAATAGATTGTTTGTTTGGTTGGTTGGTGATTTTTAGCAGATGTTTCCAATTATAATGGAAGTGTGTAACTGATAATGGTTTAAAAAATTCAATGTTTCTTTTTTTGTACATTTTCACGTACGTCCTTTTTATTTTAATATCAAATAACCTTTTACAATCCTTACTTTTTCTAATTCTCCGTCACATTCGAGTGTATATTGTTCTGATTGGCTAAAATTATACAACGACCTCCTGTTACTTGTCAAAAGACTAATGTGATACTCTTTAAATATGAGAAAGGTTATGAATGTTCCAAGATAGAAGTCATTTGATATGGAAATGGACTTCACTTTAATGTTTAATCTATGTTCAAAAATTTCGGTGTAAAATAACACTAGCAAAAAACCGACAAGATCAGAACAACTCTTTCAATAGAACGTAACCTTGTCCCTCCATTAAGGCTAAAATTCAATAAGTAAAGATGAATACATGTATTATTAAATCGAATTTATCTGACGTCCAGAGAAATTATTTTTCATGAATCATGCAGTCATTTTGCATTATAAAAACAATAAATACTGGTTCGTGTAAAAAGTATTTCTATAGATATGCCATGACGATATAAATTTTGGCTTTGAGCAATTTTGTTTCACTGAATGTATATATTTAAATGCTTTAATTTTAAACTGTAAGTGAGACCAAAGAGAAGCTGAAAATATGTTCTCGTTGATTGGTAAATTTATAAATCCTTTTAAGTAATATTAGAAGATAAGTTTTTATGTTCTATTCTCATCGTTTGTATAAAAAAAATGAGCAATGAATTAACAGAACTAACAAACAAGATGGAGAACTTCATTTGCTGCATTTGTTCAGTCATATCTCTACAAAAAGATAATCGCTTTGAATGTGTTAAAGAGATCCTCTGCTCATTTTCATCCTTCTTCAGAAAATTGGGAAATAAAACTGCTTTATTTTCAAATTTTCACAAAATTCAATTTTATTTGAGTGTATTCGTTGATAAGTTGATGACGTTAAAGTTAAGAAAAATACTGAATTTAGTTGATATGTAAACAGCAATGGTGTGCAAAGAGAATAGGAGAATGCAGAAAGACAAGAAATTTACGAGAAAAAAGAAAAATTGAGACCGGAACTGAATAATTCGTAGAATACAGAAGAAATAAGAAAGAAAAATGACACAAAGACATCAAGATTGAAGCAAAAGAATGGAAAGAAGAAAAGATGAATAAGCATTATAGGATTGTGCATAAAATAATGAATGAAAGAAAACAAGAGGAAATATAAGAATGAAAGAGAAAATAAGAGTTAGTTCAAGAAATAAAAGTGAGGAAGGAAGAATTTATCGGCGTTTCCCTTTTATACTAGAATACACTGCCTAAAGGACAATCGCACCCATTCCATTAGAAAACGGACGATAGAAAACTAACTTTTTAACCGTCTCCCGCGAAAGGCATTAAAAATAAAGAATCGCCCCCCCTCCAAAAAAAAAATAGTATATCGTTTTTCGTATCACAGGACTTAACAGATTTTAGTCTAAAAAAACATTACCAAAAATGTGCGTTGAATTCATTTCTATCTTGGATTTCCTGTAACTGACGCCATGTTATCTGAAGACACTTTAACAAGCCCTCGTTGAACTTTTAAAAACATGGAGAGTAGTTGATAAATTTAAACGCCTAAAAGTCAGCACAAATCCCGACCATGCCGTGTAGGTTGTTTTTACCCACAAACCCCACCTCAAAAATGAAAAGAAAATAAGAAAAGAGTTATTTTATTATTTAGTTCCACGATCTTTCTTGATTTCCAGAAGTAAATTGAATTTATTAAGAGCTACAAAGGACAGGAAATTGTGGAGAGACATGATCGCCAATATCCTGAAAGGACACGGCACATAGAAGAAGAAATATTTCTAATAAAATAGATGAAATTCATATGCTATATTTGATATAAACTAAATCATATCAAGAAAATTTTACAGCATTAAATTGTGAAGACACTGAACTGAATAATAAAATATTGAAGTGTGTAATATATATATATATATATATATATATATATATATATATATATATATATATAGTAAAATTTGGTGTCATCCTGCATTTCCTTCAAATAATATTTTTCCATTTTTTAAAAAAAAAACAACAACACTGTATTTGCTTTTATTTTTATTTTCAGTCTTTCTCCAGGCCAACTTACTACCAAAAATTTCAAAATCGGATTCGTCCATCTGCTATACATTTTCGCTAAATTCTGAATATTTATTATGCGAAACATTATATTTTGTTTTCATCATTAAGCATTCAGTAGACTTATTGAGATTACCAAAAGAGATTTTATTCGGGTGAAATGAACCATGAAAAAGACAAGATCATTCGATTTTGGAAAGACATGTTATACCATCTAGTTTACACATAATTAGAAAAGAACTCACATTTTAACAAGAGAGCAATCCAAAATCCAAAACACTCTTCTAAATTATATCAAAATAACCTCGAACCAAAAAAAAAAGGAAGGAAATTTTGGAAATTATGATTTGGCCGCCTTAATTTCTTGTCTTCTCCCATTGAATTTGAATGGGATAAATTGTAGAGGAGGGTTCAAAGAGAATACCCAAAAAGTGAAAGTGGGCTTGGGAATGTCTGCCATCTACTCTTTTTCAAAACTATTGGAAAGGATGCCAAGAATTTTAAAAACAGTTATTAAAGCAGGTGATGGTTTTATTGACGAAAATAAAATATGATATTGTTATATGATAGTTTCTTACAGTTAAGTGCTTTTTTTTTGTCAAAATAAAAGCAAATACACTGTAATTATTGAAATTTTATCTTTTACTTTAAAAGTACAGAAATATGTTATTTTACGGTGATCTTTTCTGTAATGTGTATCCATATATATATATATATATATATATAATGGACTCTCCCGTCGGTTTCGACGTATCAGGATCTGACAGCTATGAAAGTTTGTGCGATAATCTTAAGTGGCATTTAAGACCCGCTAGGAGGTCACATATGAAGCAAGTGTGAGTATTGTGAAATGAGATCACTTGTTAGATTGACTGACCTTTTAGATCTTGCTCTCGCTTCTTGAAGACAAGCAGATTGAAAATTGTTGAGTCCACTAAAACACGTTGATCTCCATTCTACCTGCTCCAAAGCTAAGCGCTCAAGAGTATTATGTGGTATATTGACTGCTGACAAGTTGCCTTTCAGCTTGTCTTTCTATCTTAGCCATGGGTGACCTACATTCCTGTAGCCCTGATCTAACTGGCTGTACATTAGGATCTTCGGTATCCTGTCATCAGACATTCTCAAGACATGACCAGTCCACCGTGACTGAGACTGTATGAGAAAAGTTTCGATTCCTCCAATATTACACCTGTTAAACAGGTCTACGTTAGATGTCCTATCTTGAAGCTTAACTCCACAGATTGCAGACAGCTTTTATGGAAAACATCTAGCTGGCGTATATGGTACCTGTATGGAGTCCACGACTCTGAGCCATACAAAAGGATGGCAAATACAACAGCTCTGTAAACCCGAATTTTCGTATCCAGTCGAATACCCCGCTCATTCCACAAGCGATAGCGAAGTTTGTCGAAAGGACTGGTAGCCTTAGCAATCGGATGCATGATTTCATCATCTAAAGTTCCACTGTAATTGACTTTGCTACCAAGATAGCACTATATTATGCATCGCACTATATATATATATATATATATATATATATATATATATATATATATATATATATAGTGCGGTGCATAATTTTATATTTTGTATACTATTATATCGTATTAATGTTCTGAAACTTTCAAATAATTGTTATGAGTAGAAAATCACTTATTGTAAAATTATTGAAAAACTCGAAAAGCGATTGGTACATAATTATGAGGCTATTTTTTTTTAAAAAGCGCACTACAAGTTAAAATAATTCAAATCAATACTCGCTTAAATTTTTCAAAAAATATTATTAATAACTCAAATGCATTTGGGTAGAAAATGAAATGAATCTGAAAAATTCCAATGATTGCACTCCAAAATGAAAATTTGAGTAGTAGATAAATTACAGTTAAGCATTCAAAAACGATTATTAACAACTTTTTATTAAACACAGAAGAATATGGAGCCATGAAAAGAGCCGGAAGAAGCAAGAAATTAAGTGACGGTGATGTCAGAGCAATCAACAAAGAAGCAAGCAATGCCGTCACATTGTTTCCCAAGATCAAAGCAATTCTGGAATTGGGTGTTTAACGCTGGACGGTTTGGAGAGAACTTAACAGATTGTCTGAGTTCAGTTATGGCAAGCTTATGAACGCTTCATGTTTGACCGAGCACCATATGTCAGAACGCTTCAATTGGGCCAAAGCTCATATAACTTGGGACAAGCAATGGGAAGGTGTGGCATTTTCACATGAAAAAAATAATTTGGAGTGTCCAAATGGGTTATCTTATTGGCATGACCTTAGAAAGCAGAAGTTGGTCTTTTCCAAGCGTGTACAAGGAGGAGGGAGAGTTATAATTTGGGAGGCATTCGAATTCAAAGGCAAAACTTCAACTGTTTTCATTGACACAAGACTTGATGCTTTGGGCTATCAGAATTTATGGTCTACTGTCTTCCTTATGGAAAAAATTGGTGGTCGAATTTGGGTGTTTCAGCAAGACAACGCTCCTGTTCACAAAGCCAAGTCCACTATGGAGTGGTTTCAAGCTAACTGAATCAATGTTATGGATTGGCCTGCCAGCTCACTCGATCTCAATCCTATCGAGAACCTTTGGGGGATATTGGTTAGACGTGTATACCAGAATGGGCATCAATTTAATAACAAGGAAGAGCTCAAAAGTGAAAATTTGAAAGCTTTGGATTCAATTAACCAAAACGACACTCAGAAGTTTTAATCTATTCTATGAAAAATAGACTGTTTGAAGTAATAGCCAGTTATGGCAAACAAAAACTAAATATTAATTTCGATAAATTTTTAGTGTTTGCCATTTTTGTAATAAAAATTTTTTAATGGCCTTATAATTATGCACTGATCGTTTTTCGACTTTTTTAAAAATAATTTTACAATAACTGATTTTCTACTCATAGTAATTACTTGAAACTTTCAGATTACTAATAATATATAATAATATACAAAATATTAAAAAATCACCTCAATTGCTAAAGTTTAAAGATAAAATTCAGCTGGCTTTATAATTACGCACCATGTATATATATATATATATATATATATATATATATATATATATATATATATACATACAGATAAAAACAGATAGATAAATGCATGCTCAGTTTAGATATAAACTCTTTCTATACAAGTGTTCCCGTAAACAAATATTTAAATTTACAAAAAAAAGTAAATAAACTTAAAATAAAATTACCTCTACCCATTTAAGATCATAACAATGTACCAGTACTTTTTCTTTACCTTTGTTAACAATTTTTATCAAAAATCTGGTTTACCGATAGATGATACATACATAGATGACACTCTAATAATATATCACCATGACAAAATTTTACCAGACTTTGAAAACAGAATTAATAGCACTGAAAATACAATAGGTTTTACTTTTGAAACCGAAACTAATAACGCATTACCCTTCCTATATATTGTGCTAAGAAGAACCAATTACTACATCCAACTAAAAGTTTACCGAAAATCAACCAACAAAAATGACCTCATAAACTATTATTTTTACCACGGAAATAGCATAAAATCCCAAATAATTATAGATCGTTATTTCAGAGCATTAAGAATCTGTAGTTCCCAATATTTACCCTCAATATATATATATATATGTATGTGTGTGTGTGTATATATCTATGTATGTATATATATATATATATATATATATATATATATATATATATATATGTGTGTGTGTGTGTGCGTGTATATATCTATGTATGTATATATATATATATATATATATATATATATATATATATATATATATATATATATATTGAAAATACTTTTAAAATCTCCTATTTCATTTACAATGCAAAAATAAAAGCATAACAGCAACAACAACAACAACAATAATAATAATAATAATAGTAATAATAATAAAAATAATCAGATAAAAATAAAATATTAACATTACCTACCAAATCTTTAACATCTACTATTAATAATATATCCAATCTTATTAATTACAACTACATCTCAAACTGTTATGGATATGATCAGAGCCGAAAAGCTCCATAATACTGAAGTAGAATAAACTTAATAATTGTTACTTGCAGTATGTTGATGAAACTTGCAGAAATTAAAAAGTATATTTATGAACATCTACATAAGAATTTAGCCAATGCGTTAGTTATACATAGGAAACAATTTCAACTACAATTTCCATCTAAAAAATAAAAGCTAAATGCAGATATTTATTCTTGACAAAATATTACGTCTTAAATTTTTCAAATATCTCCTTTCTTAAAAGAAAGGCTTTTTCCTCATGCATGACCATAAGTTTTAAATTGCGCTTTAAAAGAAATTAATTAAACAAATAAACAAAATAAAATAAAAATACATAAAAAATATCAATAAAATAAAATATAAAATAATAATTTTTATAAAAATAAAATTACCTCACGTTCGTTTAGACCGAAAAATTACATCACAAAATTACATGTCTTTCTTATAACTAATAATTGTATTAGAATATTTTAGTGCCTTCTCTAATTCAACATTTTAAAACTGAACATTATTTTATTTTTTCCACATTATTCCTCTGTATACAGGTTACTAAATAAAGATTTCTACACTTGCCTTGATAAAGTTCCTCAAGGAACGAAACCCATTGGCATGACAGGTTTTCATCTTGTCTTTCTTTATATATATATATATATATATATATATATATATATATATATATATATATATATATATATATATATATATATATATATATATATATATAGCATATTTTAATATAAATATGTACCGTACTCTTAGATGACTTTGGTCGGCATGCACAGTGCATGTGTATATGCTGCCCATATAGAATCTTGGTAACTTGATGAGGAATAAATACATTAGCCACCCGTTGTCAGCGTTTGTCAATTGCCACCACCTGCCCAAAATACTTTATTTGGAATATATATATATATATATATATATATATATATATATATATATATATATATATATAAATCAGTAAGGTTTCTACTGAATTTGGAATCTTACTTAATTTTTTCACAGTTCGATATGATTAAAATCCACTATTAAAACAACGGCATTGATAGGGAAATTATGTTGAAAAGTAAATATTATTTTTGTAAATTAAATTCTTTTTCATAATGAGACTAAAAACATTTATTGATATATCTCTTAAAGAATTACTTATGTCTGCGTTGGTGTGTGGGTGTTGCAGTATATGACAGAGCAAAATATGAATAAACAGATAGAGATCGATATATATAACTAGCTAAAGATGGATCGATTGACAGAATAAGAAAGAGATTTAAGTTAATTAAATTATATGCCTACACTTTTTTCACGCCAACCTCATGTGTTTCTCACGCTGCTTCTCTAAATAACTGTTCGTGCGTACGTACGCGCGTATACGCGGGATTCTCATTGCGTGAATCTGAGTGAATGTATGTGTGTGTGTGTGTATGTGTGTGTGTGTGTGTGTTTGCGCATGTCTCTGTGTGTATATGCATGCATGGCGTAGGTAGGAATGGATACAGGCTTTTTAAATAACAGGATAATCCGTTCAGAGAATATAAATCCCCACCCCGAATGTCTTCACCGGACTCAGAGCAAATCCGTTTGATGAGAGAGCGTTATTAATTTGACAAATTGGTCTCGTGAGTTTTCAGCTTTTCTTTTTTTCCCGCGTTTTTTTTTTTAATTTTATTTTTTTATTTTTTTTACTTTTCGAAGAGGAAGATAATAAAACGAAAGTTTAAAAAAAGAAGAAGCGTACGGTAAAGAAAAAAGATTATATTTGGTGACTTAAAAAGAATCCGACTCTAAATGAAGAATTCAACTTTTTCTTGGATTAAAAAAAAGGTCTTGGAAATAATCAAAAATAAAATTTTAATAGGATTAGGAAGTTTGACGTTAAAAACCGTAGCCTGAAGCTTTATAAATCAGTCAGTCGCTTTAGTAGTTATTACTGAAAGTTATCCGCCCACCCATCTGATAAAATTGATGATGAATAAGATTTGATTATGCAAATCATATTTCGTAATTATACTTGTGAAAAAAAGATAAAATATTTTTGCAGGATAACTGATGTAACTGCAGAACAGTTTGGATTTCTTTTTTTTTTTTTCATTATTTACTTTTCAATCCACTTGTATACTTTCATTCAATCCACCTGTATACTTTCATACAATTTACCTGTAGTTTAGTTTTTCTTTATTACCTTTCTCATTCCCTTTATTTTTCATTTTTTGCTTTACTTCTTTCATTTCTGTTTTCCCTTTTTTTTTCACTCTAACCAAATTTATCTCTCATTCTTTCTACCTATATTTCTGCATTGACTTCTTTTTTTTTTCTTTCATTCAATTTTCATTTTCTTTTTCGTCCATTTCCTTTTCGAAATAAACACCATACTCAGTGGCCATTCTGGAGCTCTGAAAGTGGAGGGGCCACTTGGTGGGGCCGAGATTTTTCTGCGGAGGAGGGGGGCAATTCAAGCAGCATCTTTATTTTCATACTACACCACTATCGTATACACAACTTAGAAGTGAGTTTTAGTATAAGTATGTTACTTCACTAAATTAAACAGAATAACTTTTCATTTATACTAGTGCCCTGTTTTCCACTCTCAAGCTGTTGGACCACAAAACAAAATCAAAGGGTTAACACTAACGTCCAATACTACCAGAACAGTGTAATTTGCCTGCTCTGATTTTTTCCTCTAAAAAACTTAGAAAAATAGTGGGAGGACCGCCACTGACCATACTCATTTCGAAAATAAAATTGCGACCCGAAAAATTCAGCACGTCTATTTCATTGACTAGAAATATCTACTTTCAACATTTCGATTTGTCTTTCTCTCTTTACTTATTCGTTTATTTATGTCCCCAGAAAACAAAAAAATACTCTTACTACGATAACAATGATTATTATGCAACATAACAAAACAATTTCTCTTATTCGCTAGGTACTTTTCTAATTAAGATAAAATTTCATTAAAATAAAATAAAGACAAAATGAAGAGAAAGATAAAAAGAAAAAAGACAAAATGAAGGAGAAAAGAGAAAAAACAAAAATTATTATCATCATCTTCGTCATCTTAATCACTGCTATTCACATACTTTCCAGTAATATTCCTTAGTTTCCCATGAAAGTAATTTGGGATCCGGTCTGTGGATTTTTCGTTAATAATAATATAGACAATCATGAGAAACGATAAAACAGCTGTTACATCCGTTATAAGCAATATATATATATATATATATATATATATATATATATATATATATATATATATATATATATATATATATATATATGACCGCCCGTACTTTTGATAGAATATTTTGGGAGATTTTGAGATAGTAATTTTGATATAATAATTTCTGGTTTAAATATCTATTGACAATAATTCCGTTCACTTTGAAAGTACCTAACCGCCTACTGCCATACTCCATCTTTACGAGAGTCGGAGAAAACCAAGAATTGTTACCATATCTTGTCTGGTGCTGCACAATTTTCACTCTCCAGCCTTGAGGGTGATGAAACATTTCCCACCTTGTAACCACAGATAAAACATTGCTCTTTTGCAATTACTATGGCAAATGTTCAAAAGAAATACATTCCTTATTTCCAGGAATTCAGACATTTATTGCTAGGACCCGCCAGGCCACATCCACAGCGTTAAATCATCTTCATTCTCTTCGTATTCCATTGGTAAGGAGGAAGTTTCACTCAGACGGATTCTTCTTTTGAACTGTCACTTTGTAGGACGGACTCTCGAGAAGCTTCCCGAACACCACAATATTAATTTCTTCAAAATTCAACATATCCTCATAATATGCACCTCTTCCTCCCCGCAATTAGAACAATTTCATTCAGCAATCTTCTCCCTTGGGCCTTGTATAAAGCGAACGATGTTACAAAAGAAGGTGGCTGCAGTCATTGCACAATTTTTATCGGCCCCGATGATCGGCCTTTGGGCGATTTCCAGCAGTGTTTTCAGGTAAGCAGGCTGTACTGATACAACTGCAATTTTCCTACTCTCCAAATCACACAATTTACTTTCACACCATTAAACTAAATTTGATGAATATATTTCTATCTATATTTCTATACACTATGCGAGATATTATTGCAAATCCATGTACACACACAATATATATATATATATATATATATATATATATATATATATATATATATATATATATATATATATATATATATATATCAGGACACTTTTATAACATGTTATTGTTATATATTTAGATAAATAGTTTATGAAATTAAGGAAATTTAATGAATTTTCTAAATATAAATTGGAAGTGAATGTGTGTGTGTGTATGTTTGTATTTTTGTAGCTTAGCCCTCATTAGCCACACAAATAGGGGGGGTATGAAAATAGATTTAGACATTGTTCAAAGGGTTCAATTTTTTCACTTCATCTAACATGTTGTTTATCAGACATTGGTGTTATAAAAGCTTATATCATTCAAAATAACACACAGAGCTATCATGCTCCTACTAACGTTAGATACTTGTAGACAACATAAATTGCAAATAAGAAGAAAAAACAGACGACAAATACTTTAATTTAAAAAATCCAACCTAAATTAAATATCTTTCAGACGAGATAGTGGTATATTAAATATATTCAACCACTAATAAAATTTAGGCTCAGTCTGCATAATAATGCCGTTGTCTTTACATATGGGGTCATTAATTCATTTGATATATGATTTTAATTTATAACGCTCTAAACATCAAACCCCCTGGTAGAAAAATAAGTTTTCTGGAATTTTAAAACCATAAATTTATGTTCCTGAAAACATTCGAACTTATACGTACGAACAAACATTATAATCTTTTCACACAAACTGTAACCAAGCGTATGTTACCTTCTGCAAAGCAAAATGAAAATCACAAAAATATTTTCGAAACAAACCTTTAATAAAACCTGCTTTTATATAAGGCGGTTGCCAAAATTATATTTTATATATTAAAAAACAATTTTTTCTTACATAAGCAGAAATTAATAAAATACATCAATTTTCGTCCGGATTTAGCAAACTTGTTTGTATTGTACAATTCTTATCCAAGTCTTGACATGCTTGGATGCCCACTCTTTCACTGTATTATTCGAATAAAAAAAATTGGAAGCATTCGGCTATCTTGTGATGCCAGTGTACCGCCTGTGTCTAAGCATTAAATTGTAACGCTTGCTGCGATAAGGTCGAGTTTGGTGGCAAACAGATCTTATGTCACGTGCACCCTTTTTTCCATGACATCTGTTTCAGATGGGTCCGATTGTGAGAAGCAGAGACCGACCGCACAACCTTCTCATTACAGATCAAAACATAAGGGGGGTGTCAATACGGCAATAGTTTACTACATGCGTCTATAGCCAGACACCCATATAGCCTGCAAGATCTTTGTGGGTGTCCCATAAAGAACATTTTTCAAACCGTTCTGATGCTATTCCTCCAAAAAGCCGACGATGTGTTTTTCCAGCAGCATTATATCCGCACACATAATGTTATTCGTACAGCATGATGCTGAACTTCGCCAATAGATAGAAGAGGCATGAAATAAAATATCATGAGATGATATTTGGTATTTCCTGTAGTCGAACGCACACAAAGGTATTGACCTGTATTCAGAGACAAGAGGAAGATATCCTGTGCATTACATTAGGCTTAGTACACATCTTATTTCGTAACTTGTGTATGTATTCATTTGTATGTGATCATTTGTTGTAATATAATTATACTGTCTGTACGTTTAATCTTAAGTAAATTAAAACTTATTCATAGTGTTACAATTTCATTTCCTCTGTGTATATATATATATATATACATATATATATATATATATATATATATATATATATATATATCTGTGTGTGTGTGTCTGTGTGCGTGTGCGCGAGCGCGCGCGCGAGCGCGTGTGTGTGTGTGGCAAAGTATAGAAAGGTTTTTCGTATGACGTGTTTCGTCTTTTAGGATTTCATCGAACTAAATTTGTTTACGTTGATGTGACTACACATGTGCACGAACTAAATTTTGAATTATTTTTCTTTTTTTTTTATGGTCCCCACAAAACAGATATCCCGATACGCTCTATCATCTAGGAATAGACAGAATCCCCGCCTCCCATAAACTGGCGAAATTTTAACTCCTCTCTTTGAAAAATTCAATTTGAAAACTTATATGAGACATAAAAATACTCAGCTAGCCTCTTTGAAAAACTAAGGGAAATAAATATGACTGACAAACTCATGACCAGTTTGATATAAGATACCTTTACACCAACGTTCTGGTTGGAAAAATGTTCACATCTGACGTTTCATCACCAATCAATGCACATTATTCCACATTTAATAATAATTTTTATAAACAAAATTTGGATTACTAATGGCATCGCCTCTTAACGGAGTGATGGCATGTATTTTCTCTATTCTGGTACCTTTCAAAATATTTTACCTAAACAATCAATATTCTTCCGATATATTGATGATGCTCTATTAATATATCCGCGTGATACTGATATGTAGATAAACTAAATAAAGTCGGACATACAATAGAATTTACATACGAAATGGAAAAAAACAATACTTTACATTTCCTAGATATAATGCTACATCGCGTTAATAACAAATTACAGTGTAACCCGGATATAAGACAAACCCGGATATAAGAGAGAGTGTATCTGGTCCCAAATTAGAGCCTGTGTTAATGTATATAAATTAGACCAAACCCTGATATAAGAGAAACCCGGATATAAGAGACTTATCCGGTCCCGACAACTCTCTTATATCCGGGTTACACTGTATAACTTACTGTCCTCTGAAAATCAACTAATAAAAACACTCTAATAAATTTCTATTCCCCTCATAACAAAATAAAATCTGAAATAATCACCGGCCTCAACCTAAGAGCACTCGGAATTTGCAACCCTCAATATTTATATGAATAGGAGAAATACATTGAAAACACTTTCAAACATCTTCAATACACATTTTTTTATATTTAATTCGAAATAAAAAAAGCACATAATATATATATATATATATATATATATATATATATATATATATATATATATATATATATATATATTGTTCTTGAAGCCTTCAGTTCTTATTGCTTATCCATGTTTTGCATAAATACCACTTCCGTGCATCTCCAGAGTCAGCTAATATCATATGACCTGAACTTCAGAAAAGCAAATTTTGCTTAGCGAATTAAAAGCAGATTAAAAAATCAGACGGAAATAAGACAAAATGAGTTTCATTAGCGAAATTTTATTATATGTGTGCCTCTACGAAGAAATTTTTTAAAGAGGCTTTTTAAACTACTTTTAGAAGAAAATAATGACAAGGGACATGTTTCACTTTAAAACATCTAAATTAATAGAATTTGTGCTTTTAAGTTTAGGTAAACTTTATAAAACAGGAGAATTTCGTTAGAAACAAATAAAAGTGTATCAAATTCCATGGCAGTGAATGCTAGACAATCTTCACACAGGGGAAAACATGAGGCAACAGAAATGTTGCTCTGCAGAAGCATGCTGAGAATCTCATGAAATGAACTTGTAAGTAACGAGGAAAATGAAAACAAATGAGAAGCATTTGTTTCTTAGAATCAGAGAGACTCGGTTGAAATGTCTCGGATGCATTAAGAAACAAAAGAGGGGCTGAGAGAATCTAAGAATTTGAAGACAGGAGAGATAAAGAAATGCAGTGAATAACCGACCTAACGTGTAAATATAGAGCAGAACATGGATTGGGAGATATAACAAAAAAACAAACCTTATTGAGAGCTAGAAAATCTAGGAAGTTGTGGCTAGCCATGATCTACCACATTCTGAAGAAACTTAAACATCACAGAAGTGAAATCAGTGAGGCCAGTTCAAGTTCCGACCTATTCGGTTGCGTTCACTTTCGCACTAATGTCTTTGGAAACTTCGAGAATCTATGTATTCAATCCCCAGTTATAGGATAAATAGCAGGCTTTCTCATTTTGGGTGGTATCCAGTCACAAAGAAGAACAATTCAAAACAGTAGTGTAGGCAACAGAAAAACTCTCCACTATCTTTCCCAAGAAGTCAAAGCAATTCAAAGATAATAAACAAATGGGATTTATAGAGAGTCGTGATTTCCTATTTTCTGGAAGGACATGGCATTTAAACAAACTCTATCAGGAAATATACGGAAACACATTTAGTAAAATGTTCGTGAGTCTACATGGTGATCTCGCAAGTTCGCACCCCAATGAACATCGCATTGTACAAAGATAGCATTTCTAAAAATAAGAGTATTTTGCTCTGAAACAGAAATACAGTAGTGAGTCTCTCAGTGAAGATCTAATTCATTTCATCAATTTTGCATCTCAAAAATTCAGACAAAAGTGATGATCAACATTTAATAACAGATGTATGCCTGTCGCATATCATTTAGGAGTTGAATGCTTTTACTGAATAAAAAAGACGCTTATCAATATAACCACCTTCTTATATGTAGACATTTACAAAGCATTGTTTAGGGTGACACAGGACTGCACTAGTATACACTGTTGTTTTCGCCTAGATTTACCCGTGTTCTGTATAGTAACATCGATTGCTCGAATTTTTTCAATATAAGCTAATCTAATATTCGCACCACGAATATTTCTGTGGCCTGAACCCCCATAATTACACACTTCACATCTTCCCCAACAGTTTCTGATTTGTACTGAAATGATTTCTTTTTTTTAATGATTATTGATTTACTTTTAGGCGCGTACTATGCTTTCCAGTTTACAGGTCATCTACACAAACTATTTATATATCTCATTGGATGATTGAAGATACGAACAAGAAGATTTAGAAATGTATAATCAAAATGGGTTCCAAAACGGATGCTGCCATTTTAAAAATGGAGATTGGCTGTATATTATTATTTTGCTTGCAATTTGATGTCTTTCTTTCATTTGTCTTTGTTGGAATCATTTGTACGTAGCCGCGCCATTTTACGACTAAAATTATCGCCTATAAATTTAATTGGTTTCAACATTATTTGCAATGCCACATACGCAGGCACAGATTAATTTCTGCAAACAATGAATATATCTTTCCGCTGGGCCTCATTGCCTTTACATACACCATAAAAATAACTAAGTGCGTAAAGTACATGTATACTAGTCTAATAAACAACTGGGAATGAGTTCGATTCTCAATGATTCGCCCACTGTTAGGCTTGTGTAGCAATGTAAGACCAATATAGCGAATCTCTTCATAAATAAAAGAATGTGAAATGTGGGAGAGAAGTATGAAGATATAATGAAGTATAATGAAGAAAATAAAAGTAGTAGAATAATGTCATGTAGCAATATACTGTGTAAAAGCAAGAAGCAAAGGAAATGAATGAACGATTTTTTTAAAGAAGAAAGCTGTAAAGGTGATAGGAAAGAAAATGGAGATACGTTTGAATGTTGAAAATCAGTGTCTTGAACATAGCCACACCGGTTATTCATGTAATTCCAAGAACCTTAAGATCAGTGAGTTGTAGTAATAATAAATCTGTCTTTTAGCAATTCCACACGTCTCTAAAGAAATATAAGCAAATAAGCCGGAACCTATTTTTTCATTGGGTCGTACTCTTTCTAACAAAGAAAAAATAATTATTCTGTCAATATGCGTTAAATGTCATTCAAATCAGAAACGAGGATGCGGCTTATGTGGTGCTTACGTTCAGTTGGAATGAATACCCATTGACAATGGACCACCGAGAGTAAAATTACCAATCGTCAAAAGGTATTGGGCGATCAGGAAGTGAGCGGGGGATTTCTCGTTAAGTACGATTCAATAGAAGTGCTACTGTGACAAAAATTATTCAAAGTAAAGAATGCATCACATTACATAGTACATAGATTCTTGTGGCCTAAGCTATATTACTGGTGGCCAATCAAAGAATCTATGCTATCCTATTTCCATCAACGAAAGCCTCTTCAACTGGTACGCAAATATCGTAACTAGACATTATGTCAATGACTCGATGACTATTATTTTATCATGAATAAGGTAGTCAATTGGGTACGTGTGGGTAATTATCCTGCAGAAGAGACAATACCAAGATACATGTGTAAAAAACATTGGCGTATATAATGTGATAGTTTAAGACACGATCTGCTTGGAAATACTGAGTTTTATCATTCATATAGAAAGTACTTTGTTTCCTACTACAGACCTCAACACCACTGAAAACTAGATATGTCTATTCATGCTAAAATCGTCTACGATGACAGTGGCATCTTTCATTTGGAGTGCGTTGAACCATGTTCGCTCTGCAGAAACTCCACTGCAGAATTCCGGATCAGATCAAAAATGAAACCGTTAGACATTTTGCAGAATTGACGCTTCACAGGGTAAAGAACTGTTATGAGATAAACTAATCATTTATGTTTTCGGTTATTTGTGTACAAGCAAAATTGGCTAAAAAGTTTTCTTAGTCTCACCTTTTTACAAGGGCTAATTTGATGCAAGATCATTTTTGTGTTATGGGCATTTCTAGAAATTGCAACCTTCAACTGAACTTTTGCAGCAGGCGTTAGAGCGAAACTCGACCTGACATATTTTTAGGCAGTGGAGATATAATGCCTGCGATATGATGCCTAGATTAAATTATTATGATGTTAGTATTTTTATATACTTTGTGATAAAAGCATACGCCAAGTACAAAATTTAAGTCTTCAATAGACAAATATTTAAACGTATTAAATATTATCCCGATATTACAATGTATGTACGTGTGTGTTTGTAAGTATGCTTTCAAGTACATTCACGGATGCATCAATAAATCCGTAGTTTGACATGTAGTTGGATTCGGATCAATGTGATTAATGTTCACTACTGAAGGTCACTGATAAGGAAGACGCTGAAGCATTTATGTAATATAAACGCCTTTTCAATAAACGCTCTGAACTTATTGGTATTGCCTATGTAAAAATCAGGACATTCAAGTCTAACAACCAAATGTGGTAAGGTTCAATTTTTTTTCAGAACTGCCTACATGGTCAGTTATGGCTATAAGCAGGCACTTGAGTAATAGACAAAGATCTTTTATAATGATCTTATATGCCCCCCTTTGTCTAAGAAATGGGCAAAGAGACTTCAAATAAATATAGCACTAGGAACAATGAAATAACTGTTAGAACAAACCAGCTTTTCATATAAAAACTATATAACGACTTCTAGCTGATGACTTCTCAAATTATAAAGAATGAACTACAATCATTCGTCCGTTCGATTTACCAGCAAGTAATATGTAGTAGTTTTAGTTTAAAAAATGTCCTAAAATTACGCTGTATACTATACACCGGTTTTTGAGCGAGGTTATCGAATGAGACGAGAGTAAAAAGTAATTTTAAAAAATCTTGAGAAAAATCTGCGTCATGTAAATAGGATAGCAGAAGACATTTTGTCATTGCAGGGACGCAATTTGAAAAACTTCGTTGTTGCCCGCTAAATCTGAATGACTAAATTTTTATCTATCCTAGTTGTTACAAATAGTTTTTTTTGTTTGTTTTATGTTTCTATTCCCCGTTCAAGTTTGTACTGGAGTATAATCTAGTCACATTTCTTCTTAATTGTTTCCTTGTATTCATAACTTGAATGGACAACTGGCATGAAGTGTTTTACGGAAAACAATTTTACTCGCTGGGTAAATGTCAGGTCATTGTCTTTATCTGACATCCGGCGTATGTGCTTGCTTGTATGGTTTTTGTTATAGTCACCAACACTTTTGTGTAAAGCACATTAAAACATTATGCAACTTAAAATTGTGATTGTAAATTTAATCCAAAATTGAAAAAGAAATAAACGACGAATCAAGCAATAAATTGATCTATTTGTTATATATAAGAATGCATAGAGTGTGATAATTCAAACGGATTGTAATGGATTTCAGCGGCGTCTAAGGAAATGTATTTGAACGCATCCGAATGTAATGGAATTATTTGAACGGTTTCGGTTGTAATGGAATCATTTGAACGGATTGGAATGCAATGGAATCATTTGAAAGGCTTTGAATACAATAGTCTGAAGGGAAATGCAATGAATTTGAACAGCTTGAAATGCAACAAGAATGAACCGCTTGGAATAAAATGGATTCAAATAAAGCTTGACGTGAGAAGCCAACCGTCAATGTAGTTCATGTAAGGACCAAAGTGGTGTGATATGAATCAGAAGTATCCAAAAACGACTAATTAAGCCCTCAACCACCAGTATCCCGTCCAAAGACATTAACGGGTCTCGAACTACGACAAACAGTTGGCCTCTTTGGGGTGGTAGGATTCTGCAGAGGTGCAATCGGTGTATTCTGAAGCTCCCTCCTCGCTGGGCTAGAATGGAATTAAATAATATGAACGGCCTCGAATGCAAGAGGATAATTCGAACGCCTTCGAATGAAATGGGATAATTTGAACGCCTTCGAATCCACTGATGCTACAGAGATTGAAATGGATTTGAACGGCGTCGAATGCAATGAGATAATGTGAAATGCATTTGATACTATGGGATGATTTCAACAGGCGTCGAATGCAAATTGATAATTTGAAAGGATTCGAATACAGTGGTATAATTTGAACAGCTTCGAATGTCATTTGATAATATGAGCAGCTTCGAATGATAATTCGAATGGCTTGGAAAAACATACGGTAATTCGAACGGCATACAATTCAATCGATTTGACAGGCGCCGAACGAAGTCGATTTCAACGGTAACGAAAGTACTGGATTTGAACCCCATCAAATAAAATGACTTTTAAGTGCTTCGAATGTAAAGTAAGATTTTGTAATGATTTGAATGCAATAAAATAATTCGTACGGCAATTCAATTGAATAATTTGAACGGATCGAATGCAGCAGAATAATTTGAACGGCTTCAAATCCACTGTTGCGCCAAGGACTGAAATGGATTTGAACCGTGTCGAATGCGATGGGATTATTTGAACCACTTCAAAATGCTTTGAAAGATTTTGAAATGATTCGCAAGCGTTGACATGATTTGAACGGTTTCAAAGGTACCGACATAATTTGAACGGTTTCGAATGCACTGAAATAAGTTGAACGGCTTCGAATACAGAGATAATTTGAACCGCTTCGAATGCAGTGGGAGAATTTGAACGGGATCGAACGCAATGGTTTTGAACGGCTTCTAATATAGTGCGATAATATGAAAGGTATCGAATGCAATTTGAAGATTTGAACAGCCTCGAATGATATGGAATAATATGAAAGTCTTCGAATGATATGGAATAATTTGAACGAATGCAGTGGGATCATTTGAACGGCATTGAATGCAATAGAATCATTTGAATGACTTCAAATATGAAAAATTTGAACAGCGTCGAATGCAATGAAATAATTTGCACGGCGTCAAATGCAAAATGGAGTCGAACACAATGGATTTGAACTACAACTTGGAGCGCAATAGATTTGAACGGATTGGATTGCAATGCATTTAAAAGCATTGAAAAGCATCAGATCTGGGTAATTAGGAATGCAATACATTTGAAGAGGGTGTAATGCAATGGAATATATAAAAACACCTTGGTATGCAATGATTTCGAATGGTTTGGAATGCAAATTCGAATCGCTTGAAATGCTATTGAATTGAACGGTATTGAAAGCAATTGTTTTGAGCTACGTTAAAAGCAATGCAATGATAACAAAGGTTGGGAATGGGAAATTCTGAAAATCTTCGAATGCAATGGAATCAATTCATTGTATTGGAAGCCAATGGATTTGAACGGCATGGAATGGAATAATTTTAATGGCTTGAAATGTTATCATTTCAACGACTTCGAATGCAATGGATTTGAACGACATCGATGGCACTCGATTTGAACATATTCGAATGTAATCAATTACAAAGGCTTCTAATGAAGTGAAATAGATTTGAACGGCTTCGCATGCAGTTGATTTTAACAGTGTCGAAAGCAATGAATTTCAACTGCGTTGAATGCAATGATTTACAACTTAATCGAATGAAAATCTTGGAATGCAATTGATTTGTACGGCTTGCGGCGCAATGGATTTGAATGTTTTGAAGTGCAATATGATTTGAGCGGGTTGGGATACAATGGATTTGAACGACTTAGAAAGCATCAGATTTGAATAGCTAGGAATGCAATTTCAAGATGGTGTAATGCAATGGTATATGTATGAACACCTCCGAATAAAAGGATCTGAACAGCTTAGAATGCAATGAAAAGTTTCAAAGTTTTAAATGCAACGGACTTGAACATTTTCTAATGCAACGGATTTGAACGGATTGGAATGCAATGGATCTGGATTGGAATGTAACGGATTTAAACACATTGGAATGCAACGAATCTAAATGGATTGGAATGCAACGAATCTGAACAGACTGGCATGCAGCGGATCTGAACGGATTGGAATGCAACGGATCTGAACGCATTTGAATGCAACGGATCTGAATGGATTGGAATGCAACGGATCTGAACGGATTGGAATGCAACGGATCTGAACGCATTTGAATGCAACGGATCTGAATGGATTGGAATGCAACGGATCTGAACGGATTGGAATGCAACGGATCTGAACGGATTGGAATGCAACGGATCTGAACGCATTTGAATGCAACGGATCTGAATGGATTGGAATGCAACGAATCTGAACAGATTGGAAGCAACGGATCTGAACGGATTGGAATGCAACGGATCTGAACGGATTGGAATGCAACGGATCTGAACGCATTTGAATGCAACGGATCTGAAAACAATGGAATGCAACGGATTTAAACGGATTGGAATGCAATGGATCTGAACGATTTGGAATGCAACGGATTATATTTGTACGGCTTAGAATAAAACGTCTTTGAAAAATTGAAAGGCAATAGTTTTGAACATCTTGTAATTCAGTCAAATATATTTGAATAGAATGTAATTGTTTTGAGCAGCGTGACTTGCAATAGGATAGATTTGTGAAAATTAGTGAACTGGAATGAATTTGGGAAGCTTGCTATGGAATGGAATTTGACAGATTGCAATCCAATAGTGTAGATTTGTGCAGCGTGTAATGCAATGGAATAGATTTGAACTGATTGCAATTTTAATAGATATTCGCAACGAGCCGAATTCTAAACGAGTCAAAATCCTGTAGAGTTGATCTCCTGCTTGCCTGCTCACATTTTATTCAATTTCAAGAAATGCAGCAAATTAGAACAACATGCAATGCAATAGAACAGATTATAACAATATGGAATATATATATATATATATATATATATATATATATATATATATATATGTGCAGTTTGGAATGTAATGGAATAGATTTGTTCAGCATGGAATATAGCCAAATAGATTTATGAAGCGTCGATTGCAATGTGATAAATTTGTACAGCTTGGGATGCAGTGGAATAGACTTAAGGAGAATGGAATGAAACGGAATAGATTCGTTCAGATTGGGGTGCAATGGAATACCTTTCTACGTGGGATAGATTTGTTCAGCATTGAATGAAGTGGAATAGATTGAAGGAGCTTGGATTTCAGTGGAAATGATTTATACAGCTTGCAATGCAATAGAATAGATTTAAGCAGCTTGAATGTATTGGAATAGATTTGTTCGGGATGGGATATAACCAGATAGATTTGTGTAACAAGGAATGAAATGGGATAAATGTGTGCAGATTAGAATGTAATGGATTATATTAGTGAATCTTGGAATGTGATGGAAAAAATTCGCGCATCTTGCAATGAAATAGATTCATGCAGTTTGGAATGCAATAGATAGTTCCGTGCAGTTGGAGTGCAATGGTATAGATTTATCAACTTGAAATGCAATGGAATAGATTTACGCAGTTTGGAATGCAATGGAAAAGATTTATGGAGATTGGAATGCAATGGAATATATTTTTAGCGTTTGGAATTCGAAGAGAGAAGACGTGTTTTTGAAAGCTCTGCTGATTTTAATGGATTTTTAAGAATGTTAAAATGTCTGATTAAATATTAAGTAAGGTAAATACGAATTTGAATAGTAAATGGAATAATCATTATTGAATTAATAGTTGGAAACTGTAAGCATTATTGTAAAGGTCACTATTTACTTTATTCGGACTATTATCCTCATCTTTGTTGCCATATTTATCACGTTTTCGACGTTGTACGCTCCACCGACTTAACCAGGTATTTAACTCACACTCCTTGGGTACTGTCACTAACGCCCTTATCTGTGCCATGTTTCTACACAAGACTCAACATTAAAAGGATATCCAGTGTTAAATACAACACTGTCAGTGAAAAAAAGAAACTCCGCAAAGCAATAGGATTTCTACAAGTCCAATTCAGTGGTTGGGAAGAAGGTTAGTAAACCTTGTTATTTTTTTTCTATTCCAACAAGACAGTAAATGAACTGAATAAGTCAAGCAGACTTATTGTTTTCACTAATAGGGTCAAAATTTATCCCCTCTCTCGCTTTTAAATTTTTCTGAAAAAGAATTGTTCTAGTCAAACAGACTTATTGTTGTGGTTAAGTGAAAAAAAATTCTCCCTCCATTTCTTAATTTTTCGTACCACCGGAGTAAAATGGACGAATTTAAAAGTGTAATGCTAGAGTTATTAAAACACCAACAGGAACGAAAGCTACTGTCCGAACACAAATTTCAAGAAAGACAAGAGAAATTCCAACGAGAACAAGCAGAATTGCGTTTGCAAAATGAACAAGAAAGTTTAAAAAAAAACTGCACCTAGAAATTTTGGTTAGACAACAGAAGCTTGAGGAAATGCTCCTTCAAATACAAAATGAGCAAAGGTATCCAACAAAAGCCAAAATGAGGATAGGGAAAACGCGTTCTCTCCAAATGCTATATGGAGTGCTATTGAAAACTTCACGTACCTGAAAATAGAATTACGTTCGCTTCGTAATTTAAACGTTACGAGGACTTAAACATTACAGATTGCGCAAATTGGGCTGACCATAAAAAGGTTCGCCTACTCGTCAGGAAATTAGGCACAGCGGAATATACTAAGTTTGTTAATTATATTTTGCCTAAGAAAACCAACGACTTGAAATTGAAAGAGGCGGTTCAATCATTAACAGAACTCTTCAGTCCAAAAACGTTACTGTTTTACAAGCGTTGGAAATGCATGAATCTCACCCACAAAGAAGACGAAGATTATACTACTTTCGCGAGTGTAGTCAATAAACACTGCGATGATTTCAAATTGGCAGAGTTAAGCGCCAATAATTTTAAATGACTGATTTTTGTCCAGGGTTTGATATCAGTAAAAGACGCCGAAATACGTCGTTGGGTACTCAACAAGTTTGAAAACGAGCCCGACTTTACCTTATAGCAAATTGCCGAAGATTGTCAACGTTTCGTGAGTGTCAGAGAGGATTCGAAAAACATCGAACAGAAGGGCGAGCGTCACATTAAAAAATACGCCAAAGAAAAATTAAAAAGGGTCAACAAAAAAATAATACAGTTACTTTGCCGTCAAGACCATGTTTCGGGTGTGATCAATCACATTGGTATAGAGATTGTCCTTTTAAAGATAAAAAAAATGTTTTAATTGCGATAAAATGGGACCCAAAAGTTCTCACTGCAAGATTAAGAACAAGACAAAAAAAGTTTTGTAAAAATTACGAAGTCTGATGAACCAGAATGTTGTAACATCAGGAAATATATTGAAGTACAAATATTTAACAAAAATATAAGGCCACAGCTTGATTCGGGTTCACACTTATCTATAATTAACTATCAAACATGGAAAAAAAATGATAAATCTGAATAGCTGAAAGAGTAAATGGCGATACTATTAAGTTTATGGGCGAATTTATAACGAACGTGTCATACAAAGGTAAAACGTTAAGACTTAAGACGTATATTATGAAGAATACGAGTAATCCGTTCTGGACTGATTGGTTAGAACAGTTTCAACTTTGGGATGTGCCTATTAACTCATTATGTCAAAAAGTTGAAAATTTGACTAACGAAGCGAAAAAGTTGAAAGGTGAACTTAAAAAAAAAATTCCCGACGTTTTCATTGGAGGACTAGGAAAATTCACAAAAATGTCTGCTAAGTTTGAGTTAAAGCCAGACGTAAACCCAGTTTTTAAGAAAAAAACGTAACGTTCCATTTGACGACGAATTGAATCGTCTTGAGGAAATGGGAGTTCTGGCAAAGGTTGAATGTAGTTTATATTAAAAAGAAGAGCAAAGAAATTCGTGTATGTGCTAATTTCTCTACGGGGCTGAACAGCCCTTTAAAGGAGCACCATTATGCCTTTTCAAGTCCAGAGGAGATATTCTCTAAGCTCAGTGGAGGAAGATTTTTCTCTAAGATTGACTAAAGCGATGTTTATCTACAAATACCCGTGGGTGAGGAAATCTCGAAGCTACTTTGTATAAACACCCACAAGAGTTTATACAAATTTTAAGACTTTCGTTCGGGGTTAAGCTCGCCCCTTCAATTTTTCAACAGGTCATGGACACGATGTTAGATGGTCTGGATTTTGCAGTGGCCTATCACGATGACGTCCTAATAAAAAGTGAGACATTGAGGAACACAGATCGTACGTTTGGCAGATGTTCAAGAGAATCCAGGATTACGGATTCAAACTGAAGGACGCGAAGTGTGAGTTTTCTTAGAGAGAATCAAGTACTTGGGATAAATAATTGACAAAGACAGAAGACGTCACGACCCAGATAGGGCAACGGCAATAAAGAATATGCCAGCACCAGAAAATGTGTCGGCTCTTCAAAGTATTTTAGGTCTTGCCAATTATTACAACGTTTTTGTCCGAAAAATGCACAGTTTGAGAGCTCCATTTAATGAATTATTGAGAAAAGACAAAGAATGTGATTTGACAACCGAATGCCAGGAAGCATTTGAGAAAATAAAGGAGGTCCTTACATCAGATCTGTTCCTGATTCATTACGATCCAAACCTTGACATTATTGTAGCCAACGATGCTAGCTCGAGGCGTGCAACTTTACACAAGCTAAATGATGGATAGGTAAAGTGTCCTCTCTCCTGTTGTCATCGTGCAGGCCGCTTTCCAAAACATTCAGCATTAAATGACATCATCAGAAGAGGTTTGGATGCAGCTGGGTTCCCTTCCCAAACCGAACCTTTAGGCCTCGACACTGGCGATGATGCGAGATAATGCTTTCTTCATCATTGCGGCTGGCAGAGGATAGCAAAAAATCATTTTGTTTATAATTTTTTTCAGTAGCTTGGAGTGCAATGGAGTAGATTTATGCAATTTGGAATGCATTGGAAGAGATTTATGCATCCCCGAATGATTTATGCAACTTGGAATACAGTGGAACAGAGTTGTGCTTTAGGAATGCAATGTAGTAAATTTAAGCAGCTTGAAATGCAATGGAAAAGATTTATGCATCCCCGAATGAAAATTAATATATAAAAGGAGCTTATAAATGCAATGATACAGATTTCAGGATGATGGAATGCATTGGTATAGATTTCGGGATGTTGGAATACAATGGAATGGATTTATGCAGTTTGGAATGCAATGGAATAGATTTATGCAGCTTAATAAGAGTCTAGTTCAAGTAAAGTCCAATGTAATTGTGTTAGGACTCAAAAGTATCTAACCCTGACTCCTGGTGTCCTTAACAAGATACCGTCACCAGACATTATGGGTGACCCATGGCAAACAACTGGGCTTTTTGGGGTGGTTACCCACCTACATAGGAGCAGAAGCATATTCTGAAGCCCCAACCGACAAGGCGGTAAAGAGTTTGGTTTACAATAGAATAGATTTATGCATATTGGAATGCAATTCAATAGAATTATGTTGTGTGGAATGGAATAAATTTGCACGGCATGGGATGGAATGGAATAGATTTATGCAGTTAATAATGCAATGGAATATATATTTAAAGAGCTTGGATTGCAGTATTATAGATTTAAAGAGGTTGGAATGCAAGAGAACAGATTAAGAATGTTCAAATGCAATGAAATAGTTTTATCCAATTTTGACTGCAGCGGTATACATTTACACGGCATGGAATGTAATGGAATAGATTTATGAAGATTGAAATACAATGAAGTATATTTAAGGAGGATGGAATGCAATAGAATAGATTTATGCAGTTTTGAATGCAGTAAAAAGATTTATGCAGTTTCGAATGCAATAGAATAAATTTAAGGAGATTAGAATGCAGTGGAATAAATTTATGTGGTCTAGAATGCAATAGAATAGATTTATAATTTTTTTAATGCAGTGAAATAGATTTATGCAGTTTGGGCGCAATGGAATAGATTTGTGCAGTTTGGAATATAATGGTATACATTTAATCAACTTGGAATATAATGGAATAGATTTATGGAGCTTGTAATGCAATGGAATAGTTTTCTGAATCCTCAAATGCAATAGTATAAATTTATGCAGCTTCGAATGCAATAAAATAAATTTATGCTGCTTTGAATGCAATGAATTAAATTAAGATTGGAAAATATTACAATAGATGGCTTAGAATGTAATGGAATAGATTTTTCAGCTTGAAATTAAATGGACTGGATTTAAGCAGCTTCGAATGCAATGGAATAGATTTATGCAGTTCAAACTGTAATGAAATATACTTGTTCATGCATTGTAATAGATTTCCAATGGAATAGTGTTGAAATAAATTTGAATAAAATGGAGTAGAATTAAACGATTCACCATGGTTGAAATGGAATAGGTTTGGACGCCTAGGAATGCAATAGAATCGGTTTCGGTTGCTTGGAATATAATTCAATACATTTAAGCAGCTTCCAATGCAATGGTATTGATTTGTTCAACTTGGAATGCAATGGAATAGATTTGTGAACTTTGGAATACCTTTTATCATCTTGTAATATAATGGAATAGATTTATGCAGCTTCAAATGCAATGAAATAGATTTATGCTGATTTGAATTAGATTTGCACAGCTTGGATTTAAATAGTATAGATTTATGCAAGTTTGAATTCAATGGAATAGAGCTTTTTAGTTTAGAATGCAATGCAGTAGATTTAAACAGATTTGAATGCAATAAATTGATAAGCATCTTGGAAAACAATGGAATAGATTCATACAGCTCCAAATGTAATGAAATAGATTTACACCATTTCGAATGCAATAGTATATCTTTGAATGCAGTGAAATATATTTATGCTGCTTTGAACGCAATAGGTAGATTTGCCCAGCTTGGAATTTAACAGATTTAAGCAACTTTGAATGCAATGGAATAGATTTATGCAACTTGGAATTCAATGGTATAGATTTCCTCTGCTTGGAATGCAATGGAGTAGATTTTCTCGTCATGATATCCAATGAGAATTCAATGGAATATATTTATGCAGTTTCAAATGCAATGAAATAAATTTATACTACTTCGAATACAATGGCGTAGATTTGCAGAGCTTGGATGGTATAGATTTATGCAATTCGAATTTCAGAGGAATTGATTTTTTTTAGCTTGGAATGCAATGGAATAGATTCAATTAACTTTGAATGTAATGAACTGAATTAACCAAATTGGAAAACAATGGAACTTTATTATTTATGTAGCTTAGAATGTAATAGAATAAATTTACTCATCTTCAAATGTAATAGAATAGATTTTTTCAGCTTGAAATGCAATGGAATGGATTTAAGCATCTTGGGATACAACGGAATAGATTTGTGCATTTTGGTATTCAGTGGTATAAATTTACTCAGCTTTCAATGCAATGGAATAGATTTACTCATCTTAAAATGCAGTGGAATATATCTGTTCAGCTTGTAATTCAATGGAATAGTTTTAAGCAGCTTGGAATACAATGTAATATAATGACAAGTAATATAATGACATAGAATTATACAGCTTGGAATGTAGTGGAATATATTTATTCACACTCGGAATACAATGGAATGGATTTAAGCAGCTTGTAATTCAATGGAATAGATTTGTTCAGCTTGGAATGCAATGGAATAGATTTCCAATGCAATAGTGTTGAAGAATTTTGAACAGAATAGAACAGATTTAAATCAATTTAAACAATTCATCATGGAATAGATGGAATTCAGTTCATCATGGAATTTATTC
The DNA here is from genome assembly GCA_963932145.1 of Acanthosepion lycidas. Classification (NCBI taxonomy): domain Eukaryota; kingdom Metazoa; phylum Mollusca; class Cephalopoda; order Sepiida; family Sepiidae; genus Acanthosepion; species Acanthosepion lycidas. Next base: position 43,959,163 of record OZ010600.1, on the reverse strand, counting down.
AATTCCATCACATTCCTAGCAGTTCAAATTTTTGAACTGCTAGGAATATGATGGAATTGAATAGATAGATTACTTGTATCTATCCGAAGTTGGCTTTTGTTTCTAAATGATTTTATTAAATGAAGTATTGCGAGCTATTATTAATTTTCGACTACTGTCTCTTTCATCTTAATTTCATTTGCTTTTTATCACAACCTGACTGCAGTTAGTAAAACAATTCAGATTGGAAACAAGGAACAATCCTACATTAAGACTCAGTCTTTCCAATTTTTTTCCTTTGCAAATCTGTCTTCATGCAATAACTGCTTTGGTCATAAAGATTTTAGGAAGAGTCATTTAAATCCTATAATTTCAATTGCTACAATTCCCTTACTTGTATTATACTAGGTGCATCCACTAATTTGGTATACATTAAGGTTTAAAATGACTTTTTTTAAAATTAAATCTTTCATTCTAGCATTAATCGTAAGCTAAAGAATTTAAATTTTACTATTTCCAGTAAGCAAAATACTCTATGGTGTATTTCAAACAGAATTTATATTGATTGGAATCGATCTTTTTTCATTAAATTCGATAAAAATGTCCATTTTGACACATCTGTAAACAAAAGTTAATTCACGGTTTTAAAACTCTTGCAAAAATAAAATATATATTTCTGAAACTTTATTTGAGGAAAATTAGCAAATTTAAAGTTAAATTAATCTGATTTGAAACAAATATTACTTACTTTTAGCATAAAATGTTATATACAAGCATTTCTTAACCACGGCGTCTTTTTTTTCTGATATGTTGATTTATTGACAGCGGAATGACCACCGAACGTCTTCATAGTTAAGTATGGTGGAGCAGATGATCAAGTTTATAGGAGGAATTTTTCCCGTATGGGGGACAGCCGTTAAAACAGGTGACCTATTAATGATAATGTTATAGGTTTGAACATCCATTCTGCACGTATATCACACATACAAAAACAAATCGAATATTTAAAAAAATATTCGTGGCCATCAGTTAGTAATAATCTTTATGATTAGTAAATATTGTTTTACTTAATAACAATATTTCCTAAGCGTTATCACATTGAATCTGAATTTTAGAAGATTTAAAACTTCAATTTAAAATTATAAAATATAAAAACAAATCTTGTAAAAATTAATTTTTTATTGAAAAATTTATTTTCTTTAGACAGTATTTTCTTTAATATATAGTATTCATAAAGTAAATAAAAGCCTCTCTAATTTAATAATGTCTTAGTTTTATTGCGTTTTTTTTTTAATTATTATTTTCGATTCAGAACAGATTTTCTAGTAAGACGGGGTCCGATTTTGCAAAAAATTCGGTGATTTAAATTCATTAAAAATTCTGCGTTTAACTAATATAGTCACTAAAAATTATCTCGAAGAATTTTTTAAGTTTTCATAAAATTAATAGGGGGATTTACCACACGTAAAAAATATTTTACCAAGATTTTCTAATAAAAAAATTCAAAAATAATTTTATTCATTTGTGAATAAGTCCTGAAAATTTAATTAAAATCCGACAATTTGATTTTTGTAAGAATTTCCAAATTAATGTGCCTGTCACCGCAAAAAAAAAAGACTAAAATTTGCTATGCTTAAAATTAATACACAACCGCTGATGTAAGAAAAACAAGTTTTTAAATCATAATTCTGAATGTTCTTAAAAGGAGGAAAACATTTATTAAATATTCCAAAAAAAATTATTAAGAAAAAATGCTTAATAATAACAAAGATTTTGAGAATAAAACTTTGTTTTCATTACATTTGGAGCATGTTTTCTTCACGGTAAGCTGATTTTTTAGCGATTTCGTAGAGTGACCTATATTATAGCCTTACTTGTAAGTCATTATTGCTGAGGCTATTGGTAAATCCTATTAATAGAAATATGGATAGTTCAATAACATTTGACAGTGGAGTTAATAGAAAATGTATAGACCATTTTATATTTACAAATATGAAGAAATAAATATTTTCGTTTTATTTTGTTTTTTCTTTCTTTTTAAATTCTGTCGAAGCTTTGAATGCTGACCTTGTTCAGTTATCAAATTAGTGATGCATTCTGAAGCCAATAAAGAGATAAACCTCATGAATTTTCTTGAGCGTTTAACCTGATTTCTTATTTAAGATGTAAATAGAGATTTGGAGCTTCATTAAATCTACTAAGCCGATCTTAGAAATCATATGCTTTACAAGACTAACAAGCTAATCTCATTTGTCATATTCACAATGTTTCAACCGTTTTAAAGCATCTGTATTTGAATTTTTCTCGAAATCACAGTGCTAGATTGTTTTTTATTGCACTTTCCATGATATTTCATGTCAAGGACAAAAGAATTTTATTCACATTTATGTTCTTTGTCTGTTTCTTCCAGTTAACCAAAGGACTTTTCGGTAACACCGGCGATTAAAATCACAACTGCCAAAGAACCAGATATATTTTAACCAAATTTTAATTACCCTAGATTAAATATTTCTTTAAATTCTGGAACCTGAAACAGTGCCAGAAAAAATGGTGATGGATTTTACTATCCATCCTTTCTTAATCAAAGGCTAATATGCCATCAGTCATCCTCCATTACAAACAAAATTCAAGATAACCTTGCAAGTCACATTATGTTTTAGCCGGAACAGAAGAAAATCTGACACATTTGAACAAAAAGAACAACCTTCAGAATGATGACCTCAAAACCTTGTTTCCTTTGCTTTCTTTAAGCAATACCCATGAAATCTGTATACTATATTCTCTGTAGTTCTAACAAGGAATACAAATGAGTGACTGAAGTAAGTGTGAATGTACATTAAAATCAGTGATGGCTGATCATAAATGGAAATAAAATATTGGTCGTCAACGTCAATGGAATGATTTCAAGATAAAACCAAAGCAATACTGTACGATAAGCAAAGACGAATTAGCAGAGATCAGTTGAAATTCAAACTTTTACATCGGCTTGAATACTAGTAGAAAATTCTCAATAATTTAATCTATCAAAATATCGTGATGTTTCTACCATTTTCAAGTAAAAACCATATATTTCACATGATCTGCTTAAGAAAATGTTTTTCACAAAATGAGAGAAAAAAGTAAAAATTATTCCTTGCAAAAATGAACTGCTAATTCTATCAGAATTTTGTATTCAGGGGACACACATTTTGTATTCAAGGGACACACATTCTTTACGTAATGTCAATAAAAAGGCTGTGATTCACAAAGAATGTCTAACGGATATTTATATTCTTCTATTAAATTCTCGTTCCTTTATTTTAAGCATAAATAGGAGGTGAATCAAATATGACACAATAAATGGTACTGCATCTTTCTCTCCAAAATGAAAAATTTTACAAAAACGTTATGAAACTTGAATCATTGAAAGAAACTTATTGAAAAAAAAAAAAGCAACTCAAGTTAATGAATAAATTCTAAATAGATATAAATATTTTTCTGATTCTAAATTTGAATATGTGTGATGACCTGATTTTATCTAGGAAAATTATTTTGTATATACTTTAGAAAGCCATTTCATGAGATATTATCATAACAAGTAAATGATTCTTTAGACAACTAGTGAATGCTGGGTAATTTCTTCACAAGCAGAGATTTGAAGCAATAGGAATCTGGTTCTACAGAAGAATGCTGAGAATATCATGGACAAAATATGAGAGCAACGAAGAAGTTTTAAGGAAAATGGAAACCAAAAATACTTGTATGTAGAATCGGAAATGGATACATGAGGAAAGAGAGCTTGGAGACTTTGGCAAATCTGAAAGAAAATAACATGTTTCAGGACAACTTTTTTCCAGATTTGATATTGCAAAAGATTTTTTACTGAAATATCTTCAGAGTTTTTCTTCATAAAAGTAAAGCAAAAAAATATGATGCTACGGTTTCAAAAGTATTCCCAGTGTGTGAGGACATTGACAATATATATAAGAAGAGTCGTCTGTCACCGCCACTTTTAAAGAAAGGCGTATAAAATTGAATTAAGTATGGTGGACAAAAAGTACTACAAACTAGTATTGTATTTTATATTATATATTACAAACTAGTATTGTTTATTATTGTTAAAATAAATTATCTTTAATCATATATGACCAATAGTTTATGAATATATTTTTTTCTATAGGCTTTAAACTTAGAATCAATATTTCTACTACAACAATAGGAGTATAAAAACATAAAAATAGTTAAAATGATATTTTTTAAGGTTTTACTCATTGCATCTATTTTTTAATTATTTTCTTACATATTTGATCTAATAAAATATTTCATTGCGCCCAATAAGATCTTTTTAATTATTCTGATTTTAAAATCTATTTTCCTGTTCTTTCTTCGCCTCTTTTTAATAAGGATAAAAAATAAAGAACATGAGAAAAAGTGAACGAATACCTTTCGCACTTAGTGATTTTTTTCATCACGAAATTGTAATAGTGTTTCGGTTGGTCACAATGCATGTTCGCAATTAAATTCTTCTAACATGGCATTTTTGCACTTCGTATTTACAAGAGAGGGGGGAATAAAACAATGATTTATTTTTACAAAAAAATTCCCTACAAATTGCAGATTATATAAAATGAAATGAAAAATTACATTAATATGCGAACCTCTCCACAGCCTAAATTCTCGAAGAAAGGCAAGTTAGCTGAACGTAAAAAGTGAGAGCGCATTAAGAAAAGCAAAAGGACGAAATATTCTCAAAACTCCATAGAACTAAGCCTTGTGTCACACCTATCAATGGATGACACTAGGCATCTAAAATTAGAGAAACTTAAAGAATCAAGTCAATGTCAAATCATGATTAGCGAAATTGAAGTGTTTTCCAATCCATTTCTCACTTTCGCTTCATAAATTCCACACTACTGTCTTTAGTTTTGCTCGTTTTAACCTTCTGTTGGCGATTTAATAAGGTGAGTTTATTTTCTTTCCCCGCCACAGATTAAGAATTATCTTTAATCCTGTAACCAATAGTTTATGAATATATATTTTTCTTTATTCTCTCTGTTTCTATGAAACTTAATAGAACAAAAACTTATTTTTATACTCCATTAGTAGTATGAAAAAATGAATTAAAAATGAGTTAAATTATTTTTTTTTCATTGCATTTATTTTATTTTATTATCTGTTTGATATCAAATATTTAATGATACCCAATAAAATCTTTTTTAATTATTCCGACTTTAAAATTTAAACTAATGATATTGATTATAAAACCAGTAAGATGCGCAACGCGCATACACCAAGTCTACCATCATCAGAATTTACATGAAGAGATCTGATAGAGAATGAGGGCTGATAGAAAGTGAGAATTGATAGAGAGTGAGAACTGATAGAGGGTGAGAACTGATAGAGGATGAGGGCTGATAGAGAGTGAGTGTTGATAGAGGGTGAGTGCTGATAAGTTTGACTTTGTCGAAGGCAAACGAAGGTCTTTTTCATACTACGTGGGGAACAGTGAATAATATTGCAATATGAAACACAGCACAAATGGGTGTTGATGGAGGTGAAGTGGAAGAAAAAGAATAATGTTCGCTGAGAAAGACGTAGGATAAACATGAACCAACTATTGGACATGAAGTAGCACACGGCCAATTCGAAAAAGTCACGGAAGGATTGAAGGACAATAAAGCCTCCCAGATATGATTGAATCACGGTAACCTGAAAAAAGAGAGACTCAAAGTGTAATCATAGCAGCGCAAGAACCAGCCTTTGCCAATAACGAAAGCCAATGGCCAATAACGTGAACTACACGACGGATGTGTAGGCTTTGCGCAGAGAAACAAGTGAATGTTACAATCAGTGAGTGTAAAATACTGGCACAGAGAGATTATAAAAGATCACATGACCATGTTTGGCTTAATTCGTTCTTGTGCAAAAATATGACTATGTGTCGGACAAATTGTACAACCACGTACCATTGCTGGTAGTAAAGCAAGCCACGGATAGTCTGGGACTATGACCTTCAAAAGGATCGAACTATTGAACACCGAAGACTAGTTATTATCAGCCTCAACACAACTTAAAATGAATGTCAAATAATTGATGTGGCCATACTTGATAAATACAGTATAATAGTAAATCAAATAGAAAAATCTTAAAATCTGTATGTTTTTATTTACAAATGTCAAGCTCGAAACGCTGTTTACATCATTGATAACTGAATATTATTACGAAGTGTGGGGAAAAGGCCATATGTAGTATGCAGTTATCAATGACTTAAGCAGATTTTAAAATTTTCCATCCACAAATAAGAACCGTACAGATAACTCTTTAAAAATCAGGGATCAATTTGGCACTGTATTTTTATTATCAAAAGGACTCCACCCGCTAAAATTATCTTCCCACGCAAATTCTTCCTTGTTCGTTTTCTTTTTCTTTTCTTTTCTTTTCTTTTCTTTTTTAACGAGCGGATCAGTATATTTAAGCAGTAGCCATATTTCTTTTATCGATACATCTTAAAAGAATTTATGCATCTAATTGGTAGAAAGATATTAAATATTTACGCTTGCTCACAATACAAAACTTGATCTGAAAAACAATGGTTAGACGACTCGGCGCGGAATAAAGGTTAGCGAGTTTTTCTAGTAGACTATTACTACCAAGTACAGAGATCTAGGTACCTAGTAGCCTCGTGCTAAATTAAGGTAAGCTTTGTAAACAAGAAACTAACTAAAGGTTAGCTAGTTAAGCATTGCCTTGTGGAAGGTAACGGGGTTTTATGGCTCATTGTCCTAAAATAGAACATTTGACAGTAACATGACTTGTTTAACACGTTCTTTCCAATTTTCTTTCTTTTAGTACTCAAATTTAAATGAGATGTGTAATTTTAACTCATCTGTTTATAATTGTTTCCTTGCGTTTAACAGTATGGAATAAACAGGATGAAATGTTTTACGGGAAACAATTTTATTCGTTGGATAAAGATCATTGAAGGTAACATGTGTTTTTGAGGTTGCCACTCGGTTTGCTAACCAGTGTTAAGTCGAACGGCAGTAGGACATCGGAAATTATTGCATGGGTCGTTTTGAAAAGGTAGGCCGGCTCTAAATTAACCTGCACAGAAAAATAGTAAAAATTATTTTTTTAACTGTAAATACAGAAACTAAAACAGTGATAGGAAGAAATACAATGAAATTTTTATAACGAAATATTATTAAAGATATTATAAAGAAAACTTTATTTTTAAAAATAATCATTTTGAAAAGTATCAAGCTGAAAACATTTCAACATCCGCACATATAACCAGAATTTAGGGTAAGAATGATGAATGAGACGTACAGCTATTACTACTACTGCTATGATATTGAAACTAGAATAGTTAATTACTGAGATAAAGAATTCATAGAAGAGATTATCACATTGTCCAGTGATGGATAATCCATTAAAATTTTATGAAAGGATACACAAAATGTGAATATTTGCACAAACAAAATATTTGAACAAAATGATACTTAATAGTTCTGTTAGTCTAATGATGAACACAATAAAATGTACATTTCTGTAATAATGTATAATCCTAAAATTAATACGTTATTTGTTTAAATGTAGATACTTCCACACAAAACGCGATACCTAAGGTTTAAAATGAATTTTTAAAAATTTAAAATCTTTATGGAACCTTTTATTTTAGTTTAAACTGGCAGTGATAACCGGCTTTACTCGGAAGATCTCTGAATAATAGTTTATTATTGACAATTTATTGATACTTTTCAGCCATCTTATGGAAAATAATTTAAATATGTAAATAATTATTTTTCGAGATAAGGCTCGCTGTAGTTTTTGCTTTAAAATAATTAAATTAAATATGTTTAAATATATCTTAATTTAGTTTATTTACTTCATTTAGATGTTTTAGCCAGACACACATACTCGAATATTTGAATAAATAAATATTAAACTTTTTTCAATTAATTGTATTTAATATTCTTCTTCTTTTAAATTTACTTTGTTGTTTTAATATTCATTTTTTTAAAGTTATGTTTTTATTTACTATAGATGGGGAAATAAATTCAAGAGAATAGAAATTTTAAAAATACATATATGGATAGAGTTTAGCAGAATAAAAATGTAAAACCGAAAGGTAATCCGAATCGAGAATAAGAATTCTTACTGTTCGTTTTTACTTTTTAATTCTGAGAATTTCGAATGCATTCTAATGCATTTTAATTTTAAATCATCTTCGTAAATACAAATCATACGATGATAATTTTTTTTTTACAAGGAGCTGGTTTGGGTGATAATGAGTCTGTATACATATTCACTTTGTAATACTATTGTAGTTTTGTTAGTTTTAGCCGTACACACACGCACAAACACATATATATGTATCGATTTCAAGATAATAGATTAAATTTAATATTTCCATTAAGTGAAATACGTTATTATCTTTCATAAACTAATTCAAATTTACTGGAAGGATTTTTTGTTAAAATAACTGATTCGCGCCCCTATTTTCGTCGTCTTGCACGAGAATGTAAAACTCTTTATAAAAAGAAATCTTCGAAAAATAAAATATACTTTTCTGAAACTTTATTTGATAAGTATTAGCTGATTTAAAGTATACTTAATCTGATTTGAAACAAATATTATTTACTTTAAGTTTAAAATATCGCAGAAATGCATTTTTAACACAATGGTAGCTGTTTATTTAAGGCATTGACAGATGTTTAATTTTTTTCTATGTCGGGCTTTATCTGTAAAAAATAAAGTGAAGAATATAACGTGAGCACCTTTTTTATATATTTTTTTAAGTACTCTTAAAGTAAACTTAAAAATTTAGGAAAATATTCTCCGTAATCTAATGTTTTATTGAATTTTAGATACTTTGTCTTTAAATTTACTTATAGTTATCGCTCTTATTATCTTTTTTTCATAAAAAATCAAAATACTTTTTAAAATATTGGTGCTCGATGCATTGCACTAAGCTTTTCAATTTATGATTAGTAAATATAGTGTTTTACTTAATATCATCTAAAAGCTGAAATTTGAAAATTTAAAATTTGATAGATTATCCTAATTATTAGGTTGGTGCAAATGACGTAATAATGTCGTTTTTTGACATATTTTTAACGTCAAAAAACGACATTATTACGTCATTATTTTTGCACCAACCTAATAAAATTTTAAAAAAATGAAACCCTTCTTGTAAAAATTAATTATTCATCGAAAAAGACATTTTCTTAAGACAATAATATTCTTAATATACCATATTTATAAAAGCAATTATAAGCTTTTCTAATTAAATAATGTCGTAGTTTTGCATTTTTTATTTTACGATTCAGAATAGATTTTCGTTAAATGTTTATTTTACAAAAAAAAAAAAAAAAAAAAAAAAAAAAATTTAAATTCTCCAAGGAGTTCTGCTTTTAATTAATATAAATATTAAGCGGTGAAAATTTAATTTACTCAAACTTCATAAAATTAAGTGAGGTCACATTAATATATATATATATATATATATATATATATATATATATATATATATATATATATATATAGATAGATAGATAGATAGATAGATAGATAGATAGATAGATAGATAAAGCTTGTGAGCCAGGCAAACCTACCCAGGTTTCGCCTAAATCGATCGTCAGGGAAAGCTCTCTCTCTTTCCCTCGACATTATTGGCAAATCAAAAATTCGAAGGTTTTTCGAAACGAGTATAGTTACCTATATTTGTATATATATATATATATATATATATATATATATATATATATATATATATGTAACTTTTATTTAAAAAAATCAAAAATAATTTTCATTCATTTGTGAATAAGTCTTGAAAGTTTCATTAAACTAATTTTCGATCTCTTGCTGACGCAAGAAAACAAGATTTTAACCATAATTTCGAACGTGCTCGAAAGGACTAAAAGATTAAATGAAACAATCAAAAAGTACTTTAGTCTTTACTCTTAATAATAACATAAAAATTTTGATACCTTGCTTTTTTCAGTATCAATCCCTTTCTAAAGTATAAAATAGTCGAGTAAGCAACAATGGTCAGATAGAAGTAAATTTCTTTTCTCGAGGTATATTGTCTTTCTTGAAAACTAAGGAATATTGCATAGTTTATCGACCATATACAAACTCGTAAATTGAAGTGTTCTTTTTTAAAAGCATAACGCGCTTTTGATTTTTATCTTTGTAATTGTTTCTTTTTGTAAATAGTAAAGTACCTGGACCTAAAATAAATTCGACGGTAAATTTTATAAAGAATCCGAAACAGTTGGTAATGATTTTGCAAATAGAATCAACAAGGCATGTTCAAATTGTGATAGTGAAATTCAACTTGATTTTGGCAAAAACAGATTATTGATAAATACACACACACATATGTATATATAGTTAAAAAATCAAATTTTATATCATCATGCTTAACTGCACGGAATATTTTAAAAGCTCTTCAGAAATGACTTCCGCCTTTATGCAATCAGCAGCAATAATTTTCCATTATGAGTTATAATGAAAGCAAATACTTTTTTAGAATTTAAAAAGACAAGGAAACAGAAGGTTTGCAATCGCGGTGTTTTCAAAACATTGGATCGTGGTTTATTAATTTTTATCGTCTCTCTGCTTTCAGATGAAAAAGGAAAAAGCAATTTTATTTTTATTTAGTTAAATATTTCGATTTTTAGCATGATCAAATAATATCAAAAGTTAGTATACCATAACGGAGCCTGCAAGATGATCCACGAAACCTTTACTTTTATTTGTTCCGAGATTCTCTGTATTTCTTCTACCTTGCCGAAAGCACTGACGATGACAGTCTGCCATTTTGTTCCTGATTTTGAAGCAGAACCTTCCGTTTCCTTCCCTATAAACTATTTTTTTTTATTTTGGAAATCAAGTAAATTGTGACATACAATGAATTCTCGGTTTTCATGGCCGACAGCATGGAAATGTTAACAAATAAAAGCAGTAGTGTTATTCATTTACTGGCCTGGGGACAGTTTTCTTGTCATTCATTCCTTGCAAAAAAAAAAAAGGAAAGAAAAAGGAAAAATGCAGACTTGGTAATAAAAATTGGATTTATATTGTATAGATTCAGATTGTGGGAGGACGGGTAAGAAAAGAAATCTTCTATCAGGAATTCTACTCAGCAAAATAAATTTATTAACCTTGCGGGAAATGCTTGGCAGATATTGATTTGGATTTTTAAAAATAACAAAAATGTTATGTGTGCGCGCGCACTTAAATAGATATGCAGATGCGCCAGGTAATTGTGAACATTTTACAAAGATATTCAATAGAAGAAAAAACAATATATTAATAAAATAATCTGTATACATGTTCAATGCAGCAAAGCAGGAAGAGGTTATTGATATTCCCTCACCGATTCGTAAATGACCTCAGAAGCACATGCATGCCCAGATTAGGTGACTCTTACTCATTTTGACCTTCACGTCCTCGATGGCGGCCTTCAATGAATATTATGAAGTGACATGTGGAGGTGGATGATCATGAAAATTTTCATTCACCTACTATTTACTCATGGGTGATGGATCAATGTTCTGCGGAAACATGTAAAATCTTCTTGGGCCACTCAACTTAATGCAGAGATTTACTACCTTGTCTAGCACCTCGTTGTATGCAATAATTTTGACTTAACTCCTGCATGAAAAAAGTGGAATGGTGAGTTCAGTAAGCACTTTGTCACATAGTTCTCCGTTAATAAATGAACGACTCTTTCTTGCTCATATAAGGCGTATACCGAACTCTCCTTAACATTAAAAATATGATAGTGGACACCACTCATCGACTTGCTTTAGTTGTGATTCCTGTTGTCCTGAACTTGCTACATAAACACGACCGTCCTTACAACTTCTTACAGTTAAGAATATTTCTTTCTCTGGTCCACAGAGGTCTCCGACATAAAGTTTGGTGCATGTCGCATAATATATTTTGCATTTATGGATTACTGAAACTATGTACTACAATAACTGGTACACTGTACATATATATGTAACACTATAAAATGTTACTGGTAGTTTTTGAAAGGAATTATTTCGACACTAGTAGTATGACATTAGGATTAAAAGGGATCATGTGAAAAACCCCTGATAGTATCTAGAGAATTGGAAGGGTTAAAAATGTTAAGGTGAAAGCGTGAATTGAAATATGGGGCAAGGAAAAAAGAGAAATGTTTTTTTCCCTTTCTGATCACTAGAAACGCTGAATGGAATGTTGAGTTCAAATTATGGTTTGAGGAAAGTAAACATGTGCCTGTTTGTCAGCTGAAAGGCAAATTGAATTATGATTCGCAAAGCCGATAAAATAAACAATCTGAAATATGGGTTTGTAAACATGCAAAGTGGGCAAAGATTTTTAATCAATCATATTGAAAAGTCGACAATAAAGAAAACTCTCTGACGTCAAGAATATAGAAATAATTTATAACTAAAAAATTATTGTTTTGAATAAGTAACCGGTCGCGGGCCGATCGACGTCAGGATATAGAAAGGAATGATAAACAAAGTTTGTTGTCGAAGAGTGTATTGTTTTGAATAACAGATTAATTTGTTTGAAGGTCAGTGTTGTTTCTCCAAAATTAGAGAAAATAATTAATTGATATGAATACGGAGGAGTCCTGAGGTGCTGAGGTAGTTGGGTGAAATACATATAAACAGTGCGCTTAAGCGACCCAGCAGACACAAGCAGATGAAAGAACGAAGTAGAAAGCAGATAACTATCAGTTGACCAGCGGCAGTACTGACCTACGTGAGAACAACCCAGGATTACTTTAGTTTTAGTTTTACTTTACCTTGTATTTTCATGCGAGCCATAATCAAATAATATCAAAAGTTAGTATACCATAACGGAGACTGCAAGATGATCCACGAAACCTTTACTTTTAGCAATAAACAAATCCAATTGGTTTATATTTCTCTCTATACATTTGTGTGCGCGTGCATGCGCAAACGAACGTGATTTTAGTGTATGTCGGTAGATATTTCAGAAAACCTTTATATCCATTCTGATACCAAAGACAGTACGCATGTCACATACTCTATCAATAGAATTATCTGGGTTATTTCTCTTGGGTATTTTTTTTAAATTCACGGCGTTCCATGCAACCGATAGATATTTCTCATTTCGTTTTTATTTTCTCCTCGCTTCATTGTATACATCGGTTACTTAATCAAAACCCGAAGGTATGGCATTCGTTCATTCAAAACGGAATTGAAGATAATTTATTCGAAGGAGAAAAATATGTACATTCAAATATAGAAGCACACAGCCGCGCAAAATCGCGAGATTTGATTGGTTCTTGTATTATAACAGTTGTTTTTGATAATATCGTTAAATAATAATAATTTGGGGGTCTCATACTCTCTGTACCGTCACTGTAAGTATTTTTGCACTTAATAATTGCTGAATATCTGGTCATCGCCATTATTAAAACAATTATGTCGTTTTTTTATTTTAATAATATTAATAGGGAGAGAGATAGAGTAGAAATCGTTTTGGATTCAAATATGTGAAAACATGGTACCAACACAAGCCAAATAAAAATCATGTCTGCGAATTTAAGATTTAGACTAACCAAAACATCCAAATCAGAAAACTAGTTCTTCCAATCAGTGTAGCTGTGTTAGAAGACCACAAGAATAAAAGTAAACCTACTTGGATGTATATAAAAATACTAAAATTAAAAATGTTATTAAGATTTAAAGCTTTGAAGTTTATGGCGTTGCTGGGATCCACGAGGATATTGAAAGCTACTGCGGAATTGAGGAAACTTTTCATTGAATCACGTCATGTAACCACTGGGTCTATGATATGCACATGCAAAATGAAGATCAACAAGAGAGAAAAGAAAAAAAAATGCAAGATGTGAACATGTAAATAAGACGAGAAGAAAGGAGAAATGGTGCTATTTGGGCAGCAAGAACGATGTCATACGAAACGAACCAGTTAATGATCATTTTTTATATTAATCGGTATACTATAAAGTGTCGTGATCGAGCTATAGCTGTTAGTATAATTCCAGCTAACACTGAACGTTCTTGCAATGTTGGAAATGCGTTGTATTTCGTGAAGGTATATGTGACGCTATAGCGATATTACTGTAACGTTGCAGTCAGGTGGTTCCCTGACCCCAAATTCACTGCTTATCCCAAAGTTATCAAAACATTATGCTAATATGCGAAGTTCTGGAGCTGAAAGATTTCGTACTAGTCAAATAATATCAGAATCCTTTTTCTTACACTTAACAATATGTATAGAACATATGGAATTTCTTTTCGTATTTAAAAAAAAAACAAAAAAAACTCATTAATTTAGCTGATGAATGCACCTTCTTATATCTTCCTGGAATTTATTATTTATTTTCTATTAATATAATGTTGTGCAGTGTCTACAAAAAAGTTTTTATAACTCTCCTATATAACGTTGTAAAAATATTATCAGTAATTATCAGTCCTATAACCGGATGTGATCGTACTGGCTTTGGGAATTATTTTTTGACTTTTGCCCCTCTTCAAGAAAAAATGTTTTTAAACATCTGTATTTACGTTATTCAATTTTTTAATGTTATGAGTACGAGGAAGTGGAAAAGATGTGAGACCGATTATTAAACCCCTTTTCGACATCCAATGCTGAAAATCGAAGTAAACGAAAAGCGAAAGTAGTTCGATGTTTTGTGGTGGAATTTGTAGATGAAGTGGTTTGCCTATGGCGAGTTCCTGATAATTTTTAATGTATCCGAGTACGAATGGTTCAGAAAGAAAATTATTTTAAAGTATGATGCTTCATCGCATTCAGGGATAAAATCTAATACGCGGATAAAAATTCAGTCGCCAAAAAAATTATATCACGCCACCTATAATCATATCAAAACTCCAAATACTAAGATGAAAACCCGAAAATCTAAAACTTATTTCAAATACCAAATAAAATCGAAGAAAAAATCAAAGCTAGTCCATAAGTAAAATAAACAATTCAGGACTATAAATGATCTAAAGCATTAGCAATAAACAGAAAAAAAATTAAAACCGCTCTTCTGGAACTTCTAGTATATGTAGCCAACGCAAAGTGGAGAAACAATCTGAAGACTATGTAAGTCGTAAAACTGGCAATAACTATGCAATATTGTTTTTTATATCCACACACACACAAACACACACATATCTAGATATACAGACATAGAATACCACTTATCGATAAAAACACATTTAATACAAGAAAAAAAACAAACAAACAAAAAAACTAAAACCTCTAACATAATCACTACCAAAGATAGAACAAAAAATGATCTTAAACTAATATTGTTCATGAAGTCGCTTACCCACTTGGAACAGGTTTCACTAAGATAAAAATTCAGCTAAAACATATATTGGTAACAGAATCACTACATTATCACGCTTGTTAACTTGTCATTTATTTGATAAAGTCACAATTACATATCACCAACCAACAAAGTAGAAATCCGGTAAATAGTTATAAATTGAACACAAATACTGTACGATATAAAACAGTAAAAATACACTTATTAAAACACTTAACTTATACAGACAACCACGTATCATCAAAATTTCAATTTATGAAGAAAGGTTCTCATTAGAAAAACAAATATACACACAGAATACAACCAAATAAAATCAATACATACTTAGACACAACACTATGAATCCGCAAAAATAGTTGGCTTATGGGGAATTTTTGTTAAAAATTTCCCCAGAACAAAAAAATCGTAGGAACCGAAGAAAATAGTCTTAAAAATAAAATTTCGTTGGTCTCAACCATAACTGCACACAAAACACACACATACACACACACATATATATATATATATATACATATATGAGAGAGAGAGAGAGAGAGAGAAAGTGGTAGGAAATACCCTTCTATTGTTGAGAAGCATAAAACAAATCTAAAAATAAACTTTACGTGACATTTTCATCCAATTCGGCCCTCAACAAAAGCAGAAACAGTTTCAAAATACAGGAAAAAGGAAATCCGAGATTCATTTTATAATCTCAATCTTCCAACCTATAGTTTTGTAAATTATTTCCATTTGTATTGAGGAATCTATTGTTGGAGACGAACAAATTCATCCCGTGATCTGCAATAACAATGAACAAGGCTCTGCTTAACAGATGATAGTTTTCACGAAAATAAAAACAGACTGAGTCGAACTTGGCATTCTCTTCCTATCGTGTGTATATATATATATATATATATATATATATATATATATATATATATATATATATATATAGATTGATAGATAGATACATAGATAGATAGATAGATAGATATGTGTGCGTGTATTTATTAGGGTAACGTATAAAACATGAAAATGACATTTCACCAACAATCAGCTTTGCGTCAAACTAAGCTAAGCTTAAGAAATATCTTATTCATAGGCACACACACGCGCGCATCAATCCATCTATCTCTCTCTCTCTCTCTCTATCTATCTATCTCTCTCTCTATCTCTCTATCTCTCTCTCTCTCTCTCTCTCTATATATATATATATATATATATATATATAATAGCTGATCATTCGATTTCGAGGATGCCCGTCTACTATTGCAGACGCACGTTCGGGCTCATTAGTGTTTTGCTCAACACAAACAGATCCAAACTGTGATTTATACTGCAACTATGCAGTTTCCGGTATATCTACCGTGATCAACAATTTGAACAACGCCACCACGCCCTGCACGTAGGACAACTGTCGACGGCCATGGTTTGATTCGAACTCGGATCTCATCGTTAAGCGAATGTTCTAACCACTCGGGAGGTGGCCATAATATATATATATAAATATATACCATTATATATATATATATATATATATATATATATTCTTTGTAAACACTTTAGATATTCAAATTTATATCAAACATTATAATTTTTATGAACCCCCAAAATAACACTTTCAAAGTAAAACAAAATGACAGCGTCTTTCTCGAGCCTGTTTTTTTCCAAAGAAAATTAGTGGCACCTTCTCTCATGAGTTCCTTCTATTTTTTTCTTTTTATGTGTTTTTCTCCTCTACCCCTTCTATATCAATATATAACTTCCGTTAAGTTAACCGTTTAAATGTGTCAATGTCTGAACCTCCTCAAGTAATTTTAAGTATGAAAGAATAGAAATTTTAAATTACATCTAACTCACTCATGTCTTCTCTCTCCTCCCTCACTTCCTCACTTCGTTAATTTACATATGCTTAATAAGGCCCGTCAGAAATGTGGAAATTTCTTTTCATTTTTTTGTTTCAACCTTTGGAAGTAAAGTCTGATGATCCGCAGTCCTTTAAAAGGGTGGTGAAATAATTTATTACATGGAACCTCAAAGTGGTCTGTTTTTATTTAATATATATATATATATATATATATATATATATATATATATATATATATATATATATATATATATATATGTAAGGCAGGATGTGTGTGTGTAACGAATGCACGGCCGCAATTTTCGACGAATTTGCACGAAAATTTACATGCACATAGTAATTGATAGTGGAAATAATCGATTTTTTCATGCTTCTACGGCAGTTTTCATGTAGTTTGCGGCCATTTTCTACTGGCCAGAGTGAGAGCCTATAGCTGGCTGCCACGAATAGACAGGAAGATTATTTTGGCCAGCGTGAGAGCCAACAGCTGACTGACACGAATGTTAACTAGCATGCTAGCATGCAAAAAAAAAAATCAATAGATTCATTCGTCACAAGTGGTAAAAATTTAAATCTGCATGGTACTTTACTCCATTTGGCTCATTCGCCTGCTTAAACTCAACGTTGATTCTGATTCCGCAGAACTGGGTCGGATGTGAAAAAGTATTTGTTGTTAACATTCTTTTTTCATTCGGTTTTTCCAGTTACGAGTCCTTTTTAAAGCTGATCCATTTGTGTTCATTTTATTTAATTCTTTTTTCGTAACAGATTTTATGTTTAGTATAGAGCTTAGAAAAAATAGCAGTGTGAGATAGGCAAGAAGTAAGGCATGTAGCAACATCAGCACAGCAAAGGGCACTCCTTTAAAGGCAAGGAAGGGCAAAAATATTTTAAGTTAAGTGATAGCGATTGTCGTACGATTTTTGAATCAAGCACGGGCAACGCCGGGCCATGCTGCTAGTATATATATATTGATGCATGTTTCATTAAATAATATAGACAAGTTTTGTCTATTTATTTTAAGTAAGTTCCTTTCATATTGTCTGATAAGCTTAATAACATTATCATTGAACGACGAAAGGAAATCACCATATGTTTAAATCCAATCTAAGCTTTCGGCTTACACAAGCCATTATCAAAGATGACAATTACATTTCAATATATCAAACAATACACAGACGAGACAATAATGATAGTCTGCTTTTGCTGCATGAAAAATTTCAAAGCAACGACAAACTCGTGTATACGAGAGGCGGAAGCAAAAATCGCGTCGCAGCTCGTGACGTCACACATGACCACGCGAGAGTGAAAAAGAGAAGTATTAAGTATGGCAAGCCTTGGTATAAACCAATGGCTTCTGTTATGAATTATAGGCATTTAAAATATTTGTGGAGTTTTCGTAGTTTATTTTGTTCAGCTTAGGTTTCAACTGTTTTATATATATATAGCTTCAAGAATTTTAAATTTTTGTTTATTGTTTTCATGTTTCAGTAGTGTTTTCATGTTTACGTATAGTTGTGTTATTTAATGAAACATGCATCAATGAAAAATTGATGCCTAAAAAGAGACAATTAGCCTGTCGATTCAAGGAGATGTGCGAATATAATAGTAGAATAGACATAAATAAAAAGAAAGCGAAATGATCATCTAGAAACTGGGCTATATACATACATACATCTACAGTGCGACTCAAAAGAGTTTGTAAATACTTATATTTATCTCTAATAAAATATGATTATATGGACAAAAGTTGAATATTTTAATTCCTTACTGTTCACCCAATACCCAAACATTACATCTTTTAGAATTACGAAAATTAGCTTTAATCGTGATTTTTTTTTATTCATTAAGGAAAAAATACCGACTCAAGAGTTTTGTAAACTTTAATTTCGGTCCTGATCAAATCAATTGTACAAAATAATGAAAAAGTGTATTATGCATTGTATACCAATGAAAGTTGGTATGGCTTTGTTTAGATATCAATGTATGAAAACACAAGGAGCACATTAATATTTGATTTTTCAACCATTATTCTTAAGAATGTCAATACGCCATTTATCGACTGATGAAGTGAGTTTTCTAACTTCGCTGGCTGTAATTTTAGAACAAACATCCAAAATGCACTTCCATAGGTGATCCTTGTTAGAAAATTGCCGTCCATTTTCATAAACTCGACGCTTTACCATGGCCCAAAGGTTCTCAATAGAGTATAAATCAGGTCTCTGTGGTGGCCATACCATAATCGCGTACCCTGTAAAATCTTGATTTGCCACCAATTCTTTGGTGAAGGGCGCCGTATGACTGGCAGCATTATCTTGCAGATAAACAAGATTACTACAGAAATCATCATTTTTTGAATTCAACCAAAATATGAAATTTTCTTTTAAAAGCTGGCAATAATTAGCTGAATTCAGTTTGAGTCTTTCTGGCACAAGAAATGGTCCAATTAATGTTGAGCCACAAATTCCAACCCAGAACATCACTCCACCACCGCCTTGTTGACGTTTAAAACGCATGCGAGGAGTTCCACTATGAATGAGCCAACTTCTTTTCCAACCATCGGAGGCTATCTAATGTAGCTCTGGCTTCATCCATCCAAATTACTCTTTGGAAATCAATTTATAAGAAATTGTTTGCCAATTCTAACCTCTTCAGGCGATCCCTTTCGCTCAACGGCGGACATGAAATTGGAGAACGTTGTTTTGCCATACTACGGAGGATGCGATTTCGTGTTGCTTTCGATACTTCTTCAACGACATCTTGCTTAAAAATCTCTTTACTGGTGCTGTGAGAGTTCTGTTTGAGTGCACTTTTATTTTTTCTTAAATCTCTCTTGTTAACCGCACGTGGGCGACCACCCTTCTGCTTCTTGCGCTCAACTTTATCATCATTGACATATTGCTTCACTATGTTTTGATCTTGTTTAATTATTTTTGCTGTTTTCAATGTGGTTTTATCATTTGAGACTAATTTTGATGCTTTTTCATCAGCAGTGAGCATATTCCCACGAGCTATTATTTTAAAATTTATGATTTCTGCAAACACTTTTGATTCACCTGAAATATATAGAAATCCTTTATATCACGTTAGACATGTCATTTTAAATGAAATATATTTATTCTAATGTTTACACAAGCTATTTCAATTGTTTAAATTTGTATATTATAGAAATGTTATAGTTGCAAACACTTTTGTGTCGCACTATATATATATATATATAAAACAGAGTGTGTCTGTGTGTTTGTCTGTCTGTGTGATACCTTTCCACTCGAGATCCATTCAACCGATTTTGAACAAACTTGGGATATACATTGTACAATGTAAGAGATAGGTTCTTAGCGTAAAAATCGGTAAGTTTTAAAAAAATCAATAATCGATAAAGCCGATCAAATGTCGATAAATTTAACTTTTTCCTTCAATTTCGTTCAAACTCGGTATGTACGTTGCTTACAACATGACGAGCTCAACGATAACTCATTTTTATTTCTACGCCACTCCATTTAGCAAAAAAACGCAAAAGACGAAAAATGTATTTCAACACAAATTGTAAACTAAAAACTCCCTCAATTTTCAAGCAATCTAATACAAACTTCATTCATTTGTAGCCACTGTTTGTTTCAAATTAGATTATGTAAACTTTATATTTTGTAATTCTATTCAAATAAACTTTGAAAAATGTATATTTTATTTTTACAAGATTTATAAAACAGAGGATTTTGACTTTTATTTACAAATGTCTCAAAATTTCAGACATTTCGTCCTCATATTTATTTTTGTTCTTGATTGACTCAGAAGAGCAAGGAGCCATAAACGGTTAATCTTAAATGTCAGTTTTCAAATTCTTAATAAAACTTTGTTCATTCTCAGATTATTCTAATACTAGCGTTTAAGTTAAAACACTCGAGCCCACCCCCATATACATATACACACACGATGGAATACTTTAGAATATTTTAGTACCACCCACTTCCCAAGTATCAGAATTTTTATTGGGATCCTTTGTTTTTTGGGGGGGGTTTTTCAAGCTAAGACTTTTCAACTCCCTCGTATATATGGCGAATGTTTCTACATAATTACTTGCAAGCACCAGCATTAACCACTGATAGACAAATGCCTTTTCCCAATTACTTCCATGACAATCGTGACTTCCCTATTATCATCCATGTCTTACAAGTAGCTCCCGGATCTTATCTCTTATTTATCTAGCTACTTCTGTCCAATGATCAGCAAACAACACGAACCAATCTTTTGCTTCATCTTATACCCTTTCTTTTTGTGCTACGCACTCCTCTTTTTCGTGGTAATGATGTGTGATATTTATTACATTTGTCTCTCTTCCGATCCATGTGGACCTTTTTCTGTCACTAAGCATTGCTCTTTCTTGTACGTTTTTTAGTGTTTCGAAATTATTTAGTTAAATTCCATACTTCGCGCCCATACGTTATAGCTGACTTTATGCATTCATTATATACTTTGGGTTTTAATCATTTTGATAACGTTTTTTAATTGCATCTCTATTTTTATTAAGCAGTTAGGAATCAATATAAAAATCCGGCATCATCCTGGGTTTCTAATAAAATAAAATAAAAATTCAGTATTAGAAATTTCTGAAAAAATCGATATTAATTATAGGTTCCTATCTACAATACATTAATTTTCACCGTCCCAAAAATGAGATAGTGGGCCTTAATAACATTAATTAGTTAACTATTTTCCAACCAACTGTTAGAGGCAATTTAATTTCATTTTCATAGTCTTTTCATCTGCTTTGATCGTCTCCAAAATAAATTCTTCAGAATCTATTTTTGTGATCCTTTTCGGAAAGTTACAATTCAACATTAATTTCTGTTCATTTTAAGTCTACATTGAAACTTATACTATTTGGGTCATTAAACATATCTTATCATTGAGTCCGTTATTGTTTCGCAAGGAATCGTAGATGTTTCAAATATTCTCCGTTTACATTTCTTTCTATTCATTCCTTGTTTATTTTTCGGAAAATGTTTCTGGAGAGTCTACTGTAGATGCAATTGTATACTTTCCTTACCTTTATTTATCTGTCTTTGTGCGGTCAGATTATTATAGGGCTATTATTACACACACACACACACTCAAACTCAAGCACACATATAAACATCAGTTTTTTTGTTTTTTTTAAGTAGCGTAACCAATCTTAAAACCTGATTTGAGTAACCATTCTTAAAACCTACCTGCTTGCGTGGCGGATTTTCATCTAGGATATTTGTTAATCTATACAAGAACAATTTCTGTATGTTCCCCTTTAGGGTGATTGTTGACAAGATGTTACCTAATTTTTAAAATGATTTACTGAAGTTTTGAGTTAGCTTTGTTTTTCGTATGCATTGAATAAATAGCTGTATTAATTCTTATTTTTCTTCATCTATCAAAAGCTCTATTACTGTATGTTCTCTTGGTGGATTTAGTTCGTTCATTGTTAGATTTAGTATCTGCCAAAGTGACTGCTGGTCGTATTTTTATTTCCAAATCATACAGGTTTGCATAGCAACTCTTTGGTTTCCCCTTTTTCCCTTACATTTGTTAATTTTCTCCTTTTTTTCTGACTTACACATCCAGCTATTCTCTTATCCTTTGCATTTTTCATTTTCTTCGTTCATTTTTTAATTGTTTATTTTACATTTTCAATTTTATTACTATTAGTTTTCTTTATATTTTCTCTTCTTTTTCATCAATTTTCCTGTTGACTTTTCACTTTTTTTTCCTTCTTTTTTTTTTCCTTCTTTCCTTCTCCTTAATTTTACTGTTTGTCAAATTGCTATTCATATTTGTTATTTCCCCTATTCCACAGAGATGGGATATGTTCTGGATTTCAACTTGATGTTCACTGGTGTGTTATGTCCGATTTTATCAGAGCTAATTCTCTTTTTAAGGATCAATTTTCGAGTGAAATTTGACTCTGCAATTTAGCATTCTCTGAAAACTTCCTTTATTAACTTTGTTTATGATTGTTATACTTTTAACAGTTTTAAATTTGTTAACAATTATTAAATCCGTTTCACTTTTTTTTATTTGTTTTTATTTCAAAGTCAATTTGCCGCATCGTTTTTTTTTTGTTTTGTTTTTTTTAATAAAATTCTATTGGTAGCTGTCATTATGTAACTCTAAATGAATTTAACTGTTTCATTCATTCTTCTTCCTTCTTCTTTTTAAAGTGAGTTCTGCTTATTTCCTTGTCCTTAATTTTGCAATGAATTAGCCCATCAAAATGGTTTACTGGATGTTCTCTTTGTTCATAACTTTATTGATGTCATTGCAAAACAATTTAACCCTCTGTCCTTTTGGGATCTTGTGCAAAGATTTTGGACTACTTTTAGTATATATATATATATATATATATATATATATATATATATATATATATATATATATATATATATATTGCATAATGTAATTAATATTGAAGCTATTTTGTTTTCGATACAATCAAAATTTTTGTATTAATATTGTAACTAAAAATGCTATTCTACTTTTTAATCCTCCTTCCCCTTTTAATAAAATATGTTTTGCTTATATCATGTTATGCTTACATTATTTTATGTAAGAGATTATGTCCATATGTGAATCGTGTTAATACCTAACACATGCCAGTTTCATCCTTAATTTTACAGTTATGCTGTCTATGTAGATTTTTCACTTTTTTATATGGTTTAATGTGGAAGTTTTTGGTTGTTTGCTATCGGCGATACTCTACCCGCACACCCATGAGACAATGTGATACGACATTAATTATACAATATTCCAACAGCAATGTCCCGTTATATCGTATTACTATATAATCGTCAATTTGTATTTTACGAAAATTCATTTCCGGTGAGCTTTTTAGTAATTATGCTTTAAGGACGCATCCATCGCAGTATGATGAATTGATTACAACTGACTTAAATCAGAATCACCTCAGTTTCACCATTACTGATCACACATTGTATTCTATCACTGTCACTAGGGATGCGTGAAATTGTGTAAAATCTCATATATATATATATATATATATATATATATATATATATAATTCTGTATTTAGGCAGCAATCCCCCTTTTGTACATGTATTAATAAAGAAGACAAAAAAGGTACTGAGATTAAGCTTTTTATTTAATTTTTCTTGTGTTTTCTGTTCAGAGTCTGTAGAAACTGTCCAAATGTTATGTAATTCCAAGCGCTTTCGGCTATACTTTGAGCCATTATTATCGAGGATGATTTTGTTTTTCCTTTTTAACTGGATGTATGGTTTGTGTGTATGTACCTAGTGTTATAGCGATGTTATATTTTCCGAACAGTCATTGTGGCCGTGTTAATGACTGTGTTCGGAAAATAAAACATCTCTATAACTTTAGGTACATACACATTGAGTGTTGGCTTTTTTTATTATTATTAAGGCTTCCATTATTTTAAATCTTTTTTTACATGCGGATGAGGTTGTTATGTTTGTGTTTTCTAATAGTAGGCTTCGAATGGAGTCTGGTAGGTATGTGTGTGTGGGTGGGGGGTGTTTAAATGATTTCTAATGGAGCTGTGGTCGTATAGGTGTAACGTAAGTCGTCTGGATATGAATATAGTAGCGTGACCAATGTAATTATTTATGAGTTTTGTTTGATTAGGAACACTGTTCCTTAAGGGGTATTTGAACTCGTAAATAATGTTCATTCTTTGTAGTTTTGATTTTGAGGTTGTCTTGTTATTTTTGAGAATGACGTTAGCTGTTTTAATTTTTTTGTAATAAATAATTATTTTTTTGTTTGTTCGAGTCAGCTGAGGTAGTGTATTACTTTATGATATGTCTAAGTGAAGACTCATCTTGTTTATAGTTATTATTATGTTATTGTTTTTATATGTGTGTTCAGTATCGTTATTATTTACTTTGGAAAGAAATAGTCTAATCTGTTGCTCGAGTCGGTGGTTAGGAAAACCATTGTTAACTAGTATCTGTTTTGCAGTGTTAAGTTCTTTAAGTAGACGAGAGGATGAATTTCAGTGTTCTCTCTTTAGGAAGTTTGTTATCACTGTTATTTTGTATCTGAGTAGGCATTCACTCTTAAAATTAACATGGCAAGAGTTTCTGCTAGTGTTTTTTTTTTGTTTTGTTTTTTTTACACAATGAGGTGGTGAAAGTGTTATTACTGTGTTCTACGAGAACGTCTAAAAATGGGTGTTAATTCTTTTGACTTAATTCGTAGATAAAGTTAAGGGCATTTTTTTTTCAAATGTAACTTCGAGAGTATCGATTTCTTTTGTGTTTTTCACTAAAATAAAAATATCGATTTTAGGTTTACTGACCTTTTTAAATATCATATTTTCTACATGGTACCTGTAGTAATTGAAGAAGCACAGACCGAGCAGATTTCCATTAGTTTGGGTATAGACGTTGCCATTATGGCCATATATATATATATATATATATATATATATATATATATATATATATATATATATATATGAGATTGAATACTGAATTTTTCGGCCTAACATACTTTTAGTGATAACAAATCAGAATAAGGATTTGAGAAAGTTGGTTAGGCTGAGAACTTTTCAACACCTTGACATTTAAATAGAATGTTATATAATCTTATTCAACAAAACTGGTGAGAGGAGCGAATGAACTATTCAGATGTCTTAAAAAAATACCAAGATGTTTTGCGTATGTTCTCGATTTTTTCCTCTTGCTTCGAGTTTTAATCATGATGATAAATCCTAGACAAGAATTAAAAAAATCCCTTAATAACATATCGAATTAAAAGAAAGAGAACAATAGGTTAGATGTCATAATTTCTAAATGAAATGCAAAGAAAATAATTCTATTTAGTCGAAAAAATAGGTTGTCAACTGATAACTAAGAATAGCATGTGTACCGTGGATTAGAAATTTAAATTGACTTTTTCTTTTTCATTGAAAATTTAAACGTAACTGATTACACTGTTTCCTGATTAACTTCTAAAACTTCCCAGCGCATGTGTGCTTTTTCTCAATTATTTTGTTCATTAGCGAAAGGATAATAACGCAAAGGAAGATGCACACGTAAGTTGTTCCATGGTTAATAAAAATTGACAATTGCACGTAATCAAAAGAACAACGTTAACATTTATAATATTTCAATATTGGCATCGACAATTATCCGAAACATTCGATCATTATATTTATCTCTCTCTCTCTCTCTCTCTGATATATATATATATATATATATATATATATATATATATATATATATATATTTAACAAATCGGAGATTATTACTTGCTCTGTTTATTACATTGAGCTCTCAGGATTTATATCCTCCCTGAAATTGTCCATACAGATTACCAATTAACTTTATCATAGTTTTTCTATGTCTCTCTCTCTCTCTCTCTCTCTCTCTCTCTATATATATATATATATATATATATATATATATATATATATATATATATATATGTGAGAGAGAGAGAGAAATGGGGACATTAAGTGCATTGACAAAGAGATTATAAATATCTGTAAAATAAATTATGCTTCATTATTAGGTTGTCGATGTATTAATATACCTATGTATACATATACACGTACACATTTCCTTCTATTAAAAACGTTATATTATGAATACTCATTTTTAAGTTGACGTCCTGTTGTTTTTGTTTTGTTTTTAACAGTGTGAATTACGTTTACCGACCTGCACATGCGAGAGTTTTAATAAAAAAAAATAGTCTCCCACTCCGACAGGGTTCAAACCTGCCTTTGTAGGAGAAACCATTTTCTGATTCGAAATTTTGTATTATTTTGAACGTTATATTTAGTGGGTACAAATGATTGAATAGGTATAACTGCTGTTTTTTTGTGTGAATGTACATCTACCTGCCTATGTTTAAATGGGGTAATTGATCTACTTCTCTCTCTTAAAAAAAAATGTAGAAACACAAAGTTTGAAGGCTCTTCAATCAGCAGATAAATGCTGACCAGTTAGATAGAAAATTCCGTTAAATGCAGCTAGCCGAGAAGAAGGAATTATATTATAAGTAAGAATTATAATATATATATATATATATATATATATATATATATATATATATGCGCATAAATTAAAATAAAATTTAATACAAACTTTAGCTTACATTTTCACAGGCAAATTAATTGGTAAATATATCTTTCCAGATGAATAGAGCACGCAGCAGAAATGGGACAAGAACTGTGTGGGTTTGCTAAAAACGCTGGAACAATGAACGCCATATTTATGCCCAGAATATCAGAAAGAGCATTACAGTGCAGAAGAATGTGTATCCGTCTTATACATTATGCAAAAGCGTTTGATAAAGTGCGTCACAAAGAACTGTGGGAACTGTTTAGTAACCTTGACATATTTGGAAAGATATTAGAATAATCCAGAACCTATACAGGCAGCAAACCATTTGAATACGGATAGAAAATGTGTTTAGTAGATATATAAAAATAGAAAGGGTTGTAAAAGAAGTAAGTTTCTACTCAGCGAACTTATTCAACATATAAAGTGAGGCGATTCTGGAAGAATTAGAAGTCCGACTAGGATTCATTATTGGCATCTACATTCTTACCAACATAAGATATGCAGGTGACCTGGTGTTGATACGGAAAGGAAACTACAAGAATTCATACAGGAAGTAGTGAAGGAAAGCGAAAAAGAAGTACTAAGGCTCATTTGCAAGAAGACGGAATGCATAGTTGTTAGCAAAAGGAACAGTTCAACATGCAAATCAAACAAGTACAAAAAATTAAATATCTGGGAAGTGTTTTAACAGAGGACAGAAAGTGTGACACTGAAAGCTGAAGGCACCAAAGAAGCATTCTAAAGATTAAGCAGAGTATTAAGAAACTGTTATGATAGATATTCTCTCTGACAGATGTAATCTCGTCAAGAGAAGATAACTCTTCCGATAATGCATTTTATACAGTACCTCATTTACATATTGCTACACCTCCCTGAACCTAAGATGCTCCTCATTTGAATCATCATGATATTTCTGTTCATTCTCATCTCAAGATTGTTCCTCATTACTACTAGGTACACTCCCTCTCTTCTTCTTCACTTTCTCTCTGGTAGTCTTTCTCATCCCTCTCAATACTGGATTTATTCATTCTTTCTTGTGTCTTCTGTTCTTTTGCCTCCTCTTCCTTTTTCATAACTTCATGCTATCTTGTGGTTCTAAATTGGTATTCGTGTGCCGGTATATCCTGCCCCTTCTTTGTTAACACTGCTCTGTTAAATCTCTTTCACACTGTAAAATTCACTTTTTCAGGAGTTGAAACCTTCTCCTTTCTGCACCACACACTTTCAGTCGTTGCAAATGACATGGCAATCGGAGCTCTTATTTGTCTTCTCATCAATGCGGATGGGCTTTGTCTTCCGCCTGCATGCGCTCTATAACTAGGTAAATAGTTCGTTTCGGATCGTTGTGGTTTATGCGTTCAACGACTAGACGGAGCGTGTCTCGTTTTTCCAATCAGTTAGGGCCGTTCCTAGTAGATTCGTCGCGCATAGTCTTAATGGGGGACTTGAATGCCATCCAAGACCCCATCATAGACAGAGTGCGGGGAGCTAGCAGGAGGTCGGTTGATCTGATCGGCGAGTATGGTCTTGTTGATAGATACAAGGTTGATCACCCTGGGAGGATGTGAACGTGGGCACTTAGGTGCTACCTGAATAGAATGTTAGTAAGAAGGACCAATATACTTCTGATAGATTATCACACGTTCTTCATAGAGAAGAACCGATGTGATGGCATTTCCTCCACCTCCATATCAGAGTCCATACGTTGCTACTTTTGATGTTTTTGCTGCTGTTGTTGCTTTTCTTGTTGCTACTTTTGTTGCAGCTGTTGTCTTTGTTCTTGTGGTTGCAGCAGTTCCTGTTGTTGCTGCTCTTTTTGTTGCTTGCCCACCTGATGCTGTGCTTTGTGAAGTTTCTTCTGCTCTGTCCACTCTTGGGTTTGTTGTGGGACATCCTGCTAGAAAGGAGGACTTGCCGTCTTCTATCTCTTCCTCACCACCTTCTTCCTATTGCTGCTGTTGCTGGAGGTTGTGGCGTAGTGTTCTTACTGGGTCACGCTTTCGACATGTGCCCCCAGGCACCACACGACCAGCAGTAGGGTCGATGGCCTTCTACAAGCACAGGCATCCTTTTTTCCGGCACATCAGAATGTTGAGGATTTCTGAAAAGCTCATGTGGGTCATTGTTACTTGGAGAAGTCCCAGTATCAATTCCCGCTTTACATATTATTGTTGAGATGTCCTTTACTTGTTTGTATCGGACAAGAAAGGGCCCGATCTCTTCTCGGTCATATTAAAGGCCACCCCGTGTACGGTCAGCGTTGTCTTTCGGATGCCCATAGATTCGGTCTGGAAACGAACTGGTTTTGCCGTTACTTCCAGCCAGCTGCCTGGTCTCTTGCTCTTGTAGCCAGCATGATATCCCACATGACCTTCGATCTTTTAGCCAATATCTTCGGGCCACTCATCAGGCTCTTTAGCGCTTCCTCCATTGTTTCCCTGATGATCCCAGTTAATTACCGAGTTTTTGCATTGGTAGTCAGCAGAGAGATTATTTTTGTATTCACGGTGTCCAGTGCTTCTAGAATAGTGAGAAACTCATTTCCTCTTATATAATGCTCCTGCTTTGCCTGAAGTTGCGCATAGTAATTAGTGTCTACTGGGGTGGGGGGGATCTGTTTTCAGTCCAGACCGTTTTGGGGGAGGTGCAGTTTGTTCCAATTACACCAGCGATATTTCGGGAAATTCCGCCATGGCGATCAGGCTACCACCACAGCCAAATAATTAAAAAGTTCGTCCCCAAATCACTTAGCACACAAGAATTTGATGTACAAAAATAATGATTAAAACAAAAAAAGAGGAGGGGAAAATGTTTAAAACCAAAACCAATTACAGCAAATTAAAAGAAACAGAAAATAAAAGATCAACCAAACGCAAATGAAAACTAGCTTCATCCTAGACGGGGTATACAAAAAAAAAAAAAAAATACGAAAAGAGAAACAATTTTTTTTGAAAAAAAAAAGAAAGAGGGGAACACGTATCACGTGTCCAAAATGACGTAAATCAAATAAAAACTTGCTTCAAACTAGATGGCGGTTACAAAAAAAAAAAAAAAAACTGAAGAAGAAAATTCAAAAAATATCCAAATAAATAAAAATAAAAATAAATCAAAATATAGAGCAAATTAAACCAAAATTTCTACTTGCAAAAAAATTCTTAGTGACAAATGCTACTCAACTCCTCCGGAAAGAAATTTGGCTTGACAGCGGGCTGTAGATTTGACAGTGAGATGCAATGTCACTGTCCAAGGAAAGATAACACACCATAAGAGAGAATAACACACCCTTAAGTATAGCCTTTTATACAGTGCCTCATTTACATACCACTACAAAAACAGAAACAAATCGTTAGAAACAAAGAAAAGAGTACTGAACTGTTATGTAATAGCAGTTCTCATACATGGCGATGAATGCTAGAAAATCTCCTCACAAATGGAGACTTGGGCAGCAGAAATATGGTTCTACACGAGGATAATGAGAATACCATAGACCAAACATGCGGGCAACGAAGTTTTAGGGAAAATGGAAACAAAAAGGGGTACATACTTAATATCAGGAAGAGACAGTTGAAAATTCTAAGACGCATAATGAGGAAAGAAGGATTGGTAAATCTTATCCTCACAAGACAGATTGAAGGAAAATCGCGCATAAGAGTGATCTTGATGGTTTAGGGGAGAGAACAAAAAGACAACATTTATTAAGAGCCACATAGACGAATTGAACTGCTTGAATTTGAAAGTGAACAGTGAAAACCACATCATGGCTTAAACAGGGTTTTCACGATGCAGATTCGAGACCTACCTAAAAGTCCATTTTCTTAAGACTCTCGAATGCACAGACCGGTAGTCGTATATTTATACAGTTTACAAAAAAAAAAAAAAACAGATGTTTACTCAAACACGTACAACCACTAATACCATGTCTGAATATTAAGAAATATCGGATTATAAATTAAATCCATCAATACCTAATTTCTCTCTTAAATATATATATATATATATATATATGTGTGTGTGTGTGTGTGTGTGTGTGTGTGTGTGTGTGTGTGTGTGTGTGTGTGTGTTTGAGTGCTCGCGCGCTCGCGTCCGCGCATCTAATGGGCACATAGCTGAGGGTTAGAATGTTCACTTTTCGACCATTCGAATTTCACCATGGTCGATTTGTCAGGAAGGTGAATTCTTGATATTATCGGCCTGGAGAAACGATCTCATCGTGTGTCACCTTTGGAAAGTGCCTGAAAAGAATACAGGTTGACCTAGGCCTTTTGCATGAAATTGAGTAGACGGAACTATTTTGGAAAAGTCGATGGTTGTGCTAGCACGAAGTCACAAGTCATCGTGACCGAGGTTTTGAGCGTGCTGGCCTTGTTCAAAATGATCACACTAGATAATGTGTTCACTCCCAGAAACTATAATTCAGGTCCGCTAGGCATAGTTGCAGTATAAACCGCAGGTGGGTTCTGTGAGTGTAGAACAAACAAAATGTGCCTGAGCAGATGTCTCTAACAGGAACTGGCTAGCCGACCTAGTATACAGGCATACTCGGATACGAACGGCCAGCCATTATATATGTACTCTTAGAAAACAATAATTATTTCACGACTCCCGGACATAGCTAAGATTAATTCAGAAAGAAAAAATATCCGCAACCCAGTTAACAAACGTTCTGTCTCCAATTCTTCTTAAATCTACTTTTTTATCTGTTTTCTTTCATATAGAGGAGAATTATTGTGTGGCTTATCTTGTGCCGTTTTTTTTACCGAAACACTCGTCCCCCCAGCCACAAAACATATGCACTATTTCTTGAAACATGCAAGCACATTTTAATATATTTACAGAGTTTTGTTGAATAAGGCTAGGAAGATGCTGTTGCGGCAGTCAACCATCATTAGCTGCTCCAAAAGCCTTTAATCCTTGTTTGCTTCTTTCCCAGATCATCTTCAATCTTGCTGAATGTGTTCACTACGTTTGAAATAAAATTACTCGTAATTCTATGGTTAGTATACTAGTATCTTGTGAGGTTGATTTTTACTGAGTATTCTAAAAATTTGGCCATGTGCTACACTAATTTCCCGGTATGACAATTTAGAAATTTGTAATTAAGCTATTTTAATTTAAATAGAATAAATCCATATTTTTGAACTGCTGTATGATACATTAAATGTGTGTAGAATTCTGTTTTTGGTGGTGATAATTCTATTCATTTCAGTTGTCTTACAAACCTTAATTCTAATCTGAAATGCCATGAAATAAATATAGCAAATCACAGAAATGTTTCACCACACAGCTTATAGGAATGGATACAGATGACGTATGTGTAATGAAATATTTAAAGAGGTAGTGTAGTTATGACAATGTAACTGTGGCAGCCATGGGACGCCATCATGATTTAATATCAGCCAGAAAGATGTTTCGGAGATGTTTTGCTACTTTAGGTTTTCCTCTGTCACCAGCAGCCAGGTTGTGCATGAAGTATAAATATTTACACACCTCACTAAATTACTTGTAGGCACACCCAACAGACGTAACTCAGCTGTAGATATTCCTGGAACGAACCTCGATAGATATACATACGCAAAACTCAAATAAATCGCAGACTCCATTCCACGTCGAAACTGCCATTATTCAGGTGAAGAGAGGTAGTTGTCTCTAAATTTTTGACACTTTAGTTGGCACTGAAACTGTTACATTTAACTTCCGTTTTTTCCGCTTTTGAATATTTTTGTTTTAAAGTTTTAAAAACATTTCAACGTTAAAATTTTGACAATTTAATTCTCTTTCGTCTTTTCCATTTTTTATTTTTCTCTTCTTAATATTTTATTTCATTTTTTAAATAAAAATAGTCCAACAGTTTTTTCTCTTTTCTTTCGTTTCATTTTTCATTTTATTTCGCGTTTTATTTTCATTCAGACTTTCCCGCTTTTTTAGAACTTTCTTTTTTTCTTTACTTTTTGTTAACAATACCGTTTTACAAGTTGAGTTTTCCTTTTTACCATTCTTCCTTTCCATTTTTCAGTCCCCCCACCCTGACACACTTTCCGCTTTCGCTTCAAATATACCACATACCACGACGGCTAAATCATCATTTCAGATTGAATGTTATGGTCGTTTAGACAAACTTTGCTTTCAACCTACACATGGATTTCCAAAATAACCTATCATCATCTCGTGATGAAAAATTTAAAAGGCTCGGATTGCAGAAAGTTAATAAAAGCTCGACAGAATCAAATAAATGAATAAAAAGATATTTTAAAAAGGTGAATAGAATTGAAAAGAATTCTTCGAATTCTTATCCTGTCTATTTTGTTTGTCTTTATTGTTTAGCTTTGGTGTTAAAACAATAAACATTCTTTTCAGTAACAATGAATAAGCGAGTTTATGTATGTATATGTACATGCGCGAATGTGGGTGCATGAGCGTGTTTGCGCATATGCACATGTATGGAAGCACGATTATTTCATATATTTCTTTAAGTGGTTCCCTTTTTCTTTCTCCATCTCACTCATCACCCATGCACTGTTTCTCTCCCCGCCATATATATATATATATATATATATATATATATATATATATATATATATATATATATATATTAGTTCAGTCAAAAAGTATCAAATGGAAGTAAATGTAGGTTAAGAAGTGGGGAATGCTTGTCTGTTTCGAATATTGATTACACGAACCTGTGAGACATTCACATCTAACATGGAATAGTCAGTTAACTTTATATAGTGTATGTGTGATAGATAGATAGATAGATAGATAGATAGATAGATAGATTGATTGATTGATTGATTGATTGATTGATTTTGAATGTCTTTGAGCAACAATCTTCCTTGTATACTACTGGAATTATTTTTCCTTACACTTGTTTTATGATCGCAATCCATATTTACATACAGTTTAACGATTCTGTTTCCTTCTTCGTTTAGGTTTCCCATGATGACTTCTGACTCATTCTAATGTTTTGCAAAATTTACCCATTTTTCTTCTATATATGAGAGACTTCAGCTTCAATTGAAGGACTCTGACAGTTGCCAATATTCCAAAACGCACTTTATCTAATATTATTTCGACTCATCTTTTTTTTTACTCTTCACTCCTGACTGAATTATCACAATTTATGCCCTATCTGAGTGTTATCGCACTTTCTATCTCTTGTTTCACACTAGCTAACATACTGCTTCTTGCAGTGTTCTAACATTCCATGTTCTGATTGAATCCTTTGTTTCGGAAATTATTTGAACTGTTACTATCCGTAGGAATTGTTCTCTGACAACGTGTGAACACGTGTTTTCTTTTTACTTGAAAAATAATTTATATTTTATATAATTGAGTTTAGTTTCAAAAAACGTTAATATATTTTATATTTAGAGATGTCTCATCTTCAATGTAAAAAAGATTTCCTTTTATTGGTAGGTGAGAGCAATCCACTGCTCTACTTGTCTAGCAAATATGTTCCAGACAGTGTTTCTTCGCAAGCAAATTACAAAGAGGAAAGAAGTAGTAGAAGCAGTTTTATAGTTTTTGACAGTGCTAGGTGTTCGAGCCCGCAGAAAAGCTAGTATTTTATAAACTGATTTTAAAGGAAGAGTAGATTCATTTTGAAATATGATATAAAAACATTATCGCACGTTAGTAGTTAATTCATGTATCTATAAATATTAATTTTCTCTGATATTTTTTCATATTTTTCATATTTTCAGTTTGCTTTCATATCATCTACTCATCATTCCACAACCAGTAAAATGTAGGTCGAATAAGCTCTTGACGAGACTCGAACTCGCATCCCTTCAATGAAGTTGGTAGAAGTCAAATCTAACAATATAATCTTATATAATGATCGCCATTTTCGATTATTATTGCTTTCTTTACATATTAGGTTGGTGCAAAAATAATGTCATTTTCTCACATGTGAGAAAACGACATTATTTTTGCACCAACCTAATACATTAGTATATAATGAAATGAATTAAGTCCAGTATTTACATTAGTCGGACTATTGTTCTCATCTTTGTCGCCATATTGTCACGTTGTACGCTCCCGCCTTCTTCAGGTGGTTGGAATTTCGAATTGAACCCTTTATTTCGATCACTGGGGTAGACTGTTCTAGTTCCACGTGCCATGTTTGATGGATGTCAGTTATCAGTTATCTCCTGCTAATTTTCCCTCTGAAAGTTCTCCACTGCCTTAACCGGGTATTGAACTCACACTCTTTGGGTCTGTCACTGGATCTAACCAACGCCTTTATACACTGTGCCATATGTCCTATGAATTTCTGGGCATTATAAACCTAATGTTTTCAGCAATCATTTTTACCAGTGCTCATATTGAAATTTTGCTGTTATCATTTCATGTTTTTACTAGAGCTCATATTGCAACTTTGTTATCATTACTTTTCTCTGGCACTCCTTATTACTGGTTCCCATATTGTATTTATTTCTATGCTTGGTCGGCTCAGGAGATTTTTGTGGCCTAGCATATGTGCTGATTCCTTAAGTTTACGAATTTTCCAATGGTGTTCCCTGTCTATGATCTCAACATGATCCCACAGGGGGACGGTGATCTGCCTTCTCTCTCCATATGTGGTCAGCCACGCCTGATTTTTCTACTTTCCCTCGCGTTACAGCTTTCTGGTGTTCTTGAAGCCTTACCTTGAGGGGGCGGCCTGTATATTGTATATTTATATTCCTTTCTGCAGCTGCACGGGATAGCGTACACACAGTCTTTAGTCATGTTCTCCTCTATGAGGGGTATCACTCGAGAGAGATATCTGCGAAGTGTTGTCACGCTTTTGAAGGTTGTCCTGATGTTATATGGACCACAGATCCTTTGTATTTTCTCTGATAACCCCTTCACATAAGGCAGGCAGACTCTTTTCTGAGTGTTGTTGTCCTCCTCCTCCTCTTGTTCCCGCCTATCACAGTTTTGGGGGCTGCTGTCATGTACCCAGAGTAGTTGTTACGTTGTAGGGTACTACTTATACTGACCAATTCCTTATCTAAGGTGTCTGGGTCGCCACTTATGACTTTTGCTCGGTGTTGTAAGCAACGGACGATCCCTTTCTTTACGCTGTATGGATGGTGGGAGTTGAAATTGAGGTACTGTTCGGTGAATGTTGGTTTACGGTATACAGATGTCTTGAACCCATACTCTGTTTGAGATATTAGTATATCCAGGAATGGGAGTGTGTTGTTACTCTCTTTCGCCATTGTGAACTGTATCGAAGGTCTTATTGAGTTCACATGGTCCAGTAGAACCTGAACATCTTCCTGGTGTGGCCAGAGTATGAAGGTGTCATCTACGTACCGTAGCCATATAGTTGGCTTTAGAGATATAGATTCTAATGCCATTTCTTCAAAGTATTCCATGTATATATTCGCCATTGCTGGTGATAATGGCGAACCCATTGCTAAGCCCTCATCCTGTCGATATATGTGTGATCCCATTCCGAAGTGTGTTGTTTGTATACAGAAAGTCAACATCTCCATCAGATTATCTATTGGAATACTGGTCCGTTCTTCTAGGGAAGAGTCAGAGGTCAATCTGTCTCTGACTACTGAGTGTGCCTCCTCCGTGGGTACCTTGGTGAACAAACTCACCACGTCCAAGCTCACCATCTGGTTGGATAGGATGGGAGCATCTTTGGTTATTTCCACGAAGTGGGCGGAGTTTCGGACATATGAAGGAGACTTCACCACCTAAAGAATGCCGGAGCGTACAACGGCCGAAACGTTGAGACAAATATGGCGACAAAGATGAGGACAATAGTCCGACTAATGTAAATACTGTACATAATACCTAATCTCAGAAATATAGACAGACTATGAATTATTTAATATATTTTATGTTTATACGTTATTTTTATATTTACTTCAATAAATTATATCAATAAAAATAACGTATAAACAGAAAATATATTAAATATATTAGTATGTTACATCATGTTGAATTTTTATTAAATGTACCATTATTAATTTTTATAATTGTACGTGTTTATGTGAAGCTAAACAAACTCAGTTCTTCAATTCGAGTAATCAATTCGCAGGATTCATTAGCTTCTTTCAACCTTTTCAAACAAATTTTACGTCATTCGTTACTTTATCCATAAAACATAATTAAATTCAAGTACCGATCACAATCGATACTGTAAAAGTCGCTTAATTAAAATTACTTTTAATTAATCATTAACACAAAATTAGTCAACTTCTGGACTAATATCAATGTCAGCAAACAACCTATAACGTTTAAATGTTATCTATTTTTGCAATCGTATCACTTATATTGAAATATATCCATAAGGAGTGGACGCTTACGATAGTAATATTTTCTGGCAAACTAGCGAGTTCAGTCTTATAAGAATGCACCTCAATTGTGTTGTATGAGATCTCACCTTTTGAAGCTGGGCATATTATTTTTAGAACCATTAATGAGGCAAATGAAATATGACAGAAAATGTTACACAAAAATAAACATGGCTACACGCTATTTTATACAAGTAGATTGTAATATAACTATTAACTCGCCTGGCCTCATATAAAGTTTCACCAAGTGGAAGTTACGAACATCACCTCACAGCACACGCTCTTTTTCTTGTCTGAATTTAAGCCAATCAGTCCTTGTATCGCACACATTGCGACCCATGAAATGAAGGAATTTGGAAAATGGGTCAAAATAAATTACCTTTAATAACGCAAGTTTAGCTTATCTCCAAATAAACCAAACATTTATATTTTACTGCAATAATGATATCATTGGCTCTTTCAGGCATTTAATGCAGGATTTTGAATTTCATGGGAAACGCAAAACTTTTAACAAAAGCTTGATAAGATTTAATCCTTTCGGCACTTGTCACGTTATGTTCGCTAAAATTGATGATGTCATCTATTAAACGAATTCTTTCGATACTATCTCTAGTTGTGAGGAAAATGGTTATCATTTAATGGATTAATCGCCATAATATCCTCATCTCTCACAAGGTTTCTGCCGACACATGCTTCGGACTTTTTCGTACTATATCTGAAATTCTGAGGCTATTATTCGTTATTTTGATTGCACTGTTTTGACTGATGCCTTTTCCGTTCATTTTCGAGTGCATACTACATCCGCTAACCTTTGAGTAGAATTTTTTGAATTGTTCACAAATTGTAAAACTGGAGATGCGAATTAACCTATTGTCTTGGTCTGTGAGACTAAACTATTTTTTTCAAGATTAAAAACAATAACAGATATGTCTAAAAATCAACAATAACAGAAATCCTTATATGTACTGAATTTATGTTTACCTTGGTAAGTGGGATTGGTCAGAAATTGTAGGTGCGAGATGATTCGTTGTCACATATTGTTTGTCTTGATTGGAGTGTTGGTAAAACAGATTTTTTAAGAAAAATATTAAATTAAAATAAACCAATGTATTATCATCAAGCTAGAGAATGTAGCCGAAATATTTATCCTAAAACACTGCGATAAAATTCCAATTCTTCAATGCATTTTCCAATATACTACAGTAAGCAATGTCTCGAGCTGTTATAATTTCTACCAGCGTTCGAGCCCCTATAAAAATCAGAATAACCAATGGTAATATGGAAGATAAACAGGTCCACACTGTGACAGATTATAACAATACTGTCTTTTCCTTATCATTTGGCCCTATAAATAGACGACTTAAGGACGACTAACCACTTGTGTATAATGGGATGAGCATGAAAAATCTAACCAAGATGATATTGAAGGACGAGATAGAGAGAATGAAGTAAGAAAATAACGATGATTTTGAAAATAAAATGTCTATCAAATCTTTAGAAATTTTAATTTTGGTGGAAAGAGATTAAAAAAATATATCCATTAATTATAATGATATATCGAATTTGTCTTTGCAATTTTTTTCTGTTTTGTTTAAGGATTTTTCCACTTTGAAAGTTTATAAAATTACCACTGAGAATATATCATTTCTTTCATTATATATATATACATATACATATATATATATATATATATATATATATATATATATATATATATATATATATATTCATCCATTTTCTTTCTTTCATTTTTCTCTCCTTCCTACTTTCTTTGTTTACCTTTTTCTGTCAACTTATTGTATGTGTAGCCTTATCAGTGTTTGTAACCTAATGTAGAAAAGCATTTACTTTACACAATACAGGTTACGATAGATAAACTGTCGTCTAAATTACGCAAAAATTACAATAACACTGACATCTCATTTTAACAGATATATTTAACAAAATTACATAAAAACATCTTCAAATACAAAAGTATGAATTTATTAAATAAAATCACCATTGGCTTCGGCGTCTCCTGCAACTCTTCTGGACGGTCTCATTGTTTAAGTTGGTGAGTGCTGTCATAATCCATGCCTTCAGGTCATCTTTAGTGTTTCAAGGGGTTTTGTTGGTCTCTCAATCAACTGCGCCCACACATAATAATCAATGGGTTGCAGTCTGGGGAGTTAGGTGGCCAGATGTTAGAGGTGATGTGGTTGCAGAAACTGTCTGACAGCCATGACTAGGTTCTTCTGCTTGTGTAGCATAGTGCAGAGTCCTGTTGCCATACATAGGGTCTTCCAGCAGCCACCATCTTAATCCAGGGCAGCACTTGGTGTAGGCCTCTGTATTGAGCCTGAAGCCTTATGGGAAGATGAATAGAGGCATAACGTCGCCATCACTAGTGATCAATCCAATCACCATAATGTTGACTGGATATATCTTCCAACTCTTACCGAATCCCCTGCCCTGTCCTTAAATTGATACCCAAACACTATGAAATATTCGTAATGGAGCTTCCAGCACAATTGCCAAGCACTACAGCATGCTGTTTCAAATTTCTGGCAGAGTGAATTGTGTCAAGGTGCTCTTTTATCTCACAGACGGTGTCCAACTGAGCCTACTATACTGTGCAGCCGACAAAATAAAAAAATAAAAAACGAAATTAAAAATGTAAAATGGTGACAATTTATCCATCGCAACTGAATTTATTTTAACATAATCTCCATCTTTGACAATGCATTCAATGAATACAATGAAAAGTTTATTCGGTTAATGCGTCAGATTATGAACTTTTTGATACACATACCTACATCAGTATCTACATTCCCTTTCCCCTTGTTTAGTCTGAAGTGTTTCCTAAAATATAAATAGATGTGTGTGTGCGTGTACATATTTATATATAACGATATAGTTATCGTAAGATAACACATGCAGTAAGCACAAAAATACTTTTTGTTATAATTAAAATGACGATAAATATTTTTCTACTTGTTATTGCTAAATGAATGAAAGTGGGACTTACTGGCGTAGAGGGTTGGTGAGCTGTTACGCTTGACATTTGTTATAAGTATTTATACTTCAGGCATTTACATTTTCTTAAGAAAGATCTGAAGACTAAGAGAACAAGTCTCCAGCATCTCTATCAGTATGCCCGCAATTCCCCAACACTACTGAAATCTTAAATTCTTTTTACTATTTGATTTCCTGCTATGAGCGTTTGTCATATTTCTGTCTCTGTTTTGTTGTCGTATGTTGTAAGCTTCATTATAACTGATTGGCCTCAGACATCAATGCTGAGTAGATCTTTTTATTTCTTTTTTCTTTTTCTAGAGACACTGTCGCTATCATTTATGGAATGTAGAGGATCGTCATTAATTTCCTGCTCCGTCTGTTCATTGATTTATATTGTTCTCACATCCAGCCTTAGAGTATCTCAGCATTGAAACTGTCCGTCTATACATCCTATTTAGTCGATTTTTGCCATTTAGTTATGTTCCTATTTATCTCATCTATCAATTGGTATGTCGTTTTTTTTATTATTTTCAGTTCCTTTACTGAGGCGGATTGAAGAACTGCAAGGTATTTAGAGCAGGCATTTGCGATTAATGTCCGAAGCGATTTCTTATTTAGCAATAAGCGTTTTCCAAACGTTGTAATAAATATGGCGACAAAGATGAGGACAATAGTCCGAATAATGTAAATAGTGAAAAATAGAGAGATACTTAAGCGTTTTCCAGCTGTCACGTTTTCCTTTGTGAATCACTAACGCTACACATTTTTCTACAATAAATTTTATTCTGATGTCTTTTCTAAAATTCTTCTTGTCTCCAGTGCTTATAAGTCTTTTTTTTTCTTTTGAGTAAATTTTCAACAGCATATATATATATATATATATATATATATATATATATATATATATATATGTGTGTGTGTGTGTGTGTGTGTGTATGTATGTATATATATATATATATATCGGTTATGTCATCAATATGACAAACAACAGTATTCTCCAGGAATGGTTTCTATTCCTTCGGCGATTAAGACAAACTGTTTATTCTTCCTTGTGTTATCTGAGTTTTAGCATTGCTCTGATAGACTTGAACATCTGAAGACATTTCTGGTGACAACAGGTCGTAAGCTTTACAATAAATGAGTCTCAAGATAGTCAAAATACAACATCATTTGGTAGATTGATACTACACTGTGGTCCGATCACCTGGTACTCTTAACATTTTAAAATATATGCTTGTCACCTGCTATAAACAGGTCTAAGAACATTTTAGAATTCCACTTGCATGCGTGTGGGTGCACACACACACACGCCCGTGAACACACACAAGAGCATGTATGTGTGGTCTGTATTTTTTCGCATGATGCTTTTGCTAAGCTGTCAATTTCAAATCGATTTCGAGCTTAATGTAAAAATAAGAATTTTTCAGCACTTTCCAAGTAATGTTCTGTAAAAACATTCTTTTATTACGTGACGAAAACAAAACAATTTTTTTCTTGATTTTGTTTTTATTTTCCTTAAACCAGATTTTATCATACAGGAACTTCCAGATAAAATATTTTTAGAGCTTATCTCAGTAAATGAAATACATTTTCAAAACCTAGAATTAACATTATCTACGACAGACTTAAAAATAAGAAAGTAACACATTCAACATGGTGCCATTATTCTCTCAGTCTCTTTCTAAATATAGTCGAAAGACGTATGTCTGCTTCTGTGTGTGTGTATATATATATATATATATATATATATATATATATATATAAAATATATATATACGCACACACACAAGTAGACGCAGGTCTTCACAAACACACACACACACACACACACACATATATATATATATATATATATATATATATATATATATAGTGTTACTGCAACAAACGTTCAATCCAGTCCCTTCCTACCTATGTTAAGGTTGTAACAAAAGAGCTTATTCTCCGTCCTCATGCTGTGTCTGATCGTGACTTGGCTTATGCGTATGTCATGTATATGCGTCTGAGTTGTGCGTTAGTGGCATGCTTGGGCTACTTAATGACAACACACACAAACAGACGCGCACGCGCATAATTTGACTGTGTTTGGAATAATACATTCCTCTCCCATCCAGTCTGGACAGCACCTACACTGGGTGAGTAATAAAATGAAAGTCAGAGACAAGAAAAAAAAAACAA
Source organism: Acanthosepion lycidas (assembly GCA_963932145.1). Taxonomy (NCBI): domain Eukaryota; kingdom Metazoa; phylum Mollusca; class Cephalopoda; order Sepiida; family Sepiidae; genus Acanthosepion; species Acanthosepion lycidas. The sequence continues at coordinate 43,916,464 of OZ010600.1, read as the reverse complement.
ACAAAGTATACGATACTTATCAACAGCGTAATTACTGTCAAACTCTTTCTTTGCTTATATGGATGTGAAATTAAAAAAAAAATAAATAAAAATAGAAACAGCTTTCTTTTCTGTTACCTTCTGTGAAAGAAATTTAGTGTCTTATCAATAATTATTTCAGCGTTTCTATCTATTGGTATCGGTCTATTGGTGCCTTTTCTATAGGTCGTTGTCTATCACCATCAGTTGATTTCGGTTTATTAAATATCAATAACAGCTTATATGTATCTATTTATAGAGGTGGACACAAAATAAATGTTCAGTTTATAACTTATGACAATCAAATCATTTTTTAAATGTAATAATTACAAATATCAATTCAGATAAAGATAACACAAATAAAATAAAAGGGAGGAAATGCTACGACGAATTATTCGACAAAAGTTCCATTAATTTTCAAAACCCTAAAAATGAATTATTCAACTTTTTGGAAATTATTCTCTAATAAATAAAATTAAATATTTTAATTTAATATAAATATCTTTGTCTGTCATTGAACGAAAAGATATAGATGTGTACACGCAAGCCGACACAAAATTTGAATTAAATTGAAATGGAAATGTGTCGTGATGGTTAACTTCTCAACAAGAGGGAAGTGTTCAGCCCTTGAAGTTATTTTGATGAGTTTCGAATCTAGTGGCTAACAATTTCTATAAAATTCAGGAATATTAAAATATTTCATTCAGCGTGTTATATTTTCTTTTGTTTTCTAATTAAACTAATTCTATTAAACTAACAATTTAGAAAATTAAATTCAAAATTGAATAATTTAATACAGGTACCAATTTCCTGTCTAAATAAATCCTACTTTACATTTTTCATCTCAACATTTGGTAGCCTTCAGGCGGAAATCAGATTTGCGGTTTAAGCATTGACTTTATATTTAACCTTGCCCGATTCTTTAATATCGTTCATGGATAAGAAATTTTGACAGATAATAAATCCGTTCAACTCGATTATTACAACAATATCTAAATATATATATCTAATATTAGGCAATAATTACGGAATTTTCCTGGGTCTTTACTAAGATAGTGGTTCGACGGGTCAAAATTGGTACAACTGCGTATTCAGAAGAATTAAGTGAAGATTAAAAGCAGCAGACCATAACTTGCGGTCCTGGGGAATCAGCAAGGATAAATTTACATTGAGGATGTAATAAAAATAATGTTCTACTTAAATTATGATTTGACCATTTTGAAATTAGAATCTTTGTTTGCATAGCCAACTGGAGTCACTTGGAAAAAGTCAATTTTAACTTCACGTTTTATACTATCACAATTTTATCTTTTAAAGTTCAAAAGTTTAGCAGGGTCAAAAGTGTATAATTATACTATGAAAGTAATTACATTATGTTAAAGACAAAACGGACGTTGTTTACTTAAAAACGACTTCAGTTTGTCTCTAATAGAAAAATATTTTTTATTTTGAATATCAATCACAAAATGAATTTACATATTTCATTATTTCGATAACATTCACATAATTATAATAAACCTAATAGCACTGATTGATTTTTCGAAAATAAAATGGAGATCTTATTAAAATTAGCTAAAACAATTTTTGGTGTCTATTCATTCTTTTCGACTTTTAAAAACTTTTCCTACTTTTTCTTCACAATATCTTCGTCTTTTTATATTTCTTATAGTTTTCATTTTATTTCTTCATTTACATTGTTTTTTCTTCATTTTACTTTTATTTTCCTTCTAACGTTTTTTCCACTTGCTTTATTTCCTTTTACACAATTGCTTCTTCTTTATTTCTTCTCCCGCTCTTTTTATTCATTTTTTTTTCTCTTCACTTTCGTCGATTTACCTTTCAATCTTTATCCATCGTTGTCGTCATTATCGCTTCTTCTACCGCTTGACCACTTCCACCTGGAAAACATCGGTTGTTTAATGTTTTGCAAAAAGTTTTAGTTTGAAAAATGCTGTAGTTTAAAAAATAAAATATTATTTCCTTCATTACAGTTGCAATGGAAATAAAATAGTCATTAAGTAGATACACAATCTGAAAGTGCTCCTGCTGTACAGCATATTCGATTCTCTGTTAGTAACTTACTAAACCCAATTTCTTAAATATCTACGGATACAAATATCTACACTTGTATTCCATTGCTAGTGTTCGACTATCACAGGGTACCAACACTTGTGTTACTGTTTCTAGCCACAGATATGCTCAGTACATGAAAAAAAAAAAATTAAAGTTGACTGGGAGGAAGGAGACGGAAGAGTGTTTCAGAAGGGAGAAGTGCGATAGAAGAAGCTGTTAGCATACAACTTGCGGTTGCATATAGCCATTTTAAAATGATGAGTCCTTGCCGCCAATCTAATGCTTGGTTTAAATTTATAAATTCAAGATACCATAGAGGAAAGTTCATCAGAACAATTACCATGAAAGTATTTATAGAAAAGGCACAGAGAAGCGACATTACGGCAATTACTTTCTCACAGTGACAGAAGCTGAGAATGTCAGGAGAAATGACACTGCAGATTCTTCTTTGGATTTTATCAAGAATATATCTAAATATATAAACAACAGGAGCACTAAACCAGATGTGGCAGTAATGCACAAATCTCTCCACCCAGAGATGATACCGGGAGATTATATGGAAAAAGTATGCAAGGGGACATTTAGTATTCAAAATTCCCACAAGAAAGCAGAGAAAGAGGTCATGACAATGCATCTTAACCGTAGAGCAACGGATAAAGTGAAGCGAACTCTGCTTGGAGTACAATTTTAACCGACGAGTTTCTTCCTCTGACGGATTTTAGCAATATGAGGATTTTATTTTGCAAGAAGTATTTATAAACAAAATAAAAATGTTAGTTTTTTTTTAAAGAGACGCTAATATATATTCATCAACGTCTAGGTAAATGTCTGAAACGTCTAAGTAAATGTCTGAAACGTCTAGGTCAATGAAAGATGTTATAAGTGGCGCAATTTAATGACTACTAAGCAATGTGGGTAAATGATGGTGTTAACAGAAGGTTAAGGTTAATTTAACCATTTTTCTTTTAATTTTTTAGGATTCTTTAGTTATGAATGTTGGCTTGAAATAGATGTAATTCTTTCAGGAATGGAGATATTCGAAAAAAATCCGTGACGCAGATTTATATTTTGATAAGATTCGATAGCGGCAATATCGATAACTTTCCGTTTAAATTACTTTCTCTTTTAATGAGTGTGGCGTTCTTTAGATCAAAGTTGTGGCTTAATTTATTTCTATGTATAACTAATGCATTTGATAAATTGTTGTGTAGATTCTTTTTTATATTCATAGATATCGTATATACTCAGGTATCATGCGACCTTTGAAAACCTAATTTTGAAGCTAATTTGATTACAATAAATGAATATATAGTTTGGTCAACGACGTAGTCAGGGCCAGCCGTAAATTACGCCAATTTTAAATTTCGGGCATGACGAGACCCCCTTAAAATTAGCTACAAAATTAGGCTTTTAAAGTCGCATAATACGCGAGTATATACGGGTTTTTTTTTCTGCAAGTTTCCCCAAATGTTTATTTTATACATACCGGCTTCAATTCTTACTATTGTTTTGGTTCTGATCATATCCATCATAGTTTTTAAAGTCGTTGTAATTGTTTTAAGATTGGATAAATTATTTTCAATAGATATTAGTGAGTTAATAGGTAGTATTATATGTCTGTTTTTATCTAGTTTATTGCCATTGTTGTTAACGTTATCTTTTTGCGGATGTATATTTTGTGTGCCATTCTCTTAGCATTGTGTATGAAATAATGAGTATATTGGAGGTATTTTAAAGAGTTTTCTATGTATGTTGCTTCTTTAGATAAATATTGGGAGCTGGAGATTCTTAGTGCTCTTAAAAAGAATCATAAAATTGTATCCTGTTGCAGTGGGGGAAATAAAAGTTGATAAGGTCATTTTTGTTCTATCTTGCATGATATCTAGGAAGGGTAAAGTGTTGTTAGATTCAAATTCAAAGGTAAAATCTATAATAACGTTATTAATAACAATGCCAAGGTAGATAAAAATAGGCATGTATGACTTCAATATTTACTACAAATCTAATGAAGAAAGCAGATTCTACCGAGACTTATCCGTCGCCTACGAATTAACACAGATAATTGAAGAACCACCCACGTCCCTGGTCCAACAGGACTTCAGGTGAACCTCATTAATCTCTTCCTCATATCTTCCTCTGAAAAATGTTTCGCTGAAGTCTTACCCAATCATTCACTAGTCAATGTCAAAGTTGATATCAAACTAAAAGCATCCCCTGAAGTGCCGTTCCATAGAATGATTTTTCAGTAGGCGAAAGCCGACTGAGACAGCTTCAGATCTTACATGGCGGAAGCCTTCCCCAAAACTGCTACCCTCATCTCGGAATGGATCCTTCCTAGCGTGGAGAGTTTTACACTCCAGAAAGATTCCATTAAAAACAGAACAGTCAGACCTGAATATGGTGCAGCCATTGCTCAGAGTAACCACTACTACAATTTCTATCAAAGGGAACAGTGTATTACTTACTTACTGCATTCCTGGGAGTTCTGGAAGATCTCCCAACCAAATTCTGAATAGAGACAAACCATTATAAATGGCCCTGAAGTCATTACCCTGAAGTCATCTCATCCTTGTCAGATATCGAACCATCAGCTCCCACCATTAGCAATCTTTTTGAAGCTATAATCAACAAGAAAATTGTTGAATACCTCGGTAGGGACAACCTCTTGAGCGACAAGCAGTACGGAATTCAGTCGGCTTGGTCCATATCTGATATCCTATCATTACTCACAGTATGAGACACTAGACAGCAAATACATTTCAATGACGATCGCATTAGATATTTCAAATGCTTTTCAAAAGGTGTAGTTTTCTAGCAATGGAATCACAGGAAGAGTTTTTTCGATTATCAAGTCCTTCCCTACGAAGGTAGTTGTTAACGACTTAAGGCCGAAGCGGATTAAGGAAGGCGAGTCTCCCAATGTTCGCTTCTCTTTCTAATTTACATAAATTATCAGCCGGAGAATATAATCCGATCATTTATGAATATCTTTGCTAATAATACAACTGTATATGAGTGCACCTCCAAAACTCTAGATGACCAGAGTTTGGCAGCTAACCTCTCATCTGACTGGTCACATTCAATAAATCGACCGTCCTGGGTATGACGATAAACTACATCCGCGTCCTTGGTTAAGACGATAAACTACGTCCAATAGCAAGGCCTCTGATCAGGAAGTTTTGAGGAGCGTGGAACCACCTCTTAACTGCTGTTGTTCCCAGGTCCACCCTGACCCGGGGTGGTAGCACCTATTAGGGTCCCAACTATGGGTAAATAGTTAGCCCCAAAACTGGGGTCAAAACACTGTGTAAGTGTAAAAACAGGTTTTAATACCAGAAATAATTTGTAAAAAAAAAATTATTACCAGGAATACATTTTTGAGAAAAAAAAAATATATTACCGGCTATACATTTTTGAAGAAAAAATATCTCCAGAAATAAAAATTTTGTCGGCATTAAATAACCCATTGAGGTGTTGATATGCCGTAAAACAAACCAAACCAAATCAATGATTCGAAAACAAAACTATTGACGTTCAATTATCATCGAGCGAACCCTGAACTTTCGCCTATCCCGATGAAAGGGAAATCCCGTGCCTCGAGCTCCTATTAGCAATTAAACTCAACCCAGATCTCGTGGAACTCATACATACAATCTATCGTTAAGGATACTGGAAAAATTTTTCTCTGTACTGCTCCAGTAAGTATCTGACTCCTTCTATCCTCTAGATTTATAAGAGCCAGGTCAGGCACTAACTAGAATACTGTTGCCATATATGGACAGGAGCTGTTTAATCTTCACATTCCAGCCTCGATAATCCAAAAGCATCTCAGCGACCTTGTGAGTGACGAATTATTTTCCACTCTACAGACCCCAACCCCCAGAGACGAAACGTCGCAAGCCTCTCGTTGCTCTCTCGCTAGTTCCACGGAAAGTGCTCAAACGAACACTATTCCTTAGTTCCATCAGTTCTAAACTACACGGCTGCACACATTGTATTCCATTGAGGAGTAGGAAGTTTCACACGAGCAGTTCTTCACCCCTAACCCTTTACTGCTTTGTAGAACTGACTCCCAAGACTATGTTTCCTCGTTCCATACAAACTTAATCTACTCAAGTCTAGACACAACCGTTATCTTCCCCATAAAATGTGACTCTTTATATGTAACTCTCTACGTCGGGTGGCTCTTGGACCTTGTACAGAATAAACATCATTGTAAAAAAGTTCTTATGTTTTCCTTATCGGAAATATGATTATTCATTATTTCCGAGAACGAAAGCAGCCCAGTATGACGCATATAACTTTTTTCTCATCTTCACCATATTTATCGTTGCCCACTCTTTGGATTCTGTTTTCTCAGACATATCCATTTTCATTAATCCTTATTTTTCCAACCCAACTACATAGCATACTCTTCATATAAAATAAACTATTCAAACCGCTGGCACCTATGCCAATTCCTTCACAGATAACCTACTCAACTTCTTACACTTGTTCATTCATATCAGTTTAACTTTTATCCATGATACAAAAAAGTTTAAATTATTATCTGTACATCATTTCATAATAGCGATATCATTAATATTTTACAATAACTAATTTTAATTGTTATCTTATTCAAGTGCTAATGATATTTTTATGACTAGGAATTAGAATAATTCCTAGTTATAAAAATATCATTACTGAAAATATTTATGGATCATTTTCTTCATTTTTTATGTGATAATTATTTTCCGATAAACAACCAAATTAGTATTTATTTTTATAAAGTTAATTAGTATTTGCATAAATTGTCAATGTTAAATAGTTTTGCGAAAAATCTGTTAATTATTACAAATTATTATAATTTTGATATTGTCAGTATATTCATTTTTTCACCATGTTTTTTGTTATGCATTTTAGTGTTATTGATATTTTGTATTATGATTCCATTGACGATAATATTTTGACTGACTGACTGAATTTATTATCATATTTGTAAGAATCATTATCATTCTCTTACAATACTAGAGTAACAATTTAAGCAAAGTCAAAAAAAGTTATCGTTTCATTTAATCGCTCAGCACTATTTACATTATTCGCTTGTTATAACCGTTTAGATTTTTTCTAAACGGAAAAGAGAAAACCATAAGAAATCGTCTCTCAGTTAATAAAAAAAAATATACTACTTGGTGCATGAAATAATTTTTTGTCATATTTTCTTTTCGCTCCGATCAAAAGACCACATAGACTCAGATCGTATCATGAAAATAGAAAAGAAAGAAATACGTTTTTTATGTTGCACAATTCTCACTGATTTTAATTCAAATTATATATCCCCTATCTTCCTTTACTTTCTCTTTTTTCCGCATATACGACGTAAAATGCATATTTTACCTGATAACAGTAGACATATTTCTTAAAACGATAGATACTGAGCAGGATTTAACCCTTTGAATCCTGCTTTTCCTAAACAATTTTAACCCTTCTCCCTGGGTCTCCTGAGTGAAAATTCGCAAATAATTGGTTTGTAATGTTTCACGATAGATATAAAAATACTTACTCTGGTGGCTGGGAATTAGGTCATTTTTCACTACAACTTTTCAACCGGTGGCTATGCATTATGTCATTTTTTCTCCAGCGATGGTCAGAAGAAGCATCTCAGGGTGAAGGTGTAAATAATATTAAGGTTCGTTTTGTCCGTGTCTCAATAGCGTGGCTCGTGGCTTATAGAGGAGAATAAAAGAGAAACTGTCTGACCTGTCAGGGAATATAACAATTTTGGTATGGACATCTCGAGGCGGTGTAATAGCAAACTTGTCTCGCTAGAACAATTACGACTGAGTAGTGAGTTCGATCCTCATTGGTGCCATGTGTCACATCTAAGCTACG
>OZ010600.1:43868502-43903502 GCA_963932145.1 Acanthosepion lycidas | reverse complement strand
GGGAGTGAAAATATAGACAAACATAGGAAATAAAAAGCTGACCCAGTCGAGATAGAAAAAAGTCGGGGGACAAAACAAACTGGGGAGGTTGGGAATCTCATCTCATAACAAAAGAGGCTGCCGGGAACAGTTACTTACATTAACTAGGTACACAATGCTTGTCTAACCTAACCATGGGGAGGGCTCTACAGGAAATTACCCCGATGTGACGTAGGCTGACCTAAAAGAGAAAATCAAGGCTAGCCTGCTTCAAACGAACCAAGCTCGCCTCAGTCACCCACCTTTCACTGAAGACTGTAGAATGCAAGCGTTTTCTATCAGTTCTAATCTTCATCTTGAGCTGATGCTCAAAGAATCGGATTAGATCCTGATGAGAAAGACGGTTGCCTCGCAAGACTTCCTCCAGTTGCGTCGTCCAAATCACCATTTGGGCCGTGGCCAGCAGCGCCAGAAATACAATTCATTTTACCTCGAAATACATGGGCGACACATTGTCACATGCGTATGCGCGATCAATGAGCACGAGCATTTCAGGAGCGATACGAACCGTCAACTCGCCGGCATTGACACATATGGGGCGGGCTCGGGGACAATGGTAGAAGGCGTGCGAAGCCGTTTCTTCTAAACAAACGCTACACTGTTCACAGTCAGGCAAATCCGCCAAGCCCCATATGAAGACCTTGTCATTGAGAGGTAGCCGATTCCGAGCCAATCGTCAGGTAAGCGAAAACTCAGGGTTACTGAGGTAATCCGCCGCTGGCTCCCAAGACCAGAAAGAGCGAAACTCCACCGCCGACAAGTCGAGCTGCTCACGTAGAGAATCCTTTGCGACCCCCTTCACTAGAAAACGATAGAAGACCCCCCTAGGCCGTGAAAGGTCACTGGACCGAGGAATGATCGTCAAAGTGTATCGACACTCGTGAAGGAAATCCAATTGATCGTTGTAAAATTGATAAATTGAACAAAAAGAACAGCATCTAAGCATCTGACGTCTAACCATTTATTTGATTTTGTATCTCTAAGCATTTCTTTATATATATATATATATATATATATATATATATATATATATATATATATATGTATGTATATATATATGTGTATATGTATGTATATGTGTATATATATGCGTGTATATGTATATATATATGTATATATATGTGTATATATGTGTATAGATATGTATATATATGTACATATATGTATATATATATATATATATATATGTATATATATATGTATATATATGTATATATATATGTATATATATGTGTGTATATATATGTATATATATGTACATATATATGTACCTATGTATATATATATATATATATATATATATATATATATATATATATATATATATATATATATATATATATTAGGCAGGATGTGTGTGTGTGTGTGTAACGAATGCACGGCCGCAACTTTCGACGGATTTGCACCAAAATTTACATGCACATGCTGCAAGTTAGTAGGAAGGCCAAGACCGACTTTACATTTCCCAACTCCCATCGATAGTGGAAATAATCGATTTTTTCATGCTTCTACGGCAGTTTTCATGCAGTTTTTCTATTGGCCAGAGTGAGAGCCTATAGCTGGCTGCCAAGAATAGATACAAAAACTTCCTTCTGTCAGCTGACTGAAACGAATATTAACTAGCATGCTAGCATGCAAAAAAATCGAGAGCTGCATTCGTCACACGTGGGAAAAATTTAAATCTGCATGGCACTCCAATTGGCTCATTCGCTTGATTAAACTCAACGGTGATTTTGATTCCGCAGAACTGGTTTGGGTTATTAACATTCTTTTTTCATTCGGTTTTTCCAGTTACGAGTCCTTTTTTAAAGCTGATCGTTTTGTGTTCATTTTGTTTACTTCTTTTTTCGTAACAGATTTAATGTTTAGTATAGAGCTTAGAAAAAATCCGCAGTGTTAGATAGGCAAGAAGTAAGGCATGTAGCAACATCAGCACGGCAAAGGGTACTCCTTTAAAGGCAAGGAAGTGCAAAAATATTTTAAGTCAAGTGATAGCGATTGCTGTCTGAGTTGTACGATTTTTGAATCAAGCACGGGAAACGCTGGGCCATGCTGCTAGTATATGTATATATATATATATGAAGAAAAATATACGGAAAAAACAAACAAAAATCCTTATATGCAATTATGCTGTTTTAATGTTAATATAATGTCAACGTCGGTCTCGGTCTAATAAACCATCTACAGGACATATTCATAAAATATAATTAACATTATCAATTCAACATGACAAAACGATGCACATAAGAACAAGACTTATGAAGATGGTTTATTAGACCGAAACGTTCGACGTTGACATTATATTAACATTAAAACAGCATAATTGCATATAAAGATTTTTGTTTGTTTTTTCCGTATATTTTTCTTCATACTGTCGGATCTATATCCATATATTTGCTTACACACACACACATGTATACACATATATATATATATATATATATATATATATATATATATATATATATATATATGTATATATATATATGTATATGTATATATAGGCATGTATATGTATGTACATGTATATATATATATATATATATATATATATATGTATATATATATATGTATATGTATATATAGGCATGTATATGTATGTACATGTATATATATATATATATATATATATTCCTTTCCACGTCTCACGTTTTTCTCTTAGTTTTTCGCTATGACCTTTCCCCCTCCCCTTCCACTTCTTCCACTCACTGCCTCTTTTACTTTTATTATGTATATTTATTGATTAGTAAGCAGGGCCGAATCTAACTCAGAATGGCTTAACGCCGGCAAATACAAGAATCTAATAGTAGGTAGACATGTGTAACGGTCGTACACACAGAAGCGCAATAGTATAGATTTACTGTAGGTCGAACCCCCATCCATCATCAGAATTGTTATCGAATACAGTCTTTGTCCTCTTCTTTAATAATATTTATAATAATCAAAGGACCTAACCATCTGTGGTAGACTGAATTATTTCAAAACAGTCAAATCAAGAATCAAAAACTTTACAAAGAGCCAATTAACTGGAGAAAATCATTTGAACTTGTCAAAAATGTTAAAGATTGCATGAAACCCACTGCAGTGTGTATACATTTCTTTAAAGAATTGAAAATGCAATTGACATCAGCGAAAGACTCAGTAGAACAAGAGTAAATTTTTAAGGTAATATTTATCCTCATTAATTCTTGTGTTCGTTTTTAATCAGCTTAAGATAATCTCATGATAGTAGAAACGAAGATAAAACTGTTTTTAATTGCCAAATAAATTGGTCATGTGGCGTTTACACAAGTATAAATTTCTTACGTCTACGTTAATATTAAAATATATTATAAACACCTGTGACTGGATGAATGCATTGCAATCTTGTAGTGTTTAAACATAAAGGAAGTATGTTCAAAACTAAACATGTGGTAATTAACTAGTTTTGATGTTCTTATGTCTGTATGCCTTGTGCTGTTTAAACTGTCTACGTATGTCTGTGCATGCAGTAAGAGCCTCATTTTGAAAATTAGTTTCACATGACCTCTGGTATTCTTCGGTCAGACAATGTTTTTGTTTTACTAGGAGTGGTTGGATTGGAACGCAGTAAGCATGGCGGGCGTACTACGATGAACGCTATGTTAGAATTTAGTTTCACACGAACGGTGAGTTGGTTGATGAGAAAATGGCGAATACAAAACTTCCTTCTGATTTATTTTTAATGGGAGTAGTCAAAAAAATAAGAATGTTGCTATAGTTTAGCAAGTTTATTGAAAAACTATATCATTTTAATCATTTCTATTACAAGGAACTGGTCGAGTACTAAAACTTAATTTTCTCGACTGCTATGTAATGTAGCGGTTAATGTGCACGTATAACAAGCTGTTAATATTAGTTTATACATGTTCAATATACTGATAACATCAACGATAAAACTAAACGAAATAAAAAAAGAGACAAACATTTGAAGAAAACTCTAAACTACACTTTACTTTACTCCAACACCAATAAGCAACATTAAATTCTTACATTGGTCACACCAGTACGACACATTCCCCTATCATCACACCACAAATCAAAACTTTTAAGAGAAGTCAAATATTGGGAGTTAATACCAAAATACTTCACAGTATTCACTCTAAAGAATGAGTCAAAAGAATCGGAGTTATTATTATATAAAATAATTAACTGCAACTAATAGAATATCTTTCACCACGTGGGATGGCATTTTGAAATGTGAACAAAATATTTTAAATGCGCATAAATACTTAATAATATATTCACCCTCTGGTATTTTCAAAACCGTTCTACAAATAATAGACACATATTTAAATTTGAAATATAGCATTCAAAAATTCCAATATGAAAATGCCAAAAATCTTTCTCTATGAAACTGAAAACGCCACGTCTATGATAATGACCGAGACTGTTAAAAAGCCTGAATTTTGCTCAGTTTGTCCACAAATTTTATGTTGGTATGCAAATTGGAAAAAAAAAAGAAAATATAATACTGAACAGACTTAGTCGTTTTAATAATCAAGGTGTATCTCCAAACAGTCTCGATGTTAAAAACAAGCAAAAAGTCAAACTATGGCTCTTAATCTGAAGTTTCAAGATCAACATGTCATACAAATGGCTGCCATTCGTTTACATCTGCGCTTTCATCTTAACTGCGCAGAAGGATTCCAGTTTTATTTATCGCTAAATCATGAAGTGGCTAATAATAATATAAAAGATTGTCAAAATCAATATGAAATGTCGGTTTACACGTAAGCTACTTAGATATTTCAGATATTATTTTTATTCAAATACACAAATTTTTTAAAGACCCTTATTTTTCTCATGATGTTTACTTTTTCTTAAATTTTTCATCTTTTTATATTTTTCCATTTTATTTTCTTCATTTTACACTTTTTTTTCTTTCTGATGTTTGATTTTGTTTTCATTATTTTTCATTATCTTCTTTTACTCTGTGTTCTACATATACATCTCCTGTTTCTTCTTCTTTCTGTTCTAATTCATTTTCTTTCTTCTTATTTCCCAATCTTCCCTTTCTCCTCTTCTCTAAATTTCTCCAAGTCACATTGCTGAGTGTGACGAAATGGACAGAGCCTAAAGTCGAACTGCTTTTAACATGACCCAGATCCATCCAAATTGGGTCAGGTTATCTTCAACTTTTTTGTCTTTCGTAAACAAATTCCATTCACAGTGACGTTCATTTGCTTTTCGGGGTCAACACAAATGCTAAAGAAAAGAACGAACATAAAATGGTTTCTTGTTTTAAAAACTTTTCTTGGTTTCTCTTTGAATCTTTCACTCCAACTGAAATTTGAGGCGCGATCTGAAGCAGTTCTTATTTTCAAGGAAAATAGAATTAGTGATCGGAGTTCGAATCTAATTGCAACTAGTGACTTGAGAAAACTATAAATCTGGTGGTCAGTTTCGGCTCTAGTCATCTGACCATTTTCTGTTCTTGACTAGTGTGTAAACATAACATGAACTCGTCCTAATTAACAGATTTATAAAGTATCCTAATAACAATTATAGGAATTATTCTCTTAAATTAGCCTAGAATAGGTAAGTACAGGTGGTTAGGTACGACAGTTCAGGGTCAACAGTGCAAATAATTCTAGATTACAGGAAATTAATATTAGGTTCTGTTCTTTAATTCTGATACTACACTATACAATCTTATGCACTGTCCCACGAAAAATAAAATGTGATGCATTTGATCACTATTACTCATTTACATGCAAATATGTTATTCTTTTGGTGGCTATTATTTACTCATTCCAATTAAATGGTATGAAATTTCACTAACATCAAAAGATACACGTTGGAATATTCAGAGAGTACTACCTATTACAAATAGAAAAGTTAAATAAGCGAAAAAAAGAACTCAATAACATACGAGAGCGAATACAGGGGAAAACTTGAGTGTAATTTCAAGATTCAAGGCGCAGTAGACGCCAAAATACATTCACTCTTGTTGTTATATATATGTCAGGGCGTATTTTAACAAGGGGACTTGAAAGAGATGAAAAATTATTTTATTTTAAGATTAATGGCAAATATCAAGAATTCCCGACCCTCCAAAGCGATTACTTCCGACTTTTTTGGTTCCAGGGAAAATACAAAGCTGCATCCTGCATATCTCTGCTGGTCTATTTATGTGTTTCTGCACGAGACGAGGAAACTTTAAATTATCTGGCCGACTACTGTAGAATGATGTTTTTTTTAATTTAGTCACGCAAATCGGTAATATTCAGTTTGATACTCACTAGGTGCTGCATGTTTATAGTTTTGTATTAGACTAAATTAACTGATTTTAATCCTCTGGATGATTATAGAGTGTAACAAGCAAGAAGAACACGTATTCAAAAGATTCTCGAATGTTTTCAGTTATTATATTCATCTGATGACGGTTGGAAAGTTGACTGGCAGAAAAATGAAGATATTAACCGGAACAGAAACTCAGAACTTTGCCAGGCGTTAGTTTTGCGTTAAAGTCAAATATTTCATAGGAATATTTATTATTTGGGTGGGCAGCATAAGCTCTCAACAGAATTCTTCAAACATTGGGATTAATTGAAATTTTCCAAACTTTCCCAAGGCAGTTCCCTCTTGACTAAACAATGTGAGCTCAATTTACTCTTGGGTAATCCTCTTTTAGCCATTGAGATCTTCAGTTCGATTTGACGCTCAAAGCACCAAAGGCAAAGTCTATCCTTTTGCCCAGATACCTCGATGTATATTTATACAAGTTAGGCAAGGAAACGAAAGAGTACAGAAATAAACTAGCTGAGTTAAAGGCGTAATGTCTGGCCATACAGAAAATCTGAAATAAAATAAAAAGAGGAGGAATTAACTAAATTTGATACGAAAATATTTTTATTGAATTATCGATTAATAAGATTTGAGGAATGAAGATATTGATTTTATCTCTTTTATATATATATATATATATATATATATATATATATATATATATATATATATAATGGGGGCGAGAGAAGAATATTCAGAAGTGATCCTTTTAATTTTTTGCTCTGAAATGTTTCTGCTTTTCAGAACAGAAAATATAATTCCGAGAAAGATAGCAATTGAAAGCGCGATATTCTTTGTTCTTTATATCAGTTCATGCATTTTCATGTATGAATAAAGCAAGTTACTTGCATTTATACTGGTGGATAAACATCGAAATATTAAAAGTTCATCCTAGAATCTTCTTTATTAACCACTTTATACTGGGGTTATTTTCTTTTACTCTTTTTTTCCCCAAACAGAATTTCAAAAAAATAAAATATGACCTTTTTCTATAGTGTTCCTATATACGATCATTGTCAACGTGTAATGTCATATCTGCGAAATATTACGTCTGCTATTCCTAACAGAAGATTGAATTTCATTGCTTTAACACCATTTCGGAATTGTCTTCGATCAAATATCTGATTCAGAAACAGAATAAGAAATCCATATACCAAAATATGACAAAGTTGCTTAGAATTATAAGCGTGATTTTTCTTCATGGAAACCGGGATTTTTAATCTTGTATTTTGTTTACTCGGTGTTGTTCAAATTTCTTTTACCAGTAGTACACTTAAACATCGACACCTTGTAAAAATATTTACAATTCTAATTTCTTAACCTGGTGGGAAAAGAAATGTACGTTTTACAGTACAGCGTAAATACCATACAAGACCTGTCAATATGTGACGTCAAAAAGGCGAAACATCAACCACCCCAATGTAGACATTTCTCATGATATATTATGCGGTTAATTACTTGTACACAGACACATATGCATGCGCATGCATACTCGTGTGTGTGTGTGTGTGTGTGTGTGTGTGTGTGTGGAGATTGAACATAACTCCGAAAGTAATTGGAAGTAATCAATACTCACTTGACCACTTGTATGCGTGCACGTGCGTATGGCTGCCTAAACATATTATACTATTAGTGACGAGGCAAATTCTTTATGCGGTTTTCAATTGTTCCCGACATAGCATTTATATCGACTTTGCCTGAAATTCTTTGTTATATTACACAACCGGCAAATATTTACCGAATATAGTTATGGCACATTTTGCAAGAAGACATGTACACTGAACTTTATGGAGAGGTAAAAATCGTGAAAAGATAGTCGAACTTGAAAAATCAGAATAAACATCTTAATACCTAGGCTCGAACCCCGGCCATAAGCTCCACTATGCAATTAGTTGAGCCCCCGACTGGGCAAAGAGATGAAGTGGTGTTGAAAAGCTCTTGGCCACAGCGAGGTCTTTCAAAATGATCTGATGGTTAATCCTTTGCTAAGATTTATAGGAAGTCAATCATAAATTCGCTCATATAAAGAATACAAAAAGAAAATAAACATTATGGCGATTATCGGAGATTTTATACGATATATATACCGTGTACTTGTTTAACTACAAACCTCTGCCATAAGACAGGCACTGTCTATCGTGAAATTAGGAATCATAGCTTTTACCTTGAATAAACGTACAAATAAAAAACAAATTCAATACTTACGTACATATATTTACCTAGGTACTGATATTAATACGTATGTATTCGTTTTTTGTTTTTTTTAATAATTATGTGTTCGTTATGTGTATGAGTGTAAATATTTCTTTTTATTAATTCTTTCATGAATGATCTTTATCGGCACGCCCCAACTTTTGCCCGTACACATTTAAATGTCTCCTTTTTGGCAAGAGCGTTTTTTTTTTTTACACGCGCATATACCCGTAGGCAGTAACTTCCGTCCGTAAATCTAATCAGTCATCTGCCTTGAGCAATTATATCAAAAGTCGTTGTATTCATCAGTCCGGTCACTTCCGATTCGGACGGCATATGTCATTTCCGGCAACTCCGCACTTAATTCGGACAACAAGTGAATAGCATAATTAATATAGGCTATTTAACCCACGTACGCGTCTTGCAACTCACACAGGGAATAATCAATGCCTCATCCCATAAACATGACAGATCTTGAAGGAGAAAATTGTAAATGGATTTTGTTTGGTGACAATTAAGCTTTGTAAGCAATTACAGAAAGAGAAATTTATAAACTTATATCTTAAAAAAGAAAAAAAATCTTCATACTACTTCAGTTTCATCGATTCGCAGACGCATTAGCCTAAAAGAAAAAATATAAACTTATTCATTTTGAAATCACTCGTGAAAAATACAATGTCTTGTGATCAAAAAGTACTTCCTTGTCTTTATTATGTCCGTGATTGTAGCCTCAATCCACAAACTCCTCTGCTATTTTAAGGTTGTATACTGAAGTCAGATTCAGCCAAGTGAAAAAAAAATTATTGCGTTTTTCTGATTTGCTCTTCCACTCAATGACTTTACCTCTTTTCTCTCTCACCCGTCCGCTCTTTATTTTTCACATTTTCCTTTTTTAACTCGCACATATTCCCTCTTTTTCTCTCAAACACTTCCCCGCTTTTTCTCTCCCACTTTCTGCTCGTCTGCAGATTTTGCAAATCCCCTGAATAAAAATTATAAGGAAACATGTTTAATAGTTAAATACTGTTTGCTGAAATCATATTTCAAAATAATTTTGAATTGTGTTTAAGTTTTAATATTCTAGTAGAATTATTAATTCATTTGTGGCTTCTTATTTGTGACAACAGATTCAAGGTATTATGAAAGTGTTTTAAATATAAGCATCACAAATACCATTGTGAGTAGTCAAGCAGTTTTGACCACAACAATTCTGAAAACACACATGTAAATGATAAATATTTGCTTAAAAACCAAATATTTTTTTGTTTAATGTTGATTTAAATTTAACATTAAAGTTAGGTCTATGCATCTCAGCACTTTGCACTTTTATTATTAATGTACAGTGTGTTTCTCTGGGAAGTGTAGAAAGCGTTAAGGATATCATTAATCCACAAATAAGGACTCAAATGCGAAATATTATTGACGAGGGTTTGATTAAACTCAGTGTCTCAAGGAAGAAGGGATATTATTCTGACGTTTGGTCAGATTATGTGAATCGTAACGCCGTGAGCTTTTCAGCACCTTACTAATATAATGCTATTGTAAAAGAAGAAAAAGAAAAGAAAAAATAGTAAAAAGGAAAGGACTGTCTTGGTAATTGGTGGAGATCCAAAAGTAACAAGAAATACTGCTTCAAAAAAAGGGCAGGTTGGAATATTTACTGTGATCAGAAAATGACCGGCTGAAACACACACACAAAAAATGAATAGTCAGAAAGAATCTTAAATACAAAATCTGAACAAAAGTGAAATACTTTTTAATAACACCGGACTTTTAATTTTTTTTTCCACGAACAACTAGACTATAACTTCTGAGGTTGTTCTGTGATGTAAGTAACCAAAGTGAGGGACATCTATAAACGCAATGTCACGGATTTGTGAAATTCTCCATTTCTTATGATTTCCATTGAGGAGATGAGATACGAATCAATTTTAGAAGTGAAGCGCAGAAGTTTGTTTGTATTAACGATAAAATTGATTGAATGTGGCTGACATTTAAGAACATTGTTGAATCCGTGACAAGGCTCAAGATTTCATTTTAAATAAATACATACATAATATATATGTATGTATATATGCATATATCGAGACATTGTTAAAACACTATTTTTACGTATTTTTACGTATGTCCAAAGTACAAACGTCTAATATAAGATATACACTCGTATACTTAATATGTATTTTAAACTATACGCACACACATATCTACATTACATTGTGTGTGTATGTGTGTGTTCATTTTTCGGCTAATGTTTTGCTAAATCATTGATATCTTTTTGCAATCTCCTTCAAATTCACTTTATGGTTAGCCACTGCGTCCAGTCTCTGACTTTGCTCAAATTGCTTATTATATGTATTTTTAAAAAAATCTAAGACGATTTTATCATTTTGATTTGCAAGGAAATTTTTCTACTATTAGCAGATTAAATTGTTTATATTGCTGTTAGTGCTCGTCCATGTTTCAAATAATTCTTAACTTCTGGCTCCTCTTGAAGAATTAGTCTCTTCATTATTCATTTAAAGATATTTTTAACAATTAAACTCTTTTATGTCCTGGTGACCTGCACAGGAGGTGGCTACAGTGCTGATGCACTTAAAAAAAAAGCTGAATTTTGTTTCGAAATAACTCTTCAGTATTATGAAGGGGAAAGATTACTGACTTCAACACTGGGTATCAGTCGTGATATTGTAAAGAATATAAAGATTATTCTCCAGCCTCATAGTTATTCGTCGATTTTGTTACGATGACGGAAATAGGGGCCAAAATCACGCACACTAATTATATGGTGACAGCGAGAATACTATGAGATGTGACTCACTGAAAGGTTTTATGAAAGATTTAGCGTTGTAACTTTCTGACAAAAGCTGGCTCAAGAGAAAAGGTTTGATAAAAAAAATGCATTTACATATTTTAATGTAAACATTGAAATGTGTATAAGGGAGAAACCGGACGTCGCCTTAAATTCAGACTCAAAGATATAAAAAGGTCATATTGAAAGGGAAAATGGATAAAACTCTTTCGGTAAATCTTACATTGAGGCAGAATTGTGTACGTTAGCCATCGTGAAAAGAGATGAAAATCATAGATGGAAAAGCGAACGGAAAGAATTAGGTGAGATACATAAACCTAACCTGCGTGCATTTCAATTTCACCTCGGACTACAAAAAAAGGATGATCATCTCTCTTTATGCGGGCAATAGACGCTAACAGTACCATAGTATATGTGATCTGGGTTCAGTTACCCTTTTGGATTTTGAAGTAACGGAGAATATTGTTTTTATTCTCTAAAAGTGATTTGTGTTTTTGTATATAATATTTGTTTGCAAAGTTCTCAGTGAATCACACTTTCTACCAATGCTTATATTTATAATCTTTCAGAACCAAATTGCCAAATTCATTCCTCGGTGTTCTCATTGACTTCATCTGCGTTACAGCCTGAAAAAAAACACTAATTTCGAATTTGTGTCTTTAATTCTCCTAAGTATTTTTCACATCGTTCTCAATGCTTTCTGTTGTATGAACACAATCGTTTCTTTCAATTCCTACAAGTTTTGCAGTTTGTTTTTTTTGTTTTTTTTTATTGTAATCGTTCTGATGGTTCATCATGTTGATGATAATGATAACATATTATAATTCTGTTGATGATAACATATTATAATTCTGTTGATGATAACATATTATAATTCTGTTGATGATAACGTCATACAAGTTGACTTTATAATAATTTTGTTACAGATAAAGATCCATTCGGCTTTATTATATTTCTTGCTTTTGCATGTTTGATTCTGATTATTGCTGGAGATTCAGTGAGAGCAAGTCCCCTTGGATATCCAGAATATTTCTCGCAAAATCTCGTATTTCCGTGATCTGACCAGACTGAAATAATTCTTGGAATCTGCAGTTCACCTATTCCCACTGAATGTCAAATCATGAACAATCAGTGAATATTCTTTTTGTTTGTTTTACTTTGATATTATTTTACAACTGAACCTCATCTTCCTGAACTTACTCTTTCAACAACTCATAACCTCGAGTATTCCATTCCCTAAAATGTTAAGTTAGTTGAGCCAGCGACATAATACAGCTCTCTAAATGGTAAATGTTTTCAGGTTGAGGTATGTCAGTGTTGCTCCCCTCTCCCTGTCGGCAAATATTATCTC
This sequence comes from Acanthosepion lycidas, assembly GCA_963932145.1. Taxonomy (NCBI): domain Eukaryota; kingdom Metazoa; phylum Mollusca; class Cephalopoda; order Sepiida; family Sepiidae; genus Acanthosepion; species Acanthosepion lycidas. Next base: position 43,890,801 of record OZ010600.1, on the reverse strand, counting down.
CACTACTCACATTCGATTATTTCCAGTTGATTACAGCAAGTTTCCGGAAACAAAATGCTTCATTACCACTGACGTCCAAGTTCTAATTGGACAAATATTTCCAGAACGTTGACTCATATTGCAGTCTTTAAGGGAGATATGGACTCGGTACTCAGGCTATTCCCGCATTTTGAAAATGGAAATATTCTTCAAAGATAACATTTTTTTTAAATATCACAAAGCTTTGTGATAAATTTTCTGGTTATTGTTTAAATAATAATAAGATAATTTTCTTTTTCTGTTTATATTTTAACGATAATGTAAGAATAATGCTGACACAATGCGGTTTTTGAGCTCGATGAAATAGAGTATTATAAACGATCTTTTAAGCCACTATTTGTGAAATAAACGATTTGTTCGCGTCAAAGGTTAGTCCCTGGAAAGTGAAATGATTGAAGTATATAATTGGCACATCATATCAACGATTATCTGACCTAAATGTTGCTTCTAAGATGAGGAAGCGGATGACGAACCTCGGAGACATCAGCTATGTAGGAAATAGTACCATATGTAAGAGGTATTGTTGAACGAATGTAAAGAATTTCGACCGCCTCCATTGGTGTATTACATCAGAGCATGTGACTGGGACTGATGCAGAAACTTTCAGAAACACTGGCCTCTACGCGAGACAGATTCAAACTATTTAAGTTTAAATTTTCCTCTTTATTATTATTATTATTATTATTATTATTATTATTATTATTATTATTATTCTATAACAGCTAACACTTGATTTCATCCTCCTTCTACCTTACTCTCATACAGTCAAAAGTCTATAAGATGTAAGGCAGTGAATTTTAGTCCGTGTGCCATACGCAAGTGCTAAATTATTTCCTACATTTGAAAGTGAGACATTGACAATCACATTGTGACTTAACATGCATGACGTACTCAACAATTCCATGTTCTAAATATAAAATTTTAATTTGTCACAAGGAATTGCATCAATCCAAAATATAGCTAAACTTTTGAAACCGCTATCAACGTAGATAGAACATCCATGCCACCTACATCACAGGACATATGATTATTGTCAAAGCGATAGACGAGGCACATCAAAGTGGTACATCAATAAACAGGAATTGTTGATATTAGCAAGTGATGACAATAAAATGTAACAATATAAAACTCTTCGGTCTTATCAATATAAAATATTTTAATGTTTCCCACCATTAACTGGTAAATTTTGCTGAAAACTAACTGACATCAAGTCTCCTAAAATTTCTATTTTTCATGATCTCAGTAACACGTTTTTACTCTTTGCACAATTTTTTGGATTAGGTACAAAGTCTTCAATGATAATAGGATAAAATATTACCTTCATATTCTTCTATATTTCATTTAGACAATCATTTTTATCATCAACGTTATTATAATTATGTTTATTCCTACATTGTTTTATTATTATGATTGGTATCATTAGATATTCTTTTATACTATAATATAAATACTTATAAATATCACCTTTTCTTTTTATTTCGGTTATGATCAGAGTCCTTTCTATCTTTTCTTCTTTCTCATTTCTTATTTTGTCTACTCACTTCTCAAGCGATCATAACTGTCAGCCATCTTGCCAGCCAGCATGGCCTCACATAAAACGTCTGCTTTCTCCAACTATACACATCATTAACTCTCTAAAAAGAACAACAAGAAAATGATACACAAGAACGCAGAGAACATACAGATCTCTATAAAAACAAAGCGTACATATATGCAGAAGTTCACGAATAGAGAGAAAACCGTGCAATGACGAGAAAATCGGCGCTCGATAAGTAATTATGAAGCCATTTACCATCATTAAGTAAGCAGACGTGTAGGTCTTAAAATATATTTCCAGTGTTACGCTAATTGGAAGCCATCAGCTGCAGAAGCGAGGCAAGACTGAGTTTTTCATTCAGCCTGTCCATGTCGTAAGGGCTGTGGATTTCACGCGATCGATAAGTGTCCGAATGACTGTCTTTCCCTTTTTAATTTATTTTACCATTTCTTTCATGAATACTGAATGATTGGTTCGTTGACGCCAGGCGTCATTATTTGTTCATAGTTGGGAAAGAGGAAGATGGCATGTAGGTCGAAGTGGAAGGCACTGTCTGAAACAGATGTTCCTTCGTCCTGGCTAAATGGTTGAAATGTTGATACCTATTGCAAAGTTATTGGGTCTCCATCGAAAAATGATTACACACCCAAGCGCGCGCACGCACGCAACAAAAGCGCTATAGGTGGTCATTGAAGAGTCCTGGATTGTTCCTTTTGAGCTATACGAATTTTAATTAAGCTTGACAGTCGCATCATTGGTCGATATTTTTTATACCTAGGTTCATCTCCAGGGTGCAATGGATAAACTGTACTCTAAATTATATAAAAATGTAAACAGCACTGACATTTCATTTTAACACATGTTTACCAAAATTACATAAAAATATCTTGAAATACTAAAGAGTAAATTTATTCAATAAAATCGCTATTGGTTTCAACCATGGCCTCCAGACGACTTTGGAATCTACTGAAAATCTTCTGAACGATCTCCTTGTTTAAGTTGGTGAATGCTGCCATAATCCATGCCTTCAGTTCATCTTTGATGTTACAGAGAGTTTTGCTGGTCTGTCGCCCAACTGCGTCCCACACATAATAATCAAAGGGGTTCCAATCTGGAGAGTTAGGTGGCTAGATATAAGGGGTGATGTGGTCGCAGAAATTGTCTAGCAGCCATGACTGAGTTTTCCTGCTTGTGTGTCATGATGAAGAGTGCTGTTGCCAGACATAGGGTCTTCCAGCAGTCACCATCTTGACCTAGGACAGCACTACCTACACAAGGGACTTGATGTAAACCTCCTTGTTGAGTCAGAGACCCTCGCAACAAATTTAGGAGTTCTTTTCTTATCAGAACGATCAGAGTGAGGTTTCCGAGCTGCTGCACCTTTGTAATTACCATTAGACTCATCCAACATTTTAGGAATCCTCTACACTGTCAGATTTACACCCCAAAATTTTGAAATGTTTGTATAGGAGCTTTCAGCGTGAATGCCAAGTAGTACAGTATACCATTTTCAAATTTCTGGCGAAGTGAATTATATCATGGTGCTCTTTTATCACAGACTGTGCCCAACTGACGCTACTATACTGTGCAAAATAAAAGACAAGCAACGCGCGCGCACACACACACACACATATATATATTGTGTGTGCATGTATGTGCATGATTACACATTCATATTCATATATTTCTCTTCACATTTTATCAAATAAACTATCTCTTCAAATCAGTTTTTCTCACGCATTAATGAATAAATTTTTGTTTATTTTTGCAATAATGTTAGCCCTGTAGAAGATTCAAGAGCCCCTCGAGGTAGAGGTTTTCAGAGTAAGTGGTAAGAGGCACAGTTTATGGGAATTTGGGGGAAGATAACTGTTAACTCTAGAGGTGAGCAGGTTAAGATTGTAGGGATCGGAGAAGCATCCGCTTGGGAGTCGGTTTCACTAAGTAGCTGTTCGAGTGGAACTTAAAGCTCACCAGTGGAATACGAAGGGAATGAGGGTGGTTCGTTACAATGTGTGTGGCATGGCGGGTCTTAGCCGTGTATGTTAGAACTGGTGGAACCTAGGAGTGTAGTTTGTCTGTACACTTCCCATGGAATTAGCAATAGAGTAGCCGAGTCTTGCAACATTTCGCCTATGTGAAGTGGTTGTAGGTTGGAAAATAATTCATCACGCACAAAGCCACGGAGACGCTATTGAACTCTGTCAAGACTGGAAAGTGAAGACTGAGTAGCTCCTGTTCATATATGGCAGCAGTACTCCATTTTCTGCCGCCTGATCTGCTTCTTGTAAATGTGGACGATAGGAGCTAGAGTTAGGTAACTTAGTACAAATGATTGGTTCTCTCTATCGATATAGAAAATCAATCATTTTTCCAGCATCTTTACCAATGGATCGTAAGTACGAGTTCCATTTGAGGTATGGGTTAACTTTAATCTCATTAGACTGTCAACTTAAAGGCATTGTCTAATATTTCATTTAATGCGGTAAAATTAAAATCATTTTCATTTATAATTTAGATGATTGCTTTGTTAGGTATTTTAATGTTTTTCCTTTTTTCATGATATTTCATTCGGTTCAATTTCTCCTTTTCTTCCATTTTAGTCTTATTTTGCCTTTATTTACTCTTTTATTATATTTGTTTTCATTTCTACAATTTCCTCATTATCTATGTTGTTTTGTTATCTCATTCGGTTATTCTGTTTTTCTTTATTGTTTCTCATTTTAAAAAATATCAATTGATTTTTATCATATTCATCATATCGCCTTGTTTTAAATTTTTGGCATTTTCAATTTTATCAATCGTTAAATCTGTATTCAGTTCTTTTTTTTTAATATAGTCTTCTTCTAGTGCATCAAGTTCTGTGTTTGTCAATCGTTCTTTCTTAATGATGTATCGGTTAACTGTTTTAATTTATTAGCGTCTATATATTTCCTGATGTTCGGGAATTTTCTTCTCCACATTAGTGACGCTGTATTCTGAAGGATAGTTCATAATATAGCAATATCCTCATATAACCTCTTTTAATCCTCTCTGTCCCATTTTATTCTTTTGTTTAGTAGTAAATGATGATCGAGGTGGACTATAATTTGGGTTTATCTGCAGGTCTCTATTCTCAGTATTTGCAAGATTAGCACCAGCATATATATATATATATATATATATATATATATATATATATATATATATATATATATATATATATATATATATATATATATATATATATTACCCCTGGCTGTTTTCTCCTTCTGAACGAACGTGTTAACTGCGTGAAGTTCCATGCGGATTGCGTTTATTATTTATTTCATTATTAATTGTTAATTTGCATTTTATCCTCTCTGGCAACAGATATTTTATTCAAAGTAGGGTACAGCACTTTATTATTAGCAAAAGTGACAATCCTAACTGATGAGTTCTTGCTATTCAGTTATTACCCTAGAAATAATGTAAATCATAAATTTTGTTCGCGTAAAATTTGATATTAAGTGATACATAATATGTACAGAGTCTATATTTTCTTTGCATTGTGGGATTTGCAGTTGGTATATATAGTGTAGAATCTAAAATATATTCCAGCCCACAAAGGCTTTATCGGTTGTAAAAAACAAAACCTTTGCATTATTATTATGTTGCATAGCCCTTTGGTGGGGGTTGGTCTTGGGGCGACAGTCTTGATTCACTCATAACATTGTATCTACTCTCGCTCGTGTTCTCCCGGCATAGTGTCGAAATATTCTTGGAGTCCGGAGATGAAAGAGAACTTCAACAAAAGGGATTTTAAACTTATCTATTAAACATGTCGACGTGTACATTTCTAACTAACCAATGGGGTCGCTCTATCACCCCAGCTGGGGAGCAAGTTTCATACACGAAAATAACACGTCTACATTCTCGACGTTTAAACTACTCGAAAACACTTTCTAGCATTCCCACGTTCGGGTCAGCCAATCAAAATCGACATCTTTATTCTGTCGACCATCTGAGGGTCTGAGCCAAAATACACCGAATAATTTGAAACTATTATTTAACATTCCTTACTTAACCATAAAAAAGTTCATTCATGAATTTTATTTCAACTACATTATATTTAACACTCCTTACCTAGCCATCAAAAAAAGAAAAAATCTATTTACTCCTGAAATACACTCTATTAACTCGCGTGCTCTTTACAAATTGGGCCTCGGTCACATGACCCCCCCTCCAGCATGCACGTAAACAATTCCCGAAAAAGAAATAAATATAAACAACGAAATTCTGACCAGTTTTTCACGCTTCACAAACCTTTTTTAAACGAATAACAGAATACCGAACAATCCTTTTCTCCATTCTTGGTCACTAGCTTCTGTGACCCAAATTCAACGCCTCAGACACCAGACTGGATGCAAGTCACTTCAACAGTGACTTACTCCACCCATGTCAGCATGTACTACCTCTGGGGCGAACAAAATCCCTTGCGTCTTCACTTGAAACTACACAAAATGTACATATAATTAATTGAAAACCAAATACTGGTATAAAAAAAACAACAGAATACATGTCAAAAGCCCCACGCCTCAACTGACCCACGTCCTTGACACCTAATTGTTACATATTAAATATGGTATGATCTACACTTCTCTCGCACTCACAGTGACAACACACATGGTTCATTATCACCCTATTTATTCAAACAACCTATTGCTTCTTTACTTGCATTTTACCAGAGTCATTTGAACAGATCTTCACAATTTTTTTTACCATTATTAATTTCCTATAGCTACTGTTAGTGATCATCTGCCTCTGTGTGTTAAAACTCAGCACGCACCATCTCCATTTCCTCCTGCTCTTGGCTGCCCACCTCACATGGAAGAAACACACCCGCTCAACACCTCCGAACTAATCCATTACTGAATCTACCGTGGTTACAAGGCTTTCAACTTCCCTTAGTCGCTACTGCAACTTTGCATTCCATAAGCCACCTGACCAATTCTACTAGCTCATCGGCGGCTCCTAAACTTGGCCCCGAGAGTAGCTTAGGGTATACTTGTTCTATATAAATACTTCATAGCCCACAGGTCCACATTCTACTTTCCATAAATCATCGGGTCCCTAATTACATAGATAAGTGTAACCATTTCCACCCCAGGAGACAAATCCAAATATTGGGAAATCCGGAACCATACAAGCCAAATCTACTTATCCCCACAACAATTAGCTAATTTACTTTTCCCAAAAAAAATTAATTCTCAAAATTCACCAATTAATACTTAATTAACAAAAACCAATGAAGTCAAAATGACACACACGGTTCTTAAAATAAAAATTTCACACTCTGTTACAAAAATGAAAAACAAAACAATCATTTGTCAGGTAATTACAATTAATAAAATAATTTTAAATTAAAAACATTTGAATGCATGCAAAAACATAGTCACGAAAAGTTTCAACTCATTAACAATCCACAGAAATGACAGTGCGAATGCCCCAGAAAAAAAATATCGTTAATCTTTCTTTTCCGGAAAAAATCCCATTGCGTTCATGTACGCAAATTCAGGCCTTCACGTGGCCAAAACGCTGCCTGACACATAAAATTTGGATGCACACAAAAACCTTAAACGTGCTAATCAAAATCAAACAATAGATTTCCACACATGGTCTAAGCTTTTGTAAAAACCAAACTAAACAAAACATCAAATATCAGTCTGTTGTTCAAAGTGTGTCTTTTCTTTCGTTTTTTTTTTCGTGTGTGTGTGGCAGTAGAACAAAGTAATATCATCGTACTTACAGACTGTCCAATATGTCTAGACTGTTTGTTTCTTTTTTTATATATTGCCTTTTTTATTTTCTTTTTTTTTTTCAGTCTTCAGTTGAAAATGCTCTTTGAACTTTTCTATATTGTGTTGCAACCCTCATTCTGCGTCCCCTCCCCAATGCTGGGAGGGTGTTGGTTACTGCGCCAAATTGTCTTATGTTGCATGCTTCTTCTCTTCTGAAACTATTATTTAACAATTAATCTCCTTAGTAGATGAGCAGTTTCATAGTCTGTATTTTTGAATCATTTATAAAAATAATTTACCAGCAGCCATGTTAATGTTTTTATCGAACCCTTTTCTTATTTTGCCCAGGGCCCCAATTATTATAGCCATAACAATAGCTTTATGGTGTCACATTTTTTTAACTTCAGTTTCAAGATCATAATAGTTACTTAGAATTATCAACTTCTTAGCAGATAAATGTTTATCATATCTGTGAAAGGGATTTTTTGTTTTGAGTCTTTAATCACAATTTCTTGTCCATTAGCTTTTATATGTCTGTCAGTATGAATTGTAAAGTTATAAAGAATAGACTTCATGACCTCCTATGACGGGTTCATGCCATTTTCATTATGTGGCACACTATAATTTTGACATAACCTCTTAATGAATTTACTGCCCATTCATATCAATCTTTCTATCGGTGTTACGATGGGACAACCTAAGTGATCATTAAACTCAACATATTGTTCACAAAACCTATTGTGTTTGTACCATTTTTATTATGTTTGTTTGGTAATTCCTGGTGAACAATGTGTACAAATCCTTTGTTATCTTCACACGCATGAGATACCATTCTCTGTTACTGCGTTCTCAAAACTCTTCAAGATTGAGTGGATTCTTCTAATAAGTTCTTTAATCCTGTTTATATTTGCTTGATTATATTTAAGTCACGATATCTTGAATGTGAACCTGGGCAATCTTTCCATAAGCTGAGACATTCATCAGACAAACTTTATTGTACTGCCGGCAGTTTGTGGTATATATCACCAGCGTGTTGAAAAATCTAGCTTTCATCCAAGTTTGGCATCAAATTGTCCTTCACATACTATATGCATTTGGTAGTGTTCAGACTGCCGGATAAAGGGATACAGGTTTGAATAATGCCGGAAGGCAAAATCCTTATGTAGTATATCTCGATCTAGGTCGGTTATTAATTTCAGTATGTAAGACAATTAACCGCCCTCCCAAAAAACAGGTATAGCCACTCAAACATGTGTAACTACTAAAATGATATTTATAATAGTAATATGATGTACCTTCTCGAGCACACCGTTCTCTGCTGATATGAAGTGGAAAGATTATATTGAATCCATTGCTTGTTGAAAGAGTCGGATGAGACAATTTTTCTCTTACATATCTATGTCTACCATTCGTCCATATTTAGAATACTGTTGCCACATGAGGTCCGGTACCCCTGCTATTTACCTTGAGCTCCTTGATAAGATCCACAGAAGAATCAGCAATATTATTGGTTCTGATCTGGGGCCTCGGCTCCATTCACTTTCTCACCGCCGTAAGGCTGCCTGTCTTTTCTATAAATACTTTCATAGTAATTGTTCGGATGAGCTTTTCGCTATGGCATCTAGCCTTTTTGAATTTATGCACAGCACTAGACTGGCGTTGAGATCTCATTAATTTACACTTCAGCTGGCTAGATGTAGCCGTAAATTCTATGCTAACAGTTTCTTCTCTCGCAACTCTCACCTGTAGAACTCCCTTCCAGCTCCATGCTTTCCAACCATCTTTAATATGCAAAAATTTTAATGTAATGCCAATCGCTATCTACTGTCCCACCTTCTCTTTCTGCTCATCATTAATGTTTCTTTTCCTAATTCTTCCACACTCTGTAACCTCTCGCGTTTTAGTGACATTACTGCCTTCCTTGGGGTGATATCGATTAAAATATAGTTAATTTATGCAGGTTTAAATAAACTTGTACAAATGAACTAATAGACAGATAACACTCTGTTTGCCTGCGTGCGTAGATATTTACAGTGAGTTGGTGTATGTGTACACACATGCGTCTCTATTTAAGCGAATTATTTAGTGTCTGGTACAAAAATGCAATGCTTAGGTTATCCCTTTTATTTTTGTTTGTCTTTCTATCGACGTTCTTGCTTTCATTTTCTTTTTATAGTCTTTCATTAGTTTTATTTATTCTCATTCTTATAATTATCATCACTGTTGTTCTTATTTACCTCATCTTCCTTTCACTCCAACTAGGATTTTATTGTGGGGTTCGCCCCTTGTACACAAAATGGACTCGTCCAAGTATATTTATACTACGGAGAAATAGCGTGACAAAAAAGGTCGACACAGGGTGTTCACACAGAGTTACGAAAGTCCAGAAAGAGAGATAATTACGGCTCCAATTACAGAGATTTGTAAATATACTTTTCTACTAACCCGCATTCCTGGACTACTAATCTTCATTTCACTTTGTATTCTTACGTTCAGTACACCTATTTTTCCTATTTCTATTAGTGGCCTTGTTATTTATTTGTGCAGGATTCCATCCCCGGAATCCACAACAGATTTTAATGTAGATCAAGTAAGAGCAAACCTCCTCAATTCTCCAACTTCTGATTTGTGCTCAGTTGATCACCGTTCTCACCTATCCATGTCTATTTTTGCATTCGTTTGGAATTCATTTGCTGCTTTTACTTATATAGTTTCAAATTTTGAGGTTCTCTTAGTAAAGCTATAAAGAACAATGGCGTGAAGAGGATCAGATTCTTGGAAGTAATTCTTCGTCCGGCAAGTAAAAACATGAGTGACAGGTATCAATGGACCATCATCAATTGATTGTACGCATCAAGTATAATTAGTTTTAGGGACATGGAACGTCAGAACACTAAATCAATGTGATCAATCAGAAAATACAAAGCATGAAGTCAATATATTAAATGTTAATATTTAAAGTATATGCGAAACTAGGTGGGCAAATAATGTAAATTTCATCAGGTTTCTTGTAGCTAAACTGTTTTCAGCTGTTTTTAGCTATAAGAAATTTGATGAAATCTCTATATAATATATATAATATATACGTTGGTGTATATGCACCGACAGGACAAAATATGAAAGAAGAAATTGAAAAGTTTTACAGTGCACTAGAAAACGCCAAGTCTTCGTGTAAAATACAAGAGATTGTAATCGTCGTAGTGAATGACAAGTAGGGAAGGAAAGAGTCAAATAGTTGGTAAATTCGAACTAGGAACCTGAAATTTAAATATCTGGGAAATGTTTTAACAAAGGACAAAAAATGACACCGAAATCCGACGGCGCATTGGAAAAAAATTTTTGAAAAAAAAAAAAAGGGGCAATTTCGTTAGAAACAAAGAAAATTGCGCCAAACTGTTATGTAATATCGGTCCTCCTATATGAATGTTAGACAATCGCCTGATGGATGAAGAGCCTTGAAGTAGCAGAAATATAGTTCTACAGACGCATACTGAGAATACAATGAACTGAACATATGAGCAACTAGGTAGTTTTAGGGAAAATGAAAAGAAAAAATACATAAAATCGGAAAGAGACAGTTGAAATTTCTCGGGCACATAATGAGAAAATAGAGCTTGGAGAATTTGACACTCACAGGACATTGAAAGCAAGCGGTTCAATGGAAAGCAGCGAATAACCTACCTACAAAGCTTGTGTAAATGGATGGCAGAACAAATATTAAGAGTTAGCAAAAAGAGATACAAAGTTGGTTGAGATCTATGATCACCCGTGTCTTGAAGAGCGACGGTCAGATGAAGAAATTCTGTTTGCACAGACAAAAATTATTGTTTTGAAATAGTTTGTCTATTTTCGTTGTAATACAACTATTCTGGGATTCTATTAAAACGACATCGTTTCTCTCTTCAACTCTCTTCAGTACAGCCATGTTTATGTGATCTCGTCTTAATTGTATTCCTTTATTTGTTTTAATCATCAAATATTTAGCTTCACGTTTTTTATTTTCTCATAGCAAATTTGTTCTTTTCTTTCTTCAGCGGTTTCTGATTATCATCTTCTCGTTCTAATCAACTGAAACATTAAAAACTGTAAAAAGGAAAATAACCTTCTTAAAATGTGTTGTATGTTTTCTTTATAAACAATTTTCACTTTTCTCTTTATCTCCATTTTATTTCATTTTCTTCAATGACCCTTTTATCTCCCATGCATGTCTTTCTACGTCTATTTCTTTGATTCATCTTTTTCCTCTTCGATTTCGCAATCGGCGATTGTCTCTCTATATAACTCTCTTTCTTCCCTTTTATCTCTTTTTTCCTCTCTCTCTTCTCTACTGTTTATTTATATCGTTCTCTTTCATCTTCCACTTCTATTTTGCAATCGACTACTTCTCTCTCACATAGGCCCCCGGGTGTTGTAAGGTCACTGATCGCAATCTTGTCTCTTATCAAGGGTGGAGCCACAATTAGGATAAACTTGCTCAATTTCGCATGGGTTAGAGTTGGAAGGTAAGCTGTAGGTAACGAAACACATGGCCCCGTGCGAAATATCTAGCTCCTTGAAAGTGACTGGGTAAGCAGGTCACTCATGCTTTGAAATAATACTAAAATAACGAAACAAATGTCCTCAAGATTTTGTAGTTACTATTCCCTTTTATATCAAGCTATGTTATTATCATGAGCATAGTTATTATTCCGATTTGACCATCATCAAAATATCTTTAGTTCTTCCATGCAAACAGCATCCTCCTCATTTGTTATAATTAAACTTAATTTAGGGCATATGAAAAGATTTAATGAATGATGGATATAAGGAGGTTTTGATTATAATGTACTGTTTCTAATTTCTGGGTTAGATAGTGTAGATATTCCGAAAGTTATCAAACAAAGCCGACAATTCCATCATATTTTTTAAGTTTGGTTGAAAAGAAAGACATAAAAACATTGTACATAAAGATACCTACATTTTGCATATGAGGGTGCAAAATACTAGATGGCACTTAAGAATTGCAAGATACGAAAGGAGGCCGAAGAATACATCGGTCGAGAGTTGTGGTAAAAATGACAAAAATTTAAACAATTCGAATAATTCTCGAATTACTGACTATATTTCTTTACAGAATTTCAGACATCGTATAGCTTATTTTTAGCTGTTTTATCTGTCACATGAGAGGTAGCTGTAAATAGTATTGATAAGTCATTTCAATAGTAACAGGTCTCCCTGATAAGATAAAAAAAAAAGACCTTTGATATGAGAAGACAATGGTTGGGTATTGTAGTATTTGTTGATATGGTAACATCATTGCTTTCAGCAATGATGTTTGTTTGGATTCGTTGCTATTATTTGCGTTTTTTTAATACTACTATTGCAACAAAATATATATCTTTATCGTTTTCATCTTTAATACCCTTATCACAAGAAGATTTTCATTGCCATTAATTTTTGCCATTTTTAATTCTGAGTCTTTCTGTGAGAGAATTACCTTGGTTTGCATCAGAATTTCAACAAATCGAATTCAATGTTTCTTTTCCTTCCTCTCTTTCGTTCTCCGTCTCAAAAGGGTATTCCCACATTATGCAAATTTCAATGAAGCTTATGTATCTAATGTAGATTTTTTTATTTGTATCTACAAGCAGAAAATAGAATATACTTACCACGTCACATCTATTATGTCTGTTAACTGTAAACATGAGAAAATGACCTTGTAAGTGAAAAAAAAGTCCAAATGTCATATGTCTCCAGCACACACATAGAAATATATACCGTATTTAATGGAATAAATGAATGAATGAGATGATCACACCAAAATGCCATGGAATATGACTAGGATCGAAGTTAAATATTGCCTATTGGAAGGAATTACTCTTCAGATATAACATGTAGCTTTTGGAAGAAAAATCTGCTTAAAATATTGTTAAATACCGGTAAAACTGTGTACAAACAAGATTATTTACACATTATACTAGAATTTTCAGCGATTCTTTTCTAATATAAGAAGAAATTCTTTTAACGCATTTATGTCATCTTTAAATTAAACATTCGTCCATTTTCAATCAGTAGATTGCTATGAAAGATTAGTAATATACATGTTTTTAACACAGCCTGTTAACTGTAAATGTCATTCCAGTCGCCATTTTAATCGCTAGTGTTTTTATGGTAAACATTTTAATGTGAAGAGTTGTTGAGAACAAAATGAAGATTAAAGACCATATTTTTAAGCTAATGTTTAGACCTCAGACTTTTTTCGTGTCTAATTCAGTACTTTTTTATTCGGTGACCCATTGTTGTAGCATTGTACCAGACTAATCTACAATTAGTAAAAAAAATAAATACTCGGATCAAGTTTATTAAAATCTGTTTCTTTTTTTTTTTCTTTTTAGGTTTATATTTTTTGGGGTGGTGGGGGATCAATTTTCTTTCTTTCTTCCCCTTTAATTTTCTTTTTCCTTGTTTTCCGATATTAATATTGTTATTATCAATTTAATTGTGTCTTACGATCAATCTTTCTTCTCAGTCTATTTTATTTTATTTTTGCTTTCTTTCTATTTTTCTTTTATTGTTTTATAAAATCATTTTCAGATTTTCCTCACTTCATTTGTTCCATTCTTTTACATTCTTCGTTTCGTTAATTTTTACCAATTATTATTTTACTAATTCTCTTTTCTTTTAATTTTTTTCTGTAGTATTCTTTTGACTATTTTCTATTTGATTAATTGACTTTTCTTCCATTTTCCTTCTTTAATCACATTCATTTATTAATATCATAATTATTTAGCTTTATTTTCCACTTGATATATTTTATTCATTTTACCGCGCTTCCTTCTTGTTTTTATATCTTCATCACTCCTTAATTTATTCTTTCCATCCGGTTTCGTATCAAGATTTTTCACTTTTACTTTCTCTGTCTTCATTTTATTCATAATGATTCTTTTCACTTTTCAATATGTTTTATTCTCTTTATATTTCCTTCTTTTTCTCTCACTCATTTTAGTTTTTTTTAATACTATCATTAATAATAGTTTTCTTCCTTTTCTTTTTTTTATGAGTAGGGTAATTGGCTATAGTTAAGTCATTGGCAAAAATGCCCAACAGACGTAATACTAAGTATATATATATATATATATATATATATATATATATATATATATATATATATATATATATATATATAGCATGTTTGGATTTTATTGGATGAGTGCACTCGTTGTTGCTTAGTGTAGACTCGAACCGGCGAACCTTGTGTTCTATTTTACGTTTGTCATTATTTTTGTAACCGTTTTTGTGCCTCCTTTGTTTTGTCTACCAACTGTTTGTTTGTTTGTTCCTGTTTTTTTTTTGGGGGGGGGACACTCTCCGCCATGGCAGAATCCCTCCCAGCAGAAAGAGTCAATGGCCACCCAAGCAACTAAATCAGCATGGACGGCTGAACGGACCAAGAAAGAGCCAGAATACTACAGCAGCCTGAGAGAAGAATACAGCTCCTTCTCAGGAAATGAACTGATTGTGGTGCCTTCGGAAATAGAGGTAATCACTACCAGAAACCTCTCCTTGTTGACAGCTGACGTCAATACAAGGAAATGCATTGCTGTCACCAGGATCATGATGGAAGAGGCCTTGAACATTGGGGCCAATGTGTTAGACCGAAGATCGAAAGCCATGTGGGACATCCTGCTGAGTACACGGGTACCCGGAAGATCCTGATTACCTTGCATGGGGTGCATTTGTACATCACGGAGAATCATTTGGGGGGTTTTCTTCTCTGATTATAGACCACTAGAGGAGGTGTCCTCCGTCAGGTGTAAATCGAGCATTGCTACCAATGACTACAAGTTCATGGTGACATTTTCCCACAAGAAATTCAATGAAGTTTCGAATGTGCTCACCTGCGGCGGACGGAATATGCTCATAGTCATGGAGAACCGCCGAACCCATTGTTGAACTTGTAGTGCTGCCGGTCAACTGGCAAAATTGTGTCCTGGCAAGAATCCGGCATAGCAGCCTCAACCTGCAACCTCGGAGAGGGAGCAATCTAAGGATGATATACCGAAGATGGCCCCTAGTAGTCATGGTGAGTTAGCCAAGGCGGCAACAGGATGTTCCAGACAAAGGCGCTGCTAAGCCAACACAAGTAGTCGAAGCAGCAAGAACAGACTAACCAGCTGCAGCTTAAGCAGAGCAACAGCAGGAACCGGAGAAGCTGAAGTAGCAACAATTGAAGAAACAGCAACAGCATAAGCCGGAACAACCCAAACAGAAGCAGTAGCTGGAGCAGCAACTGGGGGAGAAGGAGCAGCTGCTCTGTCAACAACAGCAGCTGGATAAACAGCAGAACCCTGATCAGCAGCAGGATGAGGTAGAGCTACCACAACTTGACCTCTACATGTAGGTGGAGGAAATACCTCCACCACGATCCTCTTTACTGAAAAGTGGGAGGGAAGAAGAGGACAGCAAAATAACCAAAATGGACAGGAAATCTGTTCAGATTAGGACAGAGAAGACTCTGATAGCTACCAAGACCCACTTCGCACCTACTTCGCAAGCAAGAAGCGAACAAGAACACTCGCAAGGTAAGGCTGAGAGGCTTCCTTCCACCTCTTCTAGGGCTCCTTCTTTTCCGCCATCTTCCCCAAACTCTTCACAGGACAAAGCGAAAAAAGAAGAGGTCTCTCCCCAAGTGGGGAAATACTGTGCTTGGTTGATAGACTTACTCTTAAGAGAGAACTTTCCTGGCAGAGGAAGGCCCTCTTAAGGCCATTATTTGTGTACTTGGAAGACCCCCGCAATTTCCAAATGCCTCCTGTGTAATCACCCTCATAAGAAACACTGGTAACCTAAAGGTATAATATCACTTGACGGGGCTAAGGATGCATTTACAAGTTTCGAATGGTCCAGATCGAATCTCCGGACTTGAAAAAATGTCCAATTTATGCTCATGGAGGGTCCCAATTCGACTCTACCCCACATTATATAGGGCATTAAAACTTACATTCCCGTCAGACGTCGGCGGGATTGTCTCTGACGATCCAATTACGACTAATATTGGAACTGGTACTTTGGAACAATCCTTCAGGGTTCCAATTCCGATAGATTTCCGTCCAGTCTGCATGTAAGGTGTCTAAAAAACTTAAAAGATGTCTATTAAGCTAGCTAGCTAACTTGAATACGAGGTGCATGAGCGATCGTGGTAAGTCTGCTCGCCTGCTCGTGATCTCTTGTCTGATGTGGCTGCGATCCAGGAGATACACTTTGCGGTGTTGATGCTCGCGTGCTGTGTATCGACTTTATTGCCTATTCAGCATGTGGGGACCAGCTAGCCAGAGGTGTTTGCTTGTTAATAAAACTCGCCATCGGGTGTGAGAGTGGCCCTTGTCCATGTCGACGTGGGGGCCGGTGATCGTGGCCGATATTGTCGTGAGCAGTGTTTCGTTTCGAGTCGTTGAGTTTTATGCGCCTAACGATCAGACGGAGAGTGTCGATTTATTGCGTCAGTTGGGGTCGTTCCTGGTCGATTCGTTGCGCTTAGTTTTAATTGGGGACTGGAATGCTGTCCTGGATCCCAGCATAGACAGGGGTGGGAAGTTAGTGGGAGGTTATCGGGAGATAGTACCTTGGTTGATCTGATCGGCGTGTTTGGACTCGTCGATAGATATAAGGTCGATCATCCGGGACGGGAGACGTGGATGTAGGTACTTAAGTGGCATGGATAGACGTTTTTTTAGAAGGGTCGATCTAGATTTGCTAGATTAGACTATGCGGATTATAGACTCGTCTGTGCACGGATGATGTTAGGTACTAGGCCTAGAATGGCTGATTACTGGAAGTTCAATCTGTTTTTACTGGACAGTCGGGACTTTCGGCAACAGCTAACTAGATTAGTGTAGCGGCAACTAGTTGGGTGGCGGTTATTGGGAATAAGTGGTGGGAGATGTTTAAGGATTAGATTATGTCCTTCACCACTGATTACAGCCAACAATTCGTTCTAAATAAGGCTACAATGGTGAAGATTCTAGAGTCTGGGCGGCATTCAGGGGGTCAGGTAATTAGACATAGGTTAAACAAAATGTCTAATGAAGTTGTGAATATGGGCGCAAAATTGCACAAGGAAGAGATCCGTTGAGGTTCTGAGCGATACATTCGCGTGGTCAATACCCAGGAGGAGGGTTCTTTTAGGTCGACGTGTGAGGCGTTTCAATGGGATCTCGAGAGCCGTTTTATCAAGGAGCCTGGTTTTTGTGGCGACGAGTTTCGCATCTATTTGGCTAACTTTCTTCGACTTGAGCTGACTGAAATGGTTTGCTGCGAGGGTCAGAACACAGAGGGCGAAGTTCTCTTGGCATTGAAGGGCAGACCATCACGTCTCCGGGGCTTGATAGTCTGCCCTACGAATTGTACTTGAGATAAGATGTGCGACAGCCTCATGTCGCACATCTTTGTTTCGATTTTGACAGTCGTATTCAACAACTGGTTCCGTCAAAAGTCCATCCTCGATCGGATCTCCAGGGGTATGCTCACTCTGTTGAAAAGGGGCAAAGGCGGTGGGGTGGTATTAAGACGATTAGAGGCCCATAAATCTGCTAAACGTAGAGTTAGAGATTTTGGCCAAGATCCTGACGGAGCGTTTGTAGTCAGTTGTCTTGAGCTTGTTGGGACCTGAGCAGACATGTGCTGTGAAGGGACGAACGATTCAAAGCAACCTGCAATTTGTCCGCATGATCCTAGAGGTCTTAGAAGACGACAATGAAGCCACGCTGATCAATTTGGATCAGTCCAAGGCATTTGATAGAGTCGACCATCAGTACCTGGTCCTGCAGGCCACCGGATTTCTGCAAGTGGATCAGCCTCATGTATCATGCCCCCAGTGCTGTGGTACAGATACTCGGAAAGCGGTCGAGTGCTGTTGCGCTGTCTCGGTCTGTTTGTCAGGGTTGTCCGCTGTCGCCCTTTACGCTTTGGCGATGGGGCCTCTCCTTCGCCGGCTAATAGGCAGGGCGTGCAGTCCGGCCCTATCACTAGAGGAGACCTAACCAGGGTTTCTGCGTACGCCGATGATGTATCTGTTTTCGTATCGTGCTGTACCGACATTGAGGTAACTGCAACACATTAGGTGCCTGGAAGTGGGTCGCGCTTCCGGGTACTTTAGCTGGACAAACGGACCCGTCTGCATTCTTGGAATGTGGTTCGGTCCTAGTCTCCAGCGAGGTACAGTCAAAGGTTGGAACGGCGGCCCAGACTTGGGTTCGACGGTGGTTGTCCGTAAAGGGTAAAGCTGAGGCGTGTTCCGCGTACGTATTTACTATTATCTTTTATCGATTGCCGGTATTTTCTCTCTGCAAGAATAGAAAGAAGGCGCCTGATCGCTCGTTGGCCACCCTCTTGTGGTGTGGTCGCATGCATCTGGTCTGTAGAGAGACTGTTGCCCAACGTCCGTGACATGTGGTGCTGGGAATGCCGCATTTGATGTGTCATCGACACACTTCAAGTTTGTTTTTCCTACGCCGACAGAGGAATCAATTTTGGAGGGGAGTGTTAGCGATGCCTTCCCTAGCTTTACCATCACACTCACCGTTTCGGAGCTGAGCGCCATCGTAAGCCTCGGAAACAATCGAGATTCCTGCGAGAGTGTCCGGCGGCCTTAAGGGCCATTAAGGGTTCAGTGACTTTTCACGGCTTCGTAGGCTATTGTATTATGATCTAGTTGAGGAGTTGCGACGGGCCGTCTTTGTGAACGGATAGGCTTTTCGAAATCAGAGTTGCGCACAAGCAGCGATCTTAGCAACTGAGTTTTTGCTTACCTGGCGATTAATTCAGAACGTGCTACTTCTCAGATGGGGCGGAGCGGATTTGCCAGGTGGTCATTGGTATGGCCATGGCTTAGAGGAAATGGCTTCGCACGCCTTCTACCATTGTCCTCAGGTGCGCCATTTCTGGGACTATGTCGGTGAGTTGACGACTCGTATCGCTCCCGCTTGTGTCCATCGATCTGTGTGACAATGTGACGCCCCCATTTTCCGAATTGAAATGGATGGTGTTTCTCACGTGGCTAGCCTTGGCAAGAATGGTGGTGTCGACGTCGCTAATGGAGGGATTGTTGCGATATGAGCGTTATTCTCATCAGTATCTGATCGGATTCTTTGGGCATCAGTTCAGTTTCAGATCAAATCTGATAGAAAGCGTTTGATATCAACAGATTTCAGCGAAAGGTAAGTATCTACGGCGATCCTATTTCGCGTGAACGGGGTTAGCCTTGAGTTTCTCTTAAGTCCCCTTAACTAGTGATATATATATAGTGCCTTCCCCCACTTCCCTTTCGTTTTTGTGCGATAATTTTTAGTAATTATACAGAAAATTCCTAGAATATTAAAACCAACGCTGTCTTTCTTTCTCTTTCCTTGTCTATTTTAAGGTGTATTTAGGCAGTAATAATTTTTACAATTTTATTAAAAATTACCGGTATCCTGTTTCCGATATTTTTAGTTTTCCCAACTTACAATGTGTTTTATATCAGAATTAAAATTGCTAAACTTTCCAAAGTCCATTTTTGTGATACATCCGTCTCTCTCTCTCTCTCTCTCTCTCTCTCTCTCTCTCTATATATATATATATATATATATATATATATATATATATATATATATATATATATATATATGTAGGGAGAGAGAGAGAGAGCATAGTTGACAATATACTGCCTGAGTGAAGGTGTGGTTTCCGCCAACACAGAGCGACCGCAGATATGATTTTCACAGCACGACAGATCCAGGAAAAGATCTGTGAAAAACAAATGAAACTTTATCAAATATTTGTAGATCTAAACAATGCTTTCGACACTGTTAATCGTGCTTGTCTCTGGAAGATCCTCCTGAAATTGGGCTGCACCCCCAACACGGACTTTCTTAAGATTAGGAGGTCCTTCCATGACGGTATGGAAGTCTGTGTCAGTTTTGGAGGTATGCTTACGGGACACATCAAGCTTGAAAATGGAGTCAAGCAGGGAGATCTTCTGGCTCATATATTTTCTACCTTTCAATAGGCTTCTGGACTGTCCATCAGCCTTGACATGGCAGTGGTGATGTATCAACCTGTCTGAGGAATTCAGTATATAGAGCCATCAATGTTCATGGTAGTCGACAAATTTGTATACCTTGGTAGCATCCTCAACCGCCACTGTTCTCTTGATGAGATAGTGTTATGGATTAAGAAGGCCTCCGATGCATTTGCAGCACTCATGTGCAATATTGGTCTGGATAACCGGGAGACTCTCTTGGGGAGCTGGTATTATATTCCATGAGGCGTCACAAAAATATGCAGAACTGAAAAGAGAGAGGTGCCAATCTAGTCATGTGCCCATTGCAATTAGATATGTCTGTCCAGGGTGAGTTTGCTAGTCTATTGTATATGACAATTTCGTAATGGCATGCTTTGAATTCCAGACCTGCTCTAAGGTGTGCAAGTCCATGTCGGGCGTGACAAGCCATATGAAAAGGCACATTGGAGGTGATGATTCGGTATATATATGTGACAAGAAATGCAGATCGATGGCTAGCTTCACACAACCGATGAATTTACTGTTGTGGGTGGGGAGTTTAACTGAAAGGCTGGTCATGTGATGGTCATACTCGATTTGTGAGTCGACAGCAATTTGTAAATGTATGTATATATATATATATATGTATATATATATGTATGTGTGTGTGTGTTTGTGTGTGTGTGTGTTCGTATGTACGTATATATATATATATATATATATATATAATGGCGATAAACTACATCCGTTAGCAAGTCTTCTGATCGGGAGCATCGAACCACCTTTTAATTGCTGTTGTTCACAGGACAACTCTGACCCGGGGTGGTAGCACCTGTTAGTGAATTTGTGTAAATCTATGATGCATCTGTCCATCTTTTAACAAGCTTTTGTGAGAGGTACACTCGGGAAAAACTGTGATTGAAGTCATCTTGCGATAGCTTGTCACTGAAAGCTAGTCACTAAGGTTTCAGAGAGTGGTGTAGGTATCGTACAAGCCTACATTACTATAACCCACTGATGTACGGATGTCTTGTTAACTCATCTTATCTTATGTGTTATCACATCTTTTGTTAAATTCCTTTGGCGGTGGAGAAATGGCAACATACTTGACGAGATGGAAGCCTGTAGTCATGAATCTGCGCAAAGGTGGCAGGAGTTTTATCTAACATTGCTATCTTGCCTAGGCAAATCTCGATCGAAGTTTCTGTGTCTGAACAGCTCTGTTCAGAGACGTCACTGCTCATTCGGAGTTGTCAGGAGGAATGCTAGAAAATGTGCCATAAAAAATTTGCTTGAACTCACCTCAAGCTCTGGTCAGTTTACTGCGGCCTGGCGGCTGTTCATTATAGCAGGAGCAAAAGAGATATAGCGCATATCACTGAATATCGGATGTTGGAATGTTAGAACGCTACTTTGATCTTGCAGACCAGATCGAAGAACAGCTCTGGTGATAAAGGAACTCTGTTGACTTAGCAGTGACATTGCAGCACTCTCGGAAACTCGCTTCTCTGATCACGTGATGGAGGTGAAATCAGGATACATTATCTTCTGGATAGGAAAACGAAAGGTGAGAAAAGAGAAAGGGGACGTGGCTTTGCTATTCGCTCCTCTCTGCGTGTCCCACTTTCTTGTGGACATTATATATCCATCCTTTCTGTGTCTGCTTCGATACTTCAAGCTTCTGATGAAGCAATTACGCATTTCTATGGGTCTTGCATTACAAAAGAGGAAAAGCTAATTTTATTTAGGGATCTCAACGCTCGAGTGGGTAGAGAGCACCAGGTATGGAATGCACCTGGTCTCTATGGAATTGGAATAACAATGGTCTGAATCTACTTCATCTTTGGTCTGAACTCGACTTGGTTGTCTGTAACACATTCTTTCGCCAAAAACAGAAACACAAGGTGACATGGACACACCCAAAATCAAAACTTGGACACATGATC
>OZ010600.1:43858502-43863502 GCA_963932145.1 Acanthosepion lycidas | reverse complement strand
TTGTCTTACTTACGAACTGTTAAGTTTATTACTTTAATTTTGTTGAAATCTTGTTGAACTTTTGAATTTCTCAGTTTTCTTTTTTTATTTGTGTGTGCGTGTTTTCATTTGTTTACTTTTTCTTTTTTTAGTTTCTTTTCCTTGTGATGTTAACCACCGTCCGATTTACATTTCTGCTTTATTTCCTTTTTCCTATTTATTTTAATTGTTGTTTATCAACTTTATTCGGTTTTATTCTTAGTTTTTACATGCTTATTGCTATCAAGTTTAACTTTCCCACGTTTTTGTTTGATTTGATTTTTTGGTTTCCATCCACGACTTTATTTTGTCTAATTATCCTTTTTATTGTAAAACGCGAGTATCTATTTGTTAGCCGTAGTGGTTTTGAATCACATTGGCGGAAAATATAGAGGCACCAGCGATGCAAACACAAAATTCCTCAACGCCGATAAAAATTGCCTGGGTGGAAAACAGACTAAATAAAGAAGGACAGCATGGTGGTGATGGTGGAAGGGCACAGACTATACTGTTGGTCTTGTGGAGCCTCTGGGCACATGTCCAAGGCGTGCCCCAGCTAAGAATTTGCAACCTCCACCCCGCCCAACAACGACGACAACAACAACAGCAGCAGCAGCAGTAGTAGCAGCAGCCTCGTCAGAGAAGGCCGCTGACGGTAATTGGAAACAAGTGAAGGGACAGAAAAGGGCACCTTCTCTCCAAAAACGGGATATGCAGTCTCCAAAACAGCAACGGCCACAGCAGGAGCGACCAAAAGAGGCGCAGCCAAAAGAGGTGCAGCGCAGTCCCGGAAAGCAAGAGAAGCAGCCGCAGCAGCTCTTACAAGAGTTCCAGAAGAAAAAAAACTGACCCAAAACAGCAGCAACAGCAAGCTGCTTTGGTTGGACGTACGGTCCTGTCTGCATTCTTGAGTGTGGTTTGGACCCGACCTTCAGCTGGAGAATAATTGGTCAGAAGTACGGGCGAAGTTCGGCGCGGCGGTCAGGACGGGATCGGAGGAGGTTGTTCTTGAAGGACAGGGCTGAGGCGTGTGTCACTTACGTCTTTCCTATTGTCCTTTACCGCTTGTCTGTACTTCCTCTCTGTAAGCGACAAAAGATGGCGATCGTGAGCTTGCTATCCTCCGTCTTGTTGGGGACGTAAGCATAAAGTCGACAGAGAAGTCTGTGCACAACGAACGTGTCATGGGGTGCTGGGAATGCCGTACTTGGAGAGTTACAAGCTCGCCTCGAGCCTGGGTTTCATACGCCGTGCATTGACAGGGGGTTCGATTCTGGCGGGGATTGTAAGGTAAGCCTTTTTTTACGTACTATCAGTCCTCCCATCACGAGGGTTGAGGGCCATCTTAAACCCCGGGATCAGTCGGATTTCCTTCGCTAGTTTCAATCGTTCTTTAGGGTCATTCCTCGGTCCAGTGACCTTTCTCGGCCTAAGAGAATCTTCTATGGGGAACTATTTTCGCTCCTTTTGTCCTTGGGCGCCATCGGCAGATTACCTCAGCAACCCTGAGTTTTCGCTTACCTGGCGACTTGTTCAGAAAAGGCTATCTCTCAAGGCCTTCATATGGGGCCTGGCGGATTTACCAGACTGTGAACGATATGACTTTGGCTTAGAGGAAATGGCTTCGCACGCCTTCTACCATTGTCTTCGGATCGCCCTCGTATTCTGGGGTGAAACGGATGGTATTTCTATCGTTGCTGGCCACGGCCCGAATGAGGATTTGGACGACGCGACAGGAGGAAATCGTGCGAGGCAACTATCTTTCACATCTGGGTCTGATCCGATTTTTGAGCACCAGCTCACAAAGATTAGAATTGACAGAAAGCGATCGTTTTCGACAGATTTCAACGAAAAGTGGGTGACTGAGGCGAGTTTGGTTCGCGTTAATGGGGCTAGCCTTGATTTTCTTACTTAGGTCCGCCTAAGTCACATCGGGGTGGTTTCCTGTGCAGTGGTCTAATCTAACCAGGGTTAGGTTAGACCAATTTCTGTGTACCTAGTTAATGTAAGTGTTGTTCCCCCGGCCTGTTCCCGACTGCATTTTTGGTTATGATCCAAGATGAGATTCCCAACCTCCCCAATTTGTTGTTGACCCCTGTTTTCATTTCGACTGGATCAGATTTCTTCTCTCCCCATTTACTTTAGCCTTTCCATCTCCCTTAGCAAGAGAGTTACTTGATTCTGTCTAAAGGCAGAATACAGCGACCTCTCTTTTTGAGGGCTGAACGGGTCCAACTAACATCAGTTATCTTTATTTTTTTTTTTTTGTTTTAATATTTTAGTTTTATTTTTGGGTTCACCCCCTCCCCTCTCATTTTATACCGTCTACAAATTTTTATGTATTGTTTTTAATAATTATGAATTTTTTGAGTCATGAGTTGCGTTTTGTAGGTTCCCCCTGAGAGAATTACCAGTATTATGGTATACGAAGTATTGATCGGTGATGGATGCGTTCTTGTGGTGAATGTGCTAATTGTAACGTGTGAATGGGTTGTGAATCAGATTAGCTAGATATAGGATAATAAGTGACGACCAGCCTCGACCCAGTTCCCGGCTTTTCGGCCTAGTGCCAAAATTTTGTATTCTTTACAAAATAAATCTACGCTATTCTCTATACTATCCGCTATACTACAGAGGATCACGCATGTCAGTTAATATTTCTAAAAGTAAGTGTTGGATTTTTGTCGTCGTTCATTGTTGAAGTTATGTTATTGTTTGATTGTTACGTAATTCTTATTTGCTGTTTGTGACAACTTGTTCCTCGTTTCTGTTTTGTTTCTGACCAATGTCGCGGGAACGCCGACATTATGGCGCAGTTCCAGTCTGTCGACTTGACACCCACAACTGAAAGTCCTCCAGTTTGGGTAGGAGATAGACCTCCCAAAAAAGGCCCCAATTACTATACTGGCCTGAAAGAACAATATGCAAAGTTAATCTCTGGGAATGAATTTTTACCGATTCTGAAGCTATTGGAATCGGTGAATATCAAAACAATATCCCTGTTGACACCAGACAATAAGATTCGGAAACTTATAGGTGTCAACAGTGAAGGTATGGAAGAGGTACTAAAAACCCTAAATATTTCAGCAAAAGTTTTAGCGTGTCGTACCAACGCAATGTGGGACATGTTACTCTGAACGGAAGAAGCGGCAAAGGCACTGGCTGGCAATATTCTCATCTTCTGATATGCCCTATAAAGGAACAGATTTTCACGCTTTAATGCGCGTATGACCATGACATTATAACATAGAGAGAAACAATTCAATAATGGATAATTTTTCACGTTCTAATGAACGCTCATCACATTGTCAACCATTTTGCATTTAAATGCTTAATGAAAAATTACGGTAATTGATGACAACGCACAGTTTTGTATAAATACTTGTACCCCTGAACAACATATAGGTTTGTACTACTTGTACCCCTGAAGATGATCTTGGAAGAAGATTTAAAGTACTCGGGGAAATGAAAATTAAAAAAATTTAAACAGCTATAGCGCATTTCCCTCCTTTAATATCAATACAAAGAAAGTTATTCGTAAATATGAACGGATTTTGTTAAAAATTAGCAAATATAATGTCTGTAATTTGTTCAGTCAGTCATGCCTAAAAGAGAATTTGCTGTCTAAATACACACACACACACAGACACACACATACACACACACATATATAGATATATATATATAGCTGGACACATGTATTCGAGGATACACGATATACTAAGAAGGATAGCCAATCCCTATTGCAGAAACTCGCATTTGTACCAGCCCACAGTTATATACTGCAACTATGCTGAGCAGCCCTTAGTTACAGGTTCTCGGAGAGAGCGTGTTATCTAGCGTGATCAACAATTTAGACAAGGCCAGAACGCTCAAGAGTTCCGTCTACCCAATTTCACCTATACGGCTTGGGTCAACCCGCGGCATGGTTTTTCAGGTACTTTCCAAAGGTGAACGCTGGGATCGACCCCCGATACATTCCAATAACATCAGGAAGTCTCCTACCTGACGAATGGACCATGGTGATATTCGAACTCGGGTCTCATGGTCGGAAACGAACCTTCTAACTTAGCCACGCACTATATATATATATATATATATATATATAACGAATATATATATATATATATATATATATATATATATATATATATATATATATATATATATATATATATATATATATATATATATATATATATATATATAACGAATATTCAGCACTACTTACAAGGTTTGAGCCGTCGCATAGAAATACTTGTTATCTCACTATTTTTTCAAGGTAAGTCCTAACATTTGTTTGTTTTCTCACCTTTAAATATGTCACATGTATACACATTATATATATATATATATATATATATATATATATATATATATATATATATATATATATATATGCAAATGAATAACACATTTTGTTAGGCAAGCGAATAACACATTTTTTGTAACCGGTTTCGTCCTCTACAAGGATTTTATTGAACTAAAGTAATGTTTTTTTGTTTTTGCTTTTTTATGTAATTTTATATGTATAGGAGGTGGGGAAAATATAAACTCTAGCAAAATTTAAGGGGAAATGTTTTTTTTAGGGGGGTGTTAGACGTGTCTACATACATCGTCTTGTTGATCTGATTCATTTCTGCTACACTTTATGAACTGAAATGCACGCAAATATATTTTACCTTTATATTTTTGTGGGTAGATACATATGAATGCCTGTAATTTGACGACGGAAATAAATTATCCTAATATCGCTTTAATCAGACGAAGTCTTAAATAACAAAATGGATCACCAGAAAAAATTTTCCACTTCCACATCTATTTTCTGAGATGTGGTATTGTAACTATTTACATCTTCCCACTGTTGAACTCATCTTTACTGTCAAATTCACAACGTTTCGGCCGTTATACGCTCCGACCGTCTTCAGATATTTGTTGGAATTTTGAACTGAACACTTTTAGTCAACGAGAGTAGATTGTTC